>JAOTQJ010000007.1:6200627-6211453 GCA_025642045.1 Solanum sejunctum
TTACTTTTCTTTTCAATTCCTTTTTCGTTTCCCTTTACTTTGTTTTTTCTTTCTTTTCTTCTTCTCCTCCCTGTGATGGGGCATCACGAACTCCACCACCCAACCTACGACTAGCAAATTCAACTTCCTTCCTCCCTGTGATCTCTAAAGATTTCACTGCTAATGAGCCATATGGCCGTATACCAAAAAGAGAGATCTACAAACTACGATTCTATCCAAAAGACACCCAATCCTCTACACAAGCAGAACTATATGCGTGCACCAAAAAGAATGTTAGGTGTCCGAGACTAATCCTCAATTAGCCAAACGCCCGTTTAAAAGCTCACTTATTTCTCTTTTCCAAATGATCCAAAATGGAACAAGAGTAACAGTCCAACCCTTGTGCTTTCTTGGCATAGCCCAACACCAAATCAACTAAAGAAATCCCACCATAACATCGTGGAAATTTTGCAATGTAACAAAATATGATCCACATCCTCACCTACCTCCTTACACAAGAAACACCAACTTATATAAACAACCTTTCACTTCCTAAGATTCTCTGCTGTCAGTATCACCCCTCTAGCCAAACAAGTGAAGAGGTCTCGTGACTGATCCGAATGGGAAACTATCCTCCGTCCCAGCCAGAAGCTTCTCATAGAAAAATACATGATTTTTGGCTTGAAATGCTCCTCCTGTACGCTGATGGGAAGCGCAACACATTCCATAGCATGTAGGCATAAAAAGGGCCTCTTACTGCTTGTTCATATGCGTTCATAGAGATACCCAGCATAGTTTAGTTCGTAATGGAAAAAAGACTACTACTTTGAGGGTGTTTATGTATAGTCACTTAATAAAATTTAGTTTTTTGGATAAAGAATCAACAACAATAATTAAGTGCAATACAATTGTTTAGTGAGGAGATGAGGCCGAGGTCTTAGCCCCTTGGGGCATGAATTGACATTGTCTAAGTGAAGTGAATCACAACCTGCATTCTCTAGGGTATAAATGCTCGCATGCGAGTCTTTAACAACGATGAGTTCCCCCTTTTTAACATCGGTCTTTCTTTCATGGAATCAAGCTTTTTGGTTTTCTTACATCATCACAAGGAAATTTTAACATCGGTCATAATGATGTCAAACAAAAGAAGTATGAGCCCTGCTTATCCAGGAAAGCATTTTGAATCACACGGTGAATAGAAAATACTATGATGTCAATTCTTGAATAAAATATACTATTTAGAAAGTGTTGTTACAACACAAGGTTAATCAGAAAAACAGAAAAAAAAAATAGGTGGAAGATAAAATGTTGTGCTTCCTTAACCAATTCCATCAAGTTCAAAATACTCATGCATCACAGTTGTATAACCATGGACAAAATTACTGATGTGTCAGTATATACCTCCAAAGCTGTGTGGAATATCCTTGATGCTTTATCTAGCTGAGCCTGATCGTCGTTTCCATCCGGCAACCTTCTGAAATAGTGAGCTTTTTCAAGAGCATCAAAAAACTGCCCAAAGAGCTCATCTTTGGATAAGCCTGCAAAGCATGATAAATAACACGTTGATTAGCATAAAGCAAGAGACTAGACAAACAGCAAAGAGGCAGTTACTTCTACCTGCCACTGTCACAAATATATGTTGTGAGAGCAAAAAATATAGAAGGCAAAACAAGGTTTATTAACATATGGATGATGTATTTGGTACAACAAAGAAAAAGGCACAAGAACCTGCATCTAAAAAAGTAGGAGTAACAGAACAAAAGACTACAAGAAAAGCAAGTGACTTGTACTTGCTGTTCTTAGCAACCATGTCAGAGACCTACACGTATGCCATTTGAACTAAAGGCCCACTTCCACATTCTAAAATTAGTCTGGGAATAGCAAGACATGTATAGCCTAGAAAAATGATTTTGTTACATCTAATAATCAATAAACTAAACCTCAATTTCAACAATCAGAGAATAGTCCATGCAAATCTTCCCGCTTTACTTGACCTATTTCATTTCAATACTAAAAAATTTGTCTATGGAAAATTAGGGATTCTACGAACAATAGCTAACCAGACATCCATCTGGGAAGTCTCCCTGTTCTATCTTCAGGCTTTAGCACAGCATTGAAGTCCCCCATTACCAAACAGGGATTTGACCAGGTAGGATCAAACATATTTAAACCACCCAAGCCCTCCTCCTATGCTCTATATTATGTAGCCCATAAATTGCAATAAAGTCAAAACTAGCATCCAGCTCAAGTACACCTTGATGGGGCAACGTATGAATTTAGGATCAGTCCCAAGCACATCTACTTCAACCTCCGGAGCATTCCAAACTATCTATATTCTCCCCCTATCAGTATGATCATAGTGGTGACACCACATCCAGCTGCGTAATACTTCCCGAAGAATGTGTGCGGCATTATTCTCTACTATTTTGTGTTCAACAATAGCAAAAATGGAAATTTTTTCCTCTACTCATCATCTATATGAACTCCTTTTGCTTATATAACTTATTCAATCCCCTTATACTCCAAGTGGGTATCTTCATAGATGGAATTTGGAGGGGTCGGGTTCCTTGATCACTATGCCCCTACTCCTCTGGATTCTGGTCTCAAAAGATTCTAGGATCATGGCTGTAGGGCATTTTCATCAAGTGGGTCATAATATTGTTGGTCCCAGCTACAGATACGTCCATCACTCCTTCCTTTGCTGCTGACTTACTTTTTACCTGCTTCCATCCTTCAGGTGAGTTCAGTTGGCTTTCAGTCTGTGTCATCTGGGCTCATTTTTATTCAGATGCATTGGCACATCATTGGTTTGAGCTTCCTTTTGCCAAACTTTCTTGGACACAGGATGTTTAGCTTGCACATTCCCTTTTCTTGGTCCCTTTGCATACTTCCCCTGCACTTGCTGCTGTATATTTCCTCCTTCCTGCTTCTGAGGTTCAGGTTGGCATTGGTGGCTTATCTGGAGGCATTTAGAGCAGAAGTCAGGCCTCTATTCATAGCTGATTGCCTGCTCAAACACCTTGCCATTGGGCCCTGCTATCTTAATCTTCTCAGGAAGAACCTGTGTTACATCTGTCCCAATTAGAAACTGAGCATATGATATCCTCTCGACTATGGAAGTACACTCATTTGCAAACAGAGAGTTTCCCAACCCACTGCTAATCCTGCTTAGGGTTTCCACTCCCCGACAATTGATTGGGAGGTCAGTTAACCTAACCCACAGTAGGATTGTCTTCAACATCTCCTCATTGAAGCTAAAATCAGACCTCCAAGGCTTCACAATGATGGGTTTGCTATTAATTAGGTGCATCCCTGACAAACACCGCCTCATCCCTGTCAGTAGCACTTTCAAATTTCAACATGAAGTACCCATCATTGTGGAAGAACATCGGTTTCATGGGAAAATTCCATTGCGAACTAATAAACCTGTCTAGAGCAGCAAAGATTGGGGAATCTCTCAACATACAAAAAATCATCGAGTTCTGCCACTTCACTGATTCCTTACCAGTTTCATCTTGGTCAAGTTGTACAATCGTGAAACCATCTTTGATAGTAGGGGCTTCAAAATGCAAACCCAAACCCTTAGAGGCTAAGAGATTACCTGTAAACAGCATGACCCAAGTCTTCTTCTCAATTGCAGCAGCCACAGGTAGCATACTCAGTTGCCCCTGAACCACTCCAATCGTTGGGGTCGGCATCGCAACCTTCCTCAGAGCTGGGAAAGTGATCCGGATCTCCTCGCACAGCCCAGCAGTAATCGGCAGAGTCTTTCAACTGCTGCCACTGCTCACAGAGCCAAGCGTTGCCTGTCGTGTTTCCTTGGCTTTAACATTTCCTGGAGGTTGGGATACAGGCATGGTGAGCTTCTCATGTGGTTTCACATCTTTCTTCTGCCGGCCCCTAGCCATTTCTGGCCAAGGACGCACATTAGATTCACACTAACTAGCGCCCAGAGGGAAAAGCTAGGAAGTGTTTGCATACACAGTATTACCTATGCTACTATTAATGCATGAATAACTCTCTTCCTAACCAGTAACCAAACGACCTCTTACTCTTTTAAGTGCTTCTCCATAGTTCTAGAATTTTATTGATCCTATTACTTCTTCATCAATAACATGATATCATTTGCATATAGCATGCACCATGAGACCTCACCATTTATACTGATAATTAACTCATTCATAACTATGCAAATAAGAATGGGTTCAAGGCAAACCACACATATATATATTCACAATTATGCAAAATTCCTCTATATCTCCCTGTGCTATTCTCACACGTCTCTTGTACATATCATGTATGACATCTAAAAAATTCCATCAATAAATGGAAAAATTGTCCCTTTTTTTATGGTTTGCAATAAAACAATGAATTACTACGAAACTACGTGAAAAATAAAGGTGGCAACTAAATTTAAGGTATTACTACCCTTGTCCCATTTTATATGGCACACTCATCTCATTAGTTTGTGCCAAAGCAAATGTAATATTTAGAAATAATTTAATTTTAAACTTTCCATTTTATTCTTAATGAGATGAGATAACATATAGTGGACACAAATGCTTATGGCTTATTAGGCCACAAGTTTCAAATGTCTTTCTTTCCTTCTTAAAATGCTTTCTCAATCAAGCAGAGTCACACAAATTGAGACTGAATGAGTAATAAACTCATTGCCAATAAAAATGCCTACAGCATTAATTGGCAAAAAGTGTAAAGAAAAGATTACTATAAACACAACACATAATCATTTAGTATAAACAAATTTAAAAATTGGAACTGGGAAAAATATAGATGCAAAAAGTACACAAACCAATTTAAACTTAAGAATTAGATGTAAAAAAGTACATATTAAAAAAATTTAGTGACTGCTTCTTTATATTAGTTCTCCAGTTACTTGTTCCCAATCATTAACAAGTTCAATATAACCTTTTGTTAACAACTCTATTACTTTGTAACAATATTAATTGGCAAGTGTTGCCTTCTTAAAAACAGACCCATGGTGATGAGGTGTAGGTGTAAGTGGCTTTGTGCTTGCACAAAAGTGCCAGCTGAGCAAGGTGGAGCGTCTAAATTGGGCTTCACAAAACTTCAGAGTTTAAGTGTGCTTCAACTGAGCATTTAATGACACTGGCGATGACATGAAGATAACAGCACACAAATATGGGCAAGAAATATTAAAAATAAGAAGTGTGGTATACTAGTCAGAATAAGAATCTGAGGACAATATACAGAGCCCTTCAGTGAGAAACCCAAAATTCGGAGCTAAGTTGTGCGGACTCGGCAGACTCATCACTTAATGCTGCATCCAGGTTGGATTCTCCAAAAATACACTATATTTGGAGAATCCGACACACACCGGTTACATTTTTGAAGAGTCCGAGCAACACATATTTGGAGTTTGGCCTTACCAAAAGTATGAGCTTCTTTTGTCCTATCTTCGGCCTGATAAAAGAACAAAAATGTGTTAAAGTTAAATGCTGCACAAAAATGTTGAAAATAAAAAGCTATCACATACCAATAGTTCACTTATAAATTGGTAGAAAAAAAGAGAGAATAACGGCAGCTAATGTTTGATCTAAATAAATTACAAAAAATGTCTATGGCAACAGATATTGTTAAAGTAAGTCCTCTGTCATTGCTGTAGTGTCAAACACACAGTACACCAGATGTAAGCATTTGACAATCATTTCCATGCTAGCTTACACCAACTCCGTGCTTAAAAAGAAAGTTCTTTCGGGCAAAGAATGTCTAGTAACCATAAACTTTCATCCAGAATTTGAATTTATCGATAAAATTCTGTGGCAAGAAGCACACAGTTTCTAACTAATAGAACTTCTTTACATATGACGACAACGTAATGATAAAATTATGAGTGCCTATTATTTGGGCTGCATTTTGATGCTTAAGTACCATGGTCTAGCACAAGTATAAGAGTTGAGACACCCCGAACACGATATCCACACAGGACTATCTAGTGGACTAAATTCAACAGAGAGGTTCACTGATATGAGTATTATTAGATGTAAAGGTACATAGAAAATTTTACTACTTATTTAGAAGCCGTGGATTGTGACTTAATGAATATGCCATCATGGTCATGCGCCAAATATCTCAATTTTTCCCAACCATGAAGGAAAAACTATTATCCTGTGCACGGTAATGAAAATATGAGAAAATGTAGATAAAGACAACACACTGGATTAACACCTCACAGGTTTACAGCTGATAGGCCACCATATAGAAAAAGAAGCAAACATGGTAATATAAGGAATAGAAAATGAACCTAAATACATGAAATAAGGGGAAACTGTCAAAAAGAATGAAGCTGAGAAGATTTATAGATGAAATTAAGAAAAACATCAAGAAGAAGGAGGTAGAGTGGGGGGAAGAACCAGCAAATGTGATCCATCTGCATCTTTAGCATCTACAACCTTCTGCCCAGAAGATGTACAGGGAGCATCTGAGGAAGATACATCATGCCTAAGATCTACATTTATTTGGCTTTGGTCAACTGCTTCCCCTGAACTGAATATGTCCACTAATGAATCTGAACTTGAGGCATAAGATGAAGGATCAATCTTAAAAGCCTCAGAAAGGCATTGCTTAGCAACCTCAAGTCCTTCATCATCAACTCCTGGAGCAGGTTCCACTATTGAAACAAGAGAAACATCGTCAGTAAATGCAAAATTCATATAATCCGCATTGAACTAAAACTTGAGGAGACTTCCAAAGAGAAAGAACAAACACCACAGCAGACATGATTAAGAGAAACAAAAAAGCAACATGGACCAAAAAATGTAATATTAAAATACTTTATTAAGGCATTGAGGTTCCCAAATCCCAAATAGATTTGGTATTTCCCAATTCTGCTGCCCAGTCAGCAATCTTGAGCTATGTGAGGGGTATAATTATTTCCAGTCTAACCTGCCAACTGAATTTTGCTTCAATAAATGTATTTGGAATCCCTAAGGGCACACATTAGTTCTCACCTAGTACTTTGATTTGGATCCCTTACCTATTAGAGCAAATAAATTGGTCTGGAATAAAAGTTCAAAGCAAAACTGGTCTCTTGTTCCTGGAATTGAGTTGTACCATCTCTTACTCTTACATCCTGACTTCATTTATTTATTTCAAAACATTTTTTTCTTATGTATAGAGTAATATGGATATCATTAGTAGAAGTACAAGAAATTAATCTGGCAAAACTGTCTAAATGTTCAAAACAGAAACACATACAAGTCAAGCAGAGCAGCTTTTTGACTCGAACCCCCAACCTCAAACATTTGGAGGCACAAGGTGCTTTCACTTGAGCTACCTATCGTCCCTTTTCATTAATTTCCTTAAGATAAATATTTGCGAAATCATGAGGATTTCGTAGGAAAGGAAGCATGAGCAATAGATACTACAGCATCGAAAAGAAAAACATAAGATGTCCAACTTTATGTTACACAAAGCTGGAATAATGGAAAGAACTTTTAAATTACACAAATGGTCCCAGATATTTGAGCTAAGTTGTTACCTTGTTCACCCTATAGCATAAGATTGGTTTGGTAATAAACTTTCATTAGCAACCAAATTACAGCCATTACTCAAGCCTCAAGTGATTATGTTAGGGCCATTTTTTGGAAAAAGATCTATTGATTTGTCACAGTATTCCACATTTTCAAGAATTCCTTCATATGATCTCCACCATCTATGCTTTTTCCAACCCAAAACAATAACTATTTTGAAGCATGTTGTGGGATTTTATAGACGCCATTGGGAAGTGAGGAGATGGTTTGTTGGTTTGTGAAGGTATTATAGAAGAGGAAGGAATACGCGGATGTGAACCGGCATCGCTCACCATTTTTACAATAAACGTTGCCGTTGTGAAAGTGAAATGAACCAAATCAGGCCTCAAGTGATTATGTTAGGGCCATTTTTTGGAAAAAGATCTATTGATTTGTCACACTATTCCACATTTTCAAGAATTTCTTCATATGATATCCACCATCTATGCTTTGCAACCCAAAACAATAACTATTTCGAAGCATGTTGTGGGATTTTCTAGACGCCATTGAGAAGTGAGGAGATGGTTTGTTGGTGTGTGAAGGGATTATAGAAGAGGAAGGAATACGCGGATGTGAACCGGTGCAAAAGAGGCAGGTTGAATATATGTACTGATGGATATTTCTTTTAGGATCGCATTCTGAATTTGTAATATTTAACGTTTATTTATTTAGCTAAAGTCACAAACTTGGATGATGGATCAATGCTATTTTAATCAGGATGGATCAATGTATTAGTAAAACGAGCTTACTGATACAGTTTCAAACTTAGAATCGAATATTAAAAAGGCAGGGAGGTGCAGAGGGTGCAACTGTAAGGTTGGAGATTGTATGGTGGTTGTAAATACTAAAAGATAAAGGTCGAGGGAAGTGGGTGCCCCGCCCAAAGGCTGGATCAGGAAATACATGATGTTATGGCTGATCAGTTTTAGAGTGTGGATGAGAGGCAGCTACCTGATGATTGTGAAACATGACTAGTTTCATTTTTCACTTTAAGTTTCTCCTTTATCCTTGCCTGCTTTATGATTCCCTCTAAGTTTGGTCTGTTCTGCCAAATCAGTTAGTAAGTAGCATGTTCATTTTTGGCTTATCCTTTCAACCTACAATCTTTTTTTTCCGCCACTTTTTAATCCTTGATGCTCAGATTCAACCAGACTTCAGAAGAATTCAGCTCCTATTGTTTATAAGAGTCACCCAAGAGTGTGGTGTAGTGGTCAATAAAGTGGGTTGAGCACCATGAAGTCTCAGGTTCAAATCCCAACAAAGACAAACCACTAGGTGGTTTCTTCTCATCTGTTTAAGCCATTTGTTTTTGCCTTGGTAGAGAAAGCTACCTGGTACTTGTTGATATGAGACGACAGGTATCCCATGGAATTAGTCAAGGTGCATGCAAGGCCGCAAGCTAGCCTAATTATCAAAACAAAAAAAAAAAGCACCTACAATACCAACTCCACACCATAGGGATATAATCAAAATTGTAATTTAGCTCATAAACTGAGAATTGAAATGTGATTCACTTGCTTAACAAGTGTTCATGCAGCGTTTTAAATGCTAAAGATAGGCAGCCGAAAGTTCCTATGTGCTGTTCTGTTCAATCATTGGTAGGTTACTCATTCTCAAAAGAAAACAATGCCTTCTAATAACTGCTGTCATATGCAAGACCCTGATGTTGCGCCTATGGATATCCCTAGTAAATACTCCTACTCCTAATATATTTTTTGAAGAATAGTTTTCCTTATGTCACTTCAAATTCTCATGCTCAACTCCCTTCAAACCAACTGTGCATAAGAGATGGTAAGCATGCCTAGAACCAGTCAATCACGGTATACAAAAAGCAATGCTTCACTTATGAGTTTCAGGTCTAAACAGAATATGCTGAGAACATCAACTTGAACCTGAATAAATACAAAAGAGTCTGATCCTAACCCTCTTTGCCCTCCCCCCTAGAAGTCACTCTTATCCTATGAAACATGGTTTCACTTCATACAACACAAAGTTCTGATCGTAATCCCCTAAAAGGGAAACTAATTAGCACGTTGGCGATGTTTATACGTGTAGTAGCATAATTCATCATCTCTGTCCAGAATTAGTCAGTAGTTCCACTTTAGTGGTAGTAAGCCGACACATTGATTTCCTTTTTATAAACTAAACTGTTCATTGCTGATTTAGCTTAAGACCATGCGTCCGAATGCTGAACAGCACAGACTGTGAAGCTTAATCAGTACAGAATTCTAATTTATAAATACTCCAATAGACTGATCTATACAAAAAAAATCTGCTATGGATCCATCTCAGAGAGTACAATTATACAGGTTGGCAATGGGCAGAACTAACCGGAATCAAGAAAGCTCAAGAAGGAGAGGACTATACGACGCGAAAGAGGAGAATCTGTCTTCAGCTTCGCCATTGACGGACGAGACCACCGCGTGGCTTTTTGTGAATCTGGTCCACTGTAGTATTTAGCAGCCTATATATAAATGGCCAAATGCACAAATTATGTTCTTTCATTTGTTTAATTAGTCAATTAAGTATTAAAAAGACGTTTAAAACTACTTATCTTTTTCTTTTTAATTTCATATCTAAACTATTTAAAGTGTTAAATATCCTTTCTCATTTATTTATTTAAATTAAAAAAAATTTTATCACATGACATTTTACAAAGTAGAGCTTTGTAAAATTCAGATCAAACTGTTAACCCGAATCGATTTTTCAATTTATTAGACTATTGAGTCAGGTTATTGGCTTATTCGATCGATTAACGATTTTATTCAAAAATATTAACGAATTATCATTTATCAGTTCGTCTTTTAGGATTTTAATATCAGAGGACCCGATAACTCGATACCAGACCGATATAAATTACTATTATTTTCCCGACCCAATTGATTAATTGGGTCAATGTCCATTTCGGCACTTCCTAGTTCCCACCATCCACATTTATTACTGCTATTTCCTAGGGCCCATGTATTACTATTAGTTATATTTTGAGATAAGCATACAAAAACACATAAACTATATAATTTTTTTGAGTTTCATACCTAAAGTATTTGAAGTTTGAGAAACATATCTAAACTATTACTTATTATTTTGAGAAACGCACCTCTATTTTTTGTTCCACTCTCACCATGGTGTGTCTGCTGCACTCTCTCTTTTATTTGCAAAAAATATCACATCATACTCTACATGGACAAAATATTCCACCTTGACAAAGAATAAATAAATTATAGTATTAGTTAAAAGTAAATATTAAAATATTATTATTTTAAAAAAATTTATTAAATTAAATATAAATATTTTTCT
>JAOTQJ010000007.1:6217886-6230549 GCA_025642045.1 Solanum sejunctum
TTTGGTGTCGTGATTTTCTCATTTTTCATATTATTGTGCCATATTTATTTTTGTGTGATTCCTTATTTTTCCCAACACATTGTTCAACTGCTCATTCAATTGTATGTTTCCATTTTAATGATTTTGTTAAGCTTTTCCTCAAGTTTCGGCAACTCATCAAATATAATTGTAGTAGTCAAAAATTAAAATATTATTATGCGATTAGATTATTGTTGCTTAATATGCTTTCGTAAAGTATGGTGGTTGAATATCTACTATATTTGTGTGGCGACTTTTTGATTGAAAACACATCTTCTATGCATATAGTGTGATTCTAAATTGTTAACCTTTTTCCTCTAAGGTGAATGCGTGACACTTTTGTATGATGAAGCTTTAAAAGGATAATTAGCAAATAATTTATCATCTGAAAAAGTATATCAAAATACCTCCTTCCACATCGTTCTAACCAAGAAGTTGGTGACATGAAAAACCAACCTAATTGAGGGTATCCTTACCACTATGCTATCCCTCTTTTGTCAAGGGTGACTTAATCTATTGTCGGTATTTCTCACCTACAAGTTGATAGTTCCATTACCTTCCCAAAAGTATGTTATCAGTATTAGAGTTCCAATTGATTACAAAATCTGCATGAACATAGATTACAAAACTCGAAGAGAACAAATTTCTTAGACAAATTAGTTGAATCCCAGGGATTATTCTGTAGGCTGCTACATTCCATTGCATAGAAGCTGACTCGATAGATTGAGTTGAACATTTAGCCTTTCAGATATAGTTCCGAGGCACTTGTTCAAATGTTTTAAAGTTAATTTTGCAAGACAATAGCTGAAATTTGTTTATATATATTCATTGACTAATTTTTTAAACAGGATCATTATTGTCATTGAATTAGATGTTTTACTTGAGATGTGTGATCAAACAGGAGACTCAAAGCATTATGTCACAACTGATGGTCGTA
The DNA here is from genome assembly GCA_025642045.1 of Solanum sejunctum. Taxonomy (NCBI): domain Eukaryota; kingdom Viridiplantae; phylum Streptophyta; class Magnoliopsida; order Solanales; family Solanaceae; genus Solanum; species Solanum sejunctum. The sequence goes on from JAOTQJ010000007.1 coordinate 6,218,842, forward strand.
CTCCTTCGGCGCCACAACTAACTGAACAGCTGCCTTTTAACCAATTAATTAGGCAGTGTAAGTGTAAACCCCTAATCATTAGCTTTTGTTCCAGCTACTCTGTTTTTGCTTAGTCTGTCCCAAAAGAAGCATCACTTTAAAAGTCTTTTTTATCAAATAAAATGGTGCCACATAGTGAGCATTTTTGGCTCAACTTCGAGACCAAATATGCTAAGAAGAACGCGATCACTAGAGACAAACCTAAGCAATTTATAGCCAAGAATGAAGCACCTCCAAAGATTGTTCCAATTGCTGCTCTCAATCCATATCAAGGCCAGTGGAATCACAAAGACAAAACTCAAATGCTACAATAATCAAAGGGCTGATCGAAAAGTATTTTCTTTTGATCTTCTTGATTCTGAAGAAGAAATAAGGGTAACTTGTTTTAACTCTGTAACTAAGCAATTTTATGAATAGATTGAGATTGAGCCTCTGCAGAAAAGCAAGTTGTAAATTCTCTAGCATTATTATTCAAACAATTGTCGTGAATACATGAAGTGAGATATATATGTAATGATTGAAGAATTGAAGAGCTGGGTGAACTTCAAAATATCTATGGGTCCTCATCAGTTTGAGAATTGCAAAACGTTGTTAATGGCCAGAAAGCTATTAAGGAAAAAACGACGGATAAAAAGCACCTTCAAGAGTTATCCTTATCATTATCTATGTAAATAACCCCTTCTACCATATATATAACAGGAAAAACTAAGTCTGTACCCCTTTAAAATAAATTATTTATATTTATATATCCTTTTGCAATATTAAAATTCTCACACTGATGTCATACTGACGTCAGCACCTACTTGTATGATATGTCAATAAGATATATATGTACCAACAGAGTAAGATGATTAATCTCAGTCTTATATATAACCGATATGATAAGATGAAGTATCACAAAAAATATATCTTGTACTAATTTAAAATTTAATAAATAAGTTAGTAATTTTAATAATTTTTTCTTAATTATGTTATTTATTAAAGAAAGAGCTCAAAATCATATAACATCGATACGATATAAATATATCAACGGAATGTCACAAGAATATATTTTCTATTAATTTAGAGTTTAATAAATAATTTTGTAACTTTAATAATTTTCTAATCCTATACGATACCGATATGGTATAAATATACCGACAAAGTATCATAACAAAAATATTTCCTGCTAATTTAGAGTTTAATAATTTTTTCATTTTTTGTTATTTAGTTCTTTTAAGAAAAACGTAATCCTATATACCAACTGGGTATCAATATATATACCACCAGAATATCACAAAGCATTAAACTCATTTTATATGATACTGTTGTTGTATACATATACCGCCAAAGTATATTTCATAATTTTTATCATGACATCAACATAAGAAATAAAAAGGGATAAGTAAGTAGAAAGATTATTAAAAATAAATAGTTTAAATTGAATCTATTAAGCATAAATAATTTCAAATTAGATCTATTTTGTAAACTTTTTTCTATATAATATTTATGTAGATACATATGTGTGCACGCGCACATATTTACATTTCAAAATTCTGTTAATATTGGGCCCGTACCCTCATGGGCTCTCTCTACCTAGAACGTATATAAGTGTAACCAAGTACCAAACGACTCCTGACAGTTAAATAATCAAATTCTTTCACCAATGAACTTAAAAAGGACAATATTTTTTCAAAATGAGAAAAAAAAAATAAAAATAGAATCATTACAAACTATAACTAAGATATAGAAGCCATTAGCAAATGAAAATATGAAGTTTGAGAATTCCCAAAAGCCAAGTTAAGAGTGGATCTCACCCTCTCACTTTGTCCAACAAACCGACTTTAGGGTTGAAATATTCTCAAACTTCACAACTGAAATCAACGTTAATTGAAGAATTCAGAGAGTCAATAAGACTGTTGAAGAAATTATGCACATGACTCCCGTTAAAACTGATAAGAGATAAAATGGAGACCTGGGCATCCAATGCACTTTAGGGCGCACATTCAAACACTTGGGCGTAGACCTTGTGAGACTTGCGTCTCCAAGTGTCTCCCAAGTGTGCCCAAATGTGTCTCAAGGCATTTTCTGCTACCACTTCTTGAAGCCTAAAGCACTAATACCAGCACAAACATGAAGATTATCACCTCCTAAATGCACCAGCAAAGATGTTCATGTACAACATCCCTCGATAACTAACAACTATGGTATCTAATATCCATGACCACTAAACTTAATACTTCTTAACAAAGCTAAATATCACACGTCTCGTAAATATACTTCTAAAATGCACTAAACTTCAGCTCTCAAATCTAAGCTGAGGAACTGAAACTATCGATACATTGGAAAAATCATCTCTGATCTGTAAATTATAATCTTCACTTATCACAGAGCTTCATTCACTGTCCTCATTATCATCTGCACGGAAAAGGGTGTTTAGAATTAAGAAATATTTGTATGATGAATTATACAAATGATCAACAATCAGATGGAGAACAGGTGCAAAAATTAGTATACCAAAACAGTTGTATTTCCACTAGATTATACTTCATCTTATTCTAGTTACAGGCAAATTTCTAAGTGATTTAGCTTTAGGCCAATGAGCAAAAGAACTGGTACTACTTGATTGGGGTACTGCCAACATATGCTGACAAGGAGGATGAGGAATATTGCTATTATAGAACTTCAACCAAAGAAAAGAGGAAAATTACTGTTACTGCAGAACAAAAGCATGGAGCCATGGTGAAGATAAACGGACAACGCAGTGGAAACCCAACTGAACTAGAAGGTTAATGCCTAGAAGGTAAAAGTATCTCAAATCAGCGAACCACCACTGTAGAATATATATGCTAACAAATATTCCCTCCGTCCCATTTTATGACTTTGTTTGACTTGGCACGGAGTTGAAGGGAAAAAGACTTTTGAAATATGTGGTTTAATATAAGTGATAGATGTTTGTGTGGCTGTAAATCATTACATTAAGGGTAAAATAAATATTTTAAGATTAAATTGTAACAAAATATAGAATGTGTTATTCTTTGTGGGACTAACTAAAGAGGAAACTGGGTCATATAAAGTGGGATGGAGGAAGTATAATATTACCTTCATTGAACTCCTCACTCTCACTGCTCTCATTATCTTCATCGTCATCATCGTCTTTGACTTCATCACTTACATCATCGCTGTTACTATCACCATCCTTGTCATCATTCTTATCGTTTTTAGGAGGTGACTTGGATCTTGGAGGAGCCACAAAACTGGTCGTTGATCTCCTTCGTGTATTTGAAACAATGTTGCTTAAGTCAATGCCTTCCAGTTCTTTCGCTGTTTCCTTTCTCTTTTTGACTTCTTTGATTTCTGTGAAACCAGAAATGACATCAACATAAAGTTACACTACACAACTTCCCCATATATGCAGAGCTACACTTTTAACACTTCCTAACTACACAAAAGAATTAATAACGACATATCTAGTATAATCTCATAAGTGGGGTCTGGGGAGGGTAGGATGTATGCAGACCTTACCCCTACCTTTGTGGTGGTAGAGAGGTGGTTTCCGATAGACCCTTGGCTCAAAAGAAAGGAAAACAAGAAAAATGACATTACACGGGCAAAATACAAAGCAACTAAAATGGAAAAACAAGACAGGCTAGAAAGGGAAAACATAACAACAGCAAAGTGGCAAGATTGACAGCCAAAAAGGCAACATGTAATAATGGACAAAGTAGAAAATATAATGCAAGTACTAAACAGAAATACTGCTAATAAGGAGAAAGGGAAAAAAGAAGACCAGCCCCTATCTCCCACACAAAGGTGCTACAATGCTCGGCTACCTACTAACCTTCTATCCTGGTCCTTACCTCCAAAACCTTCTCATGTTCTCAGTAAGTCGGAGGTGTGCCATGTCCTACCGAATCACCTCCCATGAATACTTACTCAGCCTGTCTCTACCAATTCTGACATCCACTAGGGTCAACCTCACACCTCCTTTTCATGTGCCCCAGCAATCTCAACCTCACTTCCCTTATCGTATCTTCTAGGAAGTCAATCCCACCTTGTCCCAAATAGCTTCATTTCTAATCATCTCTCCTAGTAAGCCTACACATCATTTGAGCATCCTCATTTCTACTACCTTTATCTCTTCTTAATCCATGTGTTCTAGCCAACACTTAGACTCGCACAATAATGCAGGTGTAACCACCGGTTTGTACCCTTAAAGCCTTGGTGACACATTCTTATCACACATGACCTTGGAAGTGAGCCTACATTTCACCAACTCCACTGTAATATGGTGTGCGTCAATCTCTCCCCATTACCTTTTTTTTTTGAGAATTGGTAATTTGTATTCTCGGCATTAAGGATATGTTGAAGAACTTCAAAAAGTTATCAACAGAGAAACTATAGACTAAAAGATTAATTACGGAGAGCCTTAAAAATCTACTAATTGGACTTCATCCCCCACATTCTAGTTTACACCAAAAATGAGAATTTGCAATAAAATTCCAAATCATCATCTACAAAGTGTTGAATCCGTCCTCAAAACACCTCTCCATTTATTTTCTTCCATATTGTCCACCAAGTATATGATGGAACTGCTCTCCGCCAAATACTTGATCTTCTGTAAAGTGTTAAATCTACCCCCTCTCTTGATCCAACAGCTTAGAAGGTGTGTGTGTGTTCTGGCATAGTCTAGTTGTATCACTGAGGCTAAAAAAGAATGACCACAATTGGGTTACTTTACAATGCAGGAACATATGACTGTTTGTTTCTGTAGTCTCAATTACAAAGAAAGCATCTAAATACTAATTGAATTCCCCTCTTCTGTAGGACTTCATGAGGCAAGCTGTTCTAGCCACTAACAAAGTAAAACAATTGATTTTGGAAGGGACCATATCTTACCCCACCTTTGGCCATGCACATGCCTTGCTACCTAGTTGCCCCAAAACCTCCAATTAATCCACTCTATTGACATACAGCATCTGTGACTTAGAAGTGCCTTTGAATTTATCAGTTTCCTTCAGAAAACCAACCACCCTGTCAATCTCCTAGTATTCAAGTTCCTTCTGAAACAAATACTCCACGCTTGAGTCCAACAATCTGCCAGTGGCTTCAGGGTTGCTGCATATAGAGAATGTCAGAGAAAGTGGAAATTAGAGGTTCTTGCAATTCCATGGTTCCTACACAGACATAGTTTTTGATCCATCACTCTCGTGGACAACATATTTGGTAAAGCTAATGCATAAGTTCTTGATAGTCCTCCAAATTGATACACGATAAGTGTTGACCACTTCACAAGTGCACCACTGACTTCACTCTCCATATTTTTACATGATCACCTCCTTCCACAGTGCTTGGTCTTCATTGGCATATCTCTATAATTACTTCATCAAAAGGTAACTATTGTGTGATTTCAGATTTTTGGTACCATGAGCCCCTACTTTCTTCTCAAGTTGAACAACACTCTATTTCACCAAATGAAAGCCTTTATCCTCCTTGTTTCCATTTCATAGAAAATTCCTTCTAAGTTTGCCAAGTTTATCCATCACACAGCTGGAATTGGAAACATAGAGATCACATAACTAGGTAGAGAATCTAGTACTGCATTTATCAGAATCAGTCTAGCCCTCAGGAATAGGTACTGTGACTTCCACTTTGAAAGTTTTATTTCTGTCTTCTCCATAATCCCTTCGTAGATAGTCAGCTCATTGTGCTGACAACCCAAAGGCATACCTAAGTAGATTGTTAGGGATTGTCCAATCCTGCACTCAAAATTCTGGCCAGCCCCTCCATCTGAGCCACTCTTTAATAGGGAAAATACTGCTCTACCTTCAAATTAGCAGAATCATTCTTATATAGCTAATATGTCCTGCATCTTGATCAAAGAAGATAACTGAGTCATCTGCATAAAGCAGATGACAAATTTTCACATTTACTCCCAGTATGTTGCCTAACTGGAACTCTTTATCCATTTCTTCTACATTGTTGTTCTTACCATGGCATTGAGTCCTTCCATGGCTATGATGAAGAGGATAGGTGATGGAGGATCAATTTGTCTAGTCCTCTTTTAGACGGAAAAAATTCCCACAGGTTCTCTGGAACCTGACAACTTTGATACAAAAGCTCATCCACTTCAGCCACCTAACACCAAGCCCTATCTGTATCAGAATACCCAAAAGATATTCCTAGTTCACATGAATACATGATCATATGCCTTTTCAGTGGCAAGCTTGCACATAATACCTGGATCATCACTTCCTACACGTTCACTAGCTATGAGAGCAGTATCCATTATTTGTCTTCCCTTAATGAGTGTCATTTGATGTTTGTCGACCAGTTTGTGCACCACCCTTTTCAACTGTTCCACAACAGTTTGGCAATGATTGTTATAATACCACTTATGAAACTTATTGGCCTAAAATCTCTAAGTTCAATTGCACCATTCTTCCTGGGAATAAGAGTCGCATAAGTAGAATTCAGGATCTTTTCTAACACCTGATACTGATGAAAATGCTACACAGTTCCCATTATGTCTACTTTAAGCATTTCCCAGAAAGTTTGGGAAAAGCTCGTTGGGAATCCATCAATTAGCCTTGTCATGGGCACATATGTTTTGTTATACAACTGAACACCTCCTCCTCTTCAAAGTCTGTTACCATGTATTATGAATCCAATATACTAGAAACTGCTTCTCCTTCCACCTCTCTGTACGCGCCACCCCCCCACCCCCCCACTTGTCGTCAATCAATACTATCATCTGTGAACGTACACCACGGTGCATCCCCTGGATATGTCGCATCAATTGATCCATCAACAAGGCAAACAAAAATTGGCTAGGAGTCGAACCCTGATACAATCCCATCAGGATAGGGAAGCAGCGTTCTGAGTCTCCTACTGCTCTTTCTTGGGTCTTGGCGCTATCATACATGTCCTTAATTGTCCTAATATAAGCCACCGGTGCACGTCTAAACTAAGACATCTCAATAGATCCTCCCTGGGAACTTCATTGTGAGCTCAGAAGGAGCAGGTAAAAGAAGCAACTTAAAGTAGCGCAGAAGTGAAGAAGGTGGACACCATTCCAACTGAAAATTTGTTAGGTACCACAGTTACAACATCTTACTACTCCATTAGACACTTTTATACAGCCATAACTCATAATGTATACAACATGTTACTACTCCATTAGACACTTTTATACAGCCATAACTCATAATGTACCTTTCTCGGTGGGGTTCGCAGATAGCCCTTCTGCAGAAAGTATCTTTTCCAACTCCTTGATCAGGAAGGCCTCACGCTTGTCATCAGACACCTGCTTGGCTCTCTTATAAAGAGAAGGAGCAACACTAGTGGGAATGTGGAGAACTTCAATCAGAATGTGGATCCGTGCATCAGTTACAGGTAATTAGAAATATTACAAAAAGACAAACCTCATCCCACAAGCTTTGAAGATTGATTTCAGATGTTCCACACGTTTTCCGTATCCAGTATTAGCTGATGCTCCCTTTACAATTTTCTTCTGCATTTAGATAAGTTCAGTGAATACGAACCATATATGTGCATGGAGAAGGGTTTTAATAAATAACATTATGTGGACACTATCACAATAACCTCACCTTGACAGGTATTATTTCAGCAGATGATCCAGATTGACCATCTTCAGAATCACTCTTATCGGTGTCTCCACTATTTTCATCTGATGGCTTCTTAGAAACTTTTTTCTGCTTTTTGGTGGGGACATTATCCTCCGAATTAGGTTTTTCCCGTTTCTTCAGTCCCTCAGATTTCTCGACTGTTTCTTTTGTGGCAGATCTCTTTCCTGATTTTACTTTTGGTGCTATATGTTTACTTCGGCTGCTAAACGTATCAGAGTTTTCACCACTCTTCTTTGCTATTATACTTATTTTTTGAGAGTTTTTCTTAACACTGCTAGATTTGGAAGCTTCAGGAGATACTAACACCTGTAAAAAGAAATTGCAAAAATGATTTAACAAACATACTCCTCTTGGAAGTAAAGAAGTTTGGGAAACAAAATGCCACCTCATCTATTTGATTCTTAATGAGCTTCTTAAAGGCATCAAGAGAATGTTTCTCAAGACCAAGATCTTCTTCCAGAAGCCTACGAACACCGGCTAGAGTTATTGACCTGAGATAAAACATTCACTCGAAACTGTTAAAACACAGAAAAGAACAAGAACCAAAAAAACAAGGGGGCCAACATTTACAATTTTACATAAATAAATAAGTAAATAAAACTATTGAGAGAACAGAGAAGAGATGCTGTTCAAATTGATCAAAACTATTAAATAAGTGTTCAGGTGTATTCACCAGTAATACATAAAACCAGCTAAAATAGGCTTTATCTCCTTTTAAAAGCAAATGTGAGAGAAAGTGGAAGGAGTCAACAATCAGTACTCTCACTGACAATCAAGGGCCTATTTTACTAGTGACTTGCTCAATGTCATTTTGATCGAAAACCAATATTTATTTTTTTTTAAAAAAAAATAAGAACATTTTGTTTGATATCTTTCTAGCATTAACGTGAATTGTCACAACAACTATTTCCTTCACTGCTATTTATCAGCTACTCATCTTCTTCCATCTACACACATACTTGTGCAACATCATTCAACCTAACTCTACATTCTCACTGTTTTGAAGCTTTCATTATATTGAACTATTATGCCAAATACTTCGCAAAAAGTGGGTCTACATACATCCTACCCTCCCCCCACATCCCATTTGTGGGATTACATCAGGTATGTTGTTGTATTCTAGGACACATATCACATACCCCAATTCAGAAATAAATGTCCCCTAAAGCACACATCCAAAAACAACTTCCACACATTACACCAATTGAAGAGACTCCGAAAACACAGAAACAGCTTTAGCGTTGTCTAATGTGGAAGAACTGCAGCAAAAAGTGCATCCTATTTCTGCTGCCTAGTTTCTTTCGTGAGTAATTTACTCATCATTTCAATTGAAAAGTAACAGTAAGAGTTCTCATTAGGGGCACTGAGAGTGTACAAAAAGCAACCAGAGTAGTTTCATCAAAAATCACAATTAAGTCAACTCAGTCAGTCAGCTACAAAAATTTTGTTGATCTCCTCATGTCATGAAGCATAGGTTTCTCTGCAGCAAAAATAAAAATGAAAAAGGAAATATGTTGTCGACAGATTATAAACCCATTGAAAGACAATTATTCTTCTTGAGATACCTTTATATTTCTTCCATTCAGATGCCCCCAAACATGCATGAGGGAATCATTTGTATTATGCAAGAGGAATTTTCCTACCAATGAAGAACTTCTTGGACTACTACTTTTCCATATCAATTTCCAACGGCATCGGTCAGTTGATAATAACGGGCATGATAAAAGTGAACCCTAAAATCATATTTCAGCAGTTTACACTCAGATTAAATCACTGACTTGATTAAAGTGAATAAGCTTCCCACATGTAAGTTTGTAATAAAAGCAAGCTACAGAACTCTTATTGTGTAAATTTTTTGGAAAGAATAACAGAACTGTTTTCCAAGATCGACAGGATTTATTAGCTTAAATATCCAACATCGTCAAAACAAGAAACAAGGCATCAACCAAAATAAGGATGATAGAAATGGACCCTTAACCTTTCTGTTTACCTAAACCTGTCATCAACCAGTTTATATTTTTACTGCCTTGCAACTGTCATACAAAGATCTTTGAATGCCATGCCGGAGTTTTTGTTCTTTAGATATTACAGGTGGTAAAATGGATAGAAGAAATACCCCATGGGTCATAAAATGGACAGTGTTTGCGGGTTCCCCTTGTCATCCAAAAAAAGAAAGAGACTCCTTTGAAGAAGTGACTCTAAACAATTTATATTTCACTTTATCATAAAAAAATTTCAGTTTCTTTGGTCATTTTTTTTGCATTCATATTAATAATTATTAGTTTGTATTTTTTTTCTTCCTTTGCACTTTTTTTCCATTAAAGTCCACGTTTTATTTGCGCTTTCCGCTTAAAGCCCCAAAGAACCTTAGAGCTCTTTTTCGCTTTTTGCCTTAGATAACACTGTCCCTAAACTATCACATTTTTAATTACTTTCATACTTAAACCATGCGTAGTTTACGTTACCCTGCTGAACTAGAGGTGACAAATGGTTGGATTGGATAGGATGGATGAACTGAATATGGATTGATCCAAAATGGATTGGATCACAATTCATCCATATAAAATATGGGTAAATATGGGTTTGGTCAAATATGATTTGGATAAAATGGTTCTGACCCACTTTAATCTTCTAAAGACAAAAAATATTAAATAGAAGCTAGATTGTTAAGGCTCAACCCCTATCACCCCAACCCACTCCCAAATAAGTCTTTTTTTAAAAGAAATATTTTATTCTACAAAAAAGAATTTCAAGTTTTTCTACTTTCGTACCCTATCACCCCACAGCTCTTTCACTCCCAATTTTTAAATTAGAAAATATCAAGAAAAAAATCGCCCACCCTACCCGCCCCTCATCCGTCCCCTAACCTTCACCCTACCACCATTTTTTAAAAAATAATTAAAATATTATTTTAAAAGAAATAAAATTTTCACCCCCAAATCCACCGGACCCCCTACCCCAAAATTTTTTTAAAAATAAAAATTCAAAACACAACAACATACCCCGTGAAATTCCACAGGTGGAGTCCGGGAGGGTAGAATGTATGCAAACTTTACCACTACCTCATAGAGATAAAAAGGTTGTTCCCGAAAGACCAAAAAGAATTCAAAAAAGGATAAATTTTTTCACTACCATGCCTCCCAATTTTGCCCCCCACCCCCATCCCAAAATATTTTTAAAAGAAAATTCAAAAGAATATTAAATTTTTTCACCACCACAACCCCCTTTCAACCTACCCACCCACCCACCGGACCCCCTACCCCCACCTCACTCCCAATTTTTGTCTAAAGAAAAATAAAAAAGTTCAAAAAAAACTGAACTTTTCCACTACGCCCCCCCTCTCACCCTACCACCAACCGCCCACTCCCCATTGTCATCCCTAAATTTTTTTAATGAAAAATAAAAAAATTCAAAAAAAAAAAATAATTTTTTTCTCCCCCTCCTCTCAACCCCAAATTTTCTTTAAAGAAAAATAAAAAAATTCAAACAAAAATTTTTTCCACCCCCACCCCTGGGACTCCCTACCACCACCTCCAAATTTTTTTAAAAAGGAATAAAAAACCACCCTTCCTTGAATTATTCAGTCATGCAATACTTGTTGAATACAAAGAAGAAAATGCATTTCGACCCCATCGTAGTTCTCAATCATTTTGTGGCACCGGACATGGCTAAACCATCTACGATGGGGGAAGCTAATGCACAAGGAAGAAGTTTAGATAAAAGAGTACATTCTTGCATCGCTTTTTTTGTAGAAAGCTCAACCATTAATTAAAAAAAAATTAAGTTTTTCCGCCACCTCCCTCCCACTTCCACCCTCCCCCAACCCCCACCCGTAAATTCTTTTAAAGAAAAATTTAAAAAATTCAAAACAAAAAATTTCACCCCTCTCCCCACTTTCCCTCTACCCCACAGACTCCAACCACCCCCAAATTTTTTTTAAAGAAAAATAAAAAATAAAGTTAAATGTTTTTCACCTCTCCCCCCTCCCCCCGGCCCTCCACTAAACCCCCTACCCCCATCACCACCCCTAAATTTTTTAAA
>JAOTQJ010000007.1:6230649-6244875 GCA_025642045.1 Solanum sejunctum
TAATCATAAAATTAAGCTAAATTAAAAAATAAAACAAGTAATCTACTATAATTAATTAAAATTTTGATTTGATTAATTTCAAATTAAAATAATGTTACACATACTCTTATTTATTTTTTTATCATCAATATTTCTCTTGATAGCTTCAAATTTAAATTAAATTAAATATTTAAATTAATACATTCTAAATCAAATAAAGTTCAAATTTGATTATATATTTAAATAAAGAGACACATCTTTATAATTTAGTAAATATTTATAGTTTACTTTATATGCAAATATGTCATCCATCATTTTATTGTAAGGTTACTAATTATATTTTAAAATAATAAAATTTTATATTAAAGTAGTTATTTTAGTAAATATAGTGAATAGAAAAAGATATTAAAAATAAATTTAAAATATTTGAAAAATGGAGTAGTTAGTTTAGATATCATATTAATTTATAAAAGAAAAGAAAGTAAATTAATAACAAAATGAATTAATGGTTAATTAAGGATTCTCATAATGAAGATGTGAATTAATAACAAAATGAATTAATAGTTAATTAAGAATTCTCATAACAAAGATGTGCATTTCATAAAAAGTGTTAGGTTTAATGGAGATTTTAACTATTAACTCATAACAAAATTGATAGTTAATTAAGAATTCTCATAACAAAGATGTGCATTTAATAAAAAGTGTCAAGTTTAATGGAGCTTTTAACTATTAACTCATAACAAAATAAAGCAATTGAATTCTTGAAGTTATTCTTTTAAAATATAACAATAAAAAAAATTTATAATCTTTTGAACAAATAATTCAACCCCACATCTTAAAGTAAATTTGTTTTTTTTGTGTGTATCTATTGCAATCTTATAGAACTTGGATTAATTTTTATTGAAATCTCATACACTTTTGGCATAATATAATAATTACTTTAAGCTTATTTTTCTAGAAATAATTATACAAAAGGTCTTTAATCATCCTAACTATGACTATTCAATATAATAAATATAATTTTAAAAAGATTAAAAACATTTCTAGAAAAGGTTAATATATAAAATTTGTTTTAGATGTTTAACCATAAATTGAATTTAGAGAAAAAGTGTAATGCAAATATAATATTTTAATGACTTAGGGTAGAATGATATGTATATCTTTTATTACTCATGCTTCATCTTTTTATTAAAAGTTGGTTCTATAATTATTTATTTTTTCTTGTAAATATGAAATTACTCTTAATCATAGTTTATTTCATCTTTTTACAAAAAAATTTATAGAACTATATAGTTTTCTTGATATCTTTTTCGTAGATATTTTGTTAGTCTAAAATGACAATTTTGCCCTTAGTCATCCTTGGATTCACTCTTCTACATAATAGAAATATATGTATATATATATATATATGTCACGACCCAAAAATTGGGCGTAATGACAGTCGTTCAATCTTACCAGAATAAGTCAGTCTTAACTCAAAGAGATAATAAACATAACGCGCGGAAGTAATTTAACTAGAGCAGATAACTAAAACTGAGAAATTTTCATCAACTTAAATATCACCCAAGGATCGGTTGTCACGCGTCAAGCCACTAACAATACAAAAAATCAAAGAAATACAAGTTCAAACTGCTCTTCTCCTTGAATAGAACAAGTACAGAAGAATAGGAACAAGAGAGTCAACTAGATGTCAACAGCTACTTTTCTACGTCCCTTGGGAAGCCTCGGAGGATCAAGAAAAATACTATTCACTATTCGGGCTTACAACCAACACAAGTGTAGAAGCAAGGGGTGAGTACCAAATACCACGCGATATCCAACAAGTCAACTAACAAAACAAACGAAGTCTAATAGAATACATAAACTCCTTTCATCCCAGTCGATCTCCACGACTACAATCTACACAAAAAGTTATTCCAACCCAACAATACATAATACATAATAAAGATGGTATTTCACCATATCTCAATTTCCAAAGCACAAGCTAAAAGTGATAACATAATTAATCATAAGGATAACACCATGCTATGCAATAGTATATAAGGATGAAATGCAATGCATTATATAGTAATTGCCGACAAAGACCTCGACATCATAACATCACTGAAAATATCTCAACATCACATTATCATTGGCAGAGACCTCGGCATCACAACATCATCATAAATTCACCGGCATATTACCTCGGCATCACAATATCATCATAAATTCAATGACATGTTACCTCGACATCACGATATCATCATAAATTTGTTAGCATGTTACCTCGGTATCATATCTCGATTGGTAAAGACCTCGGTCCCAATATTTTTCATCTCACTTATATCAATATTCAGAATCAATGCAAATATGCATGTCATGGAATGAATGAACATGATATGAATTCCACAAGCAAATGCACTCAAAATTTTCAATCACAACAATATATATTTCAAAAATATAGAATTCTTATCACTTCACCATATTTATCAATTCAAGTACCATAATAATACGCCAACTCACATTTACATTTTTAATCATCTCATTTCTTATAATATTAAAATATTTCACGAATCACACGTAGAAAAAAATAAGAAAATTTGAAAATTCTACGAGAATTACAAAGTTTTGAAAGTCCACTTGCCTTAGTCAAATCACGGTCAATCTAATACTTTGGCCTTTCCTTTTTGAATGAAATCCATAGCACCACGATTTAGTCAAATAAATTATCACCATAAGATTTCAAAACTCACAAAACCCATATTACTATATGTCTAGCCTAGACCTAAAGATCAACCAATTTCGTTATTAATTTTCAAAGTTTCAAGTCTAGGATTTTATCTTAAATCCCTCAAATAATATAATGCTAATTCTCACAACTTAAAGAATAATATTATATTCGATATACATAAATTATGAGCAATTGTCACTAATTACACCTCAACTTAACTTCATATAAACTCTTTTCACCTAGAACATAAATCTCAAGACATAATATAATCTCAAATTGTAAAATCCTTATATATAGCAAGAGAATAAATAAAACTTCCTCATCAACAACTTCTTTTAAATCTCTAACTCAAGTAAATAGAGTGACTTTGATACATCAAGATAAATTCATCACTCACCATAATATTCTCATAATAAGTACTTAAAAGTACACGAAATAAACTCATTTATAAACTATCTTATTGTAAAAGATTTAGAATATAGAAGCAACTTACAAGAATAAAATTGCTGAAGCTCTACACAATAAAATACCTCCCTTCAGCTAAAAACTCTCAAATATGATGAAAAACTATAATTTTTCCGTATGTTTTTCTCACTGTCTGAATGTCCCCAACGCGACTATGATTTATATAGGAATCAATAACATGCCACAGATTCTTAAATGATCATCCATGATAAGAAAAATAAAATATTTAAATTATAAGTGGACAATAATATGTCAGTGGAGCAGTAGCTCCTATTGCTGCACTTGCTCGTTAATGGAACAATCACATAATAAAAAATATTAAAGAATTGATATTGTCCAATCCACTAATAAAGTGGATAGATTATTTGGACAATATAAAAAAATAGATGCAACCATAATGTAAAAAGAAAAAATCATCCACAATCCCCCACTCATTTTTTTTTTAAAAAAATCCTCCTTACACTATTTCAACTCAAATAGACAAAATTTCAGGGTCGTTACATTATCCACCACTAAAAATCATGTTTGTCCTCGAACACAAGGTAAGATAAAGTACCTGAAGTTTTGAAAAGATGAGGATATATAGCACACATTTCTGACTCTGTCTCCCAAGTTACCTCTCTAACTGGATGATTCTTCATTGTACCTTCACGAAAGTAATCTCTTTGTTTCTAAGCTTACGAACCTGTCTATCCAAAATAGCAATAGGCTCCTTCTCAAATGATAAGTCTGAATTCAATGCCACCGAATCGAATGAGAGTATATGAGACTCATCGAGCACATACTTCTGGAGCATAGAGACATGAAACATAGGATGTACAGATAATAAGCTAGGTGGTAAGGCCAGTCTATAGGTCATCTCTCGAACCATCTCCAAAATCTCAAATGGGCCAATAAACCGAGGGCTAAGCTTGCCCTACTTCCCAAATTGCATCACACCCTTCATGGGTGATACCCTGAGCCAAACGTGATCGCCCTCCAAAAACTCTAGGGCTCGAACCCTCATATCCACATAACTTTTTTGTTGGCTCTGAGTAGCCAACAACCTATTCTGAATCATATGGACCTTTTCCACAACATCTCTCAGAAAGTCTGTATCCAATGAGTCTGTCTTAGCAGAATCAAATCAACTAATCAGAGATCTACACTGTCTATCATACAATGCCTCAAATGGATCCATCTGAATACTAGAGTAATAACTATTATTGTAGGCGAACTCGTCTAAGGGCAAGTGTTGGTCCAAACAGTTACCAAAATCAATCACACACGCTCGCAACATGTCCTCCAATACCTGAATAGTCCACTCGAACTATCTATTTGTCTGAGGGTGAAAGGCTGAACTCATATCCAGCCAAGTACCTAGACCATATTATAAGGACCTCCAAAAATATAAAGTGAAAAGTGAACCCCGATCAGAAATGATAGAAATGGGCACACCATGCAATCTAACTATCTGACTGATATAAAGCTCAGCTAACTTCTTTGCTGTATACTTGACCTTGATCGGAATGAAATAGGCAAACTTAGTCAATCGATCCACGACTAACCAGATAGAGTTGTAACCGCACACAGTAGTAGGTAGATCCACAACAAAATCCATAGTGATTCGCTCCCCCTTTCATATAGGAATGGGCATCCTTTGATACTTACCTCCAAGCTGCCGGTGCTCACATTTAACCTGCTGACAAGTCAAACACTTAGCCACAATCTCTAGAATATCCTTCTTCATACCACACCACTAATAGTACTGACTCGGGTCATGATACATCTTCACTGCTCGTGGATGAATGGAATAACGAGTACAATAGCCTCCTCAAGAATCAATCTAATTAAATCACCAATCTTAGGCACACAGACTCGACCTCCAGCCCTTAAAACACCATCAGGATCAAGTATTGCTTCCTTAGCCTCTCCTCTAGTCACTTTGTCTCTGATGAGGCATAACTTCTCTTCCTCAAACTGAAGGTCTCAAATCTGGTCCATCAAGGAAGAACGAGCCTCAAGGAAAGCAAGTACGCCACCCTCATCAGAAAGCTATAACTTGACTAAGCCATTCGCTAGACTCTGAACATCCTTGGTCAAAGGTCACTCCTCCACTCAAATGGTGGCTAGACTACCCATGCTAGAAGCCTTTCTACTCAAGGCGTTAGCCATAACATTCACCTTCCCTGGATGAAATAGGATGGTTAAATCATAGTCCTTTAGTAATTTTATCCACCTACATTGCCTCAAGTTTAGATCCTTTTGACTAAAAATATACTGAAGACTCCTATGATCAGTGAAGACCTCGAATGTATACCATATAAATAGTGACACCATAGTTTAAGCACAAAAACCACAGCCGCTGACTCTAAGTCATGAGTAGGGCAATTTTTCTCATTAAACTTCAACTGTCTAGACGCATAGGCAATAACTTTTCCTTTTTGCATCAATACACCACCTAATCCAACTCTTAAAGCATCACAATACACCGTGAAGTCCACACCTGCCTCAGGTAGCGTTAAAATGGGAGATGAAGTCAACAAAGTTTTAAGCTTTTGGAAGCTTGCCTCGCACTCATCAGACCAATGAAAGGATACATTCTTCTGAGTCAATCTAGTCAGTGGGGCTGTAATGGAAGAATAACCCAGAATAAACCGCCTATAGTACCCTGCTAACCCCACAAAACTATAAATCTCAGTAGCTGAAGTCGGCCTCGACCAACCTTTAACTGCCTCAACCTTAGATGAATCTACTCTGATTCCCTCTTTAGACACCACATGCCCTAAGAATACCACTAAATTAAGCCAAAACTCACAGTTGGAGAATTTTGCATATAGGTTTTCCTCTCTCAATCTTTGTAACACTATCCTCAAGTGATTAACATGACCAGCCTCAGTCTTGGAATGCATCAAGATGTCATCGATGAATACTATAACAAAAGAATCTAAGTACGGATGGAACACCCTATTTATCAACTTCATGAATGTTGCAGGGGCGTTAGTCAACCCAAAGGACATCACCAAAAATTCATAGTGGCCATAATTAGTTCAAAAAGCTGCCTTAGGAATATCTGATGCCCTAATCCTCAACTGATGATAACCAGACCTTAAGTCAATCTTAGAAAACACAGCTACTCCCTGAAGCTGATCAAATAAGTCATCAATACGGGAAAGAGGGTACTTGTTCTTGACAGTTACCTTATTTAACTGCCTATAATCTATACACATCCTCATAGACCCATCTTTCTTTTTTGTAAACAAGACTGGGGCACCCCAAGGTGACACGCTAGGGCGAATAAATCCTTTACTTAACAAGTCTTGCAGCTGCTCCTTCAATTCTTTCAATTCAGCTGGAGCCATTCTATACGGAAGAATGAAGATGGGCTTAGTGCCTGGATTTAGGTCAATGGAAAAGTCAATATCCCTACTGGGTGGAACACCTGGAAGGTCAGCGAGAAATACATCGACAACTCTTGAACCACAAGGATAGACTCTATAGAAGGTGGTTCTACACTAGTATCTCGAATGAAAGCCAAGTAGGACAAACACCCCTTATCAACCAATTTCTGGGCATGAATATAGGAGATAACTTTACTGGGATAAGAATCAGTATCATCCTTCCACTCAATTTTTGGTACACCGAGCATGGCTAAGGTCATGGTTTTTACATAGCAATCAAGGACAACATAAAAGGGAGAAAGCCAATCCATCCCTAAGATAACATCAAAATCTACCATATCCAGAATAATCATGTCTACCCAAGTATCATACCCAGCCAAAGAAACAAGACATGATTGATATACCCGATCAACCACTAAAGGTTACACGCTAGTGTAGAAACATACACGGGCACAAATATTCAGTCATATAATATCTCAAACCCAGATAAAATGTATGTGACACGTAAGAGTAGGTAAATCTAGGATCAAATAACACAGATCCAAGCCGATGAAAAATTGAAACAATACCTGTAATAAGGGCGTCTGAGGCCTCTGCCTCGGGTCTTCCAAGAAACGCATAGCACTGAGCTCCTCTTCCACCACCAAACTGAGCTACACCTCGATCTCCACCACGTGGAACCAAAGTACCACTGTTTGGAATCCTGCCACTTTTAGCAGTTTAACCACCTCTAGTTGGTGGGGCCGAATATCTAACTGGAGCTGCCAAATTAGTACGATAAGGTCCTGAATGAGTCTGAAAGGGGCACTGTCGAATCACATGTCCTGGATTCCCACACCCAAAATAAGACTTGGGTGTAGAAAACTGTTGTCCACCTAAAGAACTACTATGACCACCGCGGTTAGAACTCTGGGACCCTCGAGACATATGTCCACCCTTAGCTGCTGGCATAGATGCATATATTGGTCCTCGACGCTGGGATGAGCCACCCCCTTTATAGAACCCTCTACTTCCAAACGAGGTACTAGAAAACTGACCTGTAGTATGAGCCTTCTTAGGATCTCATAACTCTTCTCGAACCAGCAACTCTGCCTCCTTGGCAGTACTCACAATAGACTGGAAAGAAGCCCCCTCACGAGCTTCTCTGAATACATAGGATCTAATCGAGAAGTTCAAATCCTCACAAAACTACGGACTCTCTCCCCTTCATCTGGAATCATAGTTAAGGCATATCGGGATAACTAACAAAAATTGGCTTCATACTCCGTAAAAGTCATACATGCCTGCCTTAAGTCCACAAACCTCAATCAGCTCTCTTGTCGCATACTCCAAGGAATGAAGTGTTCCTTAAAAGCATTAGAGAACACATCCCTGAAGGGGATCCAGCTGGTCTAATGCTACATAAGTCCTCCACCACTCCTTGGCTAGTCCACGGAGCTGAAGTGCCACAAAACAAACACCACGCTGATCAACTAACCCGACTGCATCTAGCATCTCATGGCACAAAGTCAGAAATTCATGGGCGTTCTCGTTTTTACTTCCCTGAAATTGAGGTGGTCTCATTTTCTTGAAATTTTTCGTAGCAATGTATATATCTAAGTTTATATTATATTGAAATTCAATTTAGAAAGAAAAAAGAAATTCAATTTAAATGATGAGATCTAAGTGGAGAAGTTGGTCCAGTGAGCTTTTTTAATTAAAGAAAACATCACTTTGATATGTCCCAAACTCTAAAGCTTTACAAATTAATAATTTTAAAACAAATCAAGTAGTACTAGCTTGTTATATCTATCTGTACTTCATTAAAAAAATAGAAACCAAAAAAGTAATAACATCCAAAATAGTACTCAATAATGCCCAGAATAGTTGTGAAACTAATGATGTGTGATGAGTCTATATGCAAATACAACACACGAAAGAGACAAAATGATATGGAAAACAAATATTATGATTTGATTAGGTAATGAACAATAGGAGAAGCCACCACAAATTATTGTGAAACATATACAGGCAAAATTATCATGTGTTCGATATGACAATTCAAAATATTTCCCTGAAAAAATTGGTTCACTGTTCAAATACTTTATTTATCAAGTATTTGGTACGACAAAAAATTCTTTGAAAAAAAGAAAATCAACTTTACCTTTAAAAAATGACTTAATCTCAGTTAAAGATTTATAAATATTTATAGTTTTCTTAATTATGATTCATAGTTACTGATTAGAAGGATGAGAGAGACGAACAAGATTGGAAGAGAGTTTGGAATGCATGCTATATTTGTTGTATTTGGTTGTTGCACGAATACAATTAATACAATTGATTTGTGCCAACAAATACAATTGTAACAACGAATATAATATTTTTTGTATATATATATATATATATATATATATATATATATATATATATCAACAATTGTACTACTTGTATCAACAAAATACATTAAGATGGAGAATGAGAGAGAGGGGACCGAGAAAGGGAGAAAATGAGTCTGTGGGGGGGTTAGAGGAAAGCAAGAGTTTGAGAGAGGAGAGAATTGTCATAAAACGCTAAATATAGCTATGTAATATACAACAACAACAATAACATATCCAGTGGAATTCCACAAGTGGAGTCTGGGGAGGGCAGAATGTATGCAGACTTTATCACTACCTCATAGAAGTAGAGAGGTTGTTTCCTGAGAACCCTCATCTCAAAAATCCATAAGCAGAATAAACTAGATATGACAAAAAGGAAAGGAAAGAGAACAAAGGGAGCGACTAATAACTAAAAATGCATGACAGTATGTAAATACGATAAAAATGTAAATACGATAAAATTAACACATATATGTTATGACCACAAAGAGAAGGACTAAAAGGGCAAGCCCGGTGCACTAAAGCTTAGCAATGCGTGGATCCGGGGAAGGGCCCGACCACAAGGGTTTATTGTACGCAGCCTCACTAAAGCTCCCGCAATGCGCAGATCCGGGAAAAATGACAACACATGGCATAAAACACGACTACTACTGCTACCCTTGGCCTACTATACCCCAAGGCTATGCATCCACCTAACCCTACCCACCAACTAGTTTGCTACTCGAATTCGCGACCTCCACTTCTTTTTATATAAGGTCATATCCTTAGTGAGATCAAGTTTTGTCATGTCTTGTCTGATCACCTCCCCTAACACTTCTTCAATCTACCCACCCCTCCATGTAACTCCCACAACCAACCTCTCGCACCTCCTAATAGGAGTATCGACGCTCCTTCTCTGCACATATCCAAACCATAGTCTCGCTTCCCTTATCTTATCAGCCACAGGGGCCACCTCTAGCTTCTTCCAAATGGTATCATTCCTAATCTTATTATTCATGGTGTATTCGAGAATATTTGTGCGGGGATATTGGATTCACCTCAGAGAAAACACTTTACTGTTTGACCTGTATCCGAGGGTCACTTCTCTTAAGACAGACCTTGGATCGCGAATACCCGAACCTTACTTACTCCTTCTTCGTTGATAGAATAGCAAGTAACCCAGAGTCTGTAGGAGGCTTATTAGTCATCAGCCTACTTTTCCAAGAGGTGGCAGGAGCGCAACGACCTTAGCCCAAACCTACTTAAACAACCTAATGGCTTGGCCTAGTCTGAAAGTAGACCTTGTAGAAAAGCAGATAGGAAAGGTAGCCTATAGACTCAAGCGACCAGCTCGGTAAAAGTGAACCTTATATTCCATGTGAGTTAGTTGACTTCGATTAGACCAGATCGTCCCAGAGAAGAACGTGCCGACAAGGGCACCACCAGATTTTGTAGATGAATCTACTAAAGAAGAAGTTGAGTATATCATAGCTAACTGCACCCCGGGCTCTATCATTCAGGGAAGGTTTTTGGTGACAAGACTTGGAGATATCAGAAGTGAGAATACTGACATGAGTAATGAAAAAATCTATGAAAAACACGATTGCCTGCCAGTGGAAGGTTTTTTGTAGTCAGTTCACCACTTCCCTTCCTGTCTACCTCCTTCGATCAGGTAGTTCTAGCTCTTTCTTTGAAAAGAAAAGTTGGTTCGATGGATCGGGTTTCTTTCAGGTAGTGAAGAACTAAGAAACTCTTTTAGTATGCCTTTCTGAATCAATTTAGGTAAAGCATTCCCGAAGTCAACTTGATGCGGGAGAGGCATGAGTGAAGTTCAATCTTATGGTGTATTTGTTTGTAGTGGGTAGGGCCTCTTTCTCGTTGATCAGTTCACCTCCACTTTATTGAAAAGCAGGAGGGCACTCTAGAGTAACCTTTGGAACAACTACTGAATCAATGGGTAGGTAAGAGAGAACGAGGCAAACTGAAACCACACATCCATTTTAACATCCTCATCTCTGTGATATGCATCTTTTGAACATGTGCATTTTTATTTGCCAACATTCCACCCCATATAACAAAGATGGTCTAACTACCATTCTGTAAAACTTACCTTTGAGTTTAGGTGGTATCTTCTTGTCACATAGTACTCCAGAGGCAAGCCTCTATTTAGTCGATGCTGCCCCAATATGATGTGTGACACCATCATCGATATCACCACTATTCTGGATGATGGACCCCAAATGCTTAAAGTTTTCCATCTCGGGGATAGATTGAGTGGCAAGTCTCATATCAGTGTCTGATTCATCCCTCGCAACACTAAATTTGCAATCTAATTATTCTATTTTGGTCCTCCTCAGTTTGAATCCTTTGAACTCCAACGCGTGTCTCCAAGCGTCGAACCTATCATTAAATTTAGTCCAAGTCTCATCAATTAGTACTATATCATCTGCAAATAGCATATACCATGGAACTTCCTCCTGGATACAGTGGCGAATCCAGGATTTGAAGGTAGTGGGTGCTCTAATTTTTTTAACATAACGTGGATCATTCATTAGTATAAGTGTAAAGGCTAATTAATTTGAACATAATTGTAAAGAACTTATTGAGAAAGTCATGTATAATATTTTTAATAGAAAAAATAATTTTGAGTCACAAATTATAATATACTCGATGATTTTCATATTTTGAAATTCAAATAAGTAATAAATAACATCGCTTACACTTATGAATATCTTATCTGTTAAATAGCGATTAAACAATTTTATGAATATATAAAACCTACTTGTTAAGTTGTTATGTAGTTTTGATGAGAAAATTTGTGATTTCATAAAGAAAAGGTGGAGCATTGATTTAAAAAATTAGAACATGTACTTAATAATTTTTTTCATATTTTATAACTAAAATAAATTGCTAATTATAAATTTGTAGTTACGCATTTGGTTTAGAAACTATTAAAGAGGAACTAAAAGCCTTAAAGAAAATTGCAATTAAAAATTACCTTTGGAAGGATTAATCCCACAACCTTGAGGTACTCAAAGCTTTAGCACCCTCTTTCCAACCAACAAGCTAAATCTAATAGTTGTTTATTGGGTGCTTATTCATTAATTATATAAATTTAACAGTATTTTTAATATATGAATACACATTTTATGTCGGGATTAATGGGTTCTCGAGTACCCACACAATACCATGTGGGTGTTCTCCCCTTCCTGGATAGATTGCATCAGCTCATCCATCACCAAGACAAATAGGAAAGGGCTCAACACAGATTCTTGATGGAGTGCTATCTCAACAGGAAAATACTTTGAGTCTCCTCCTACCGTTCTTACCCCGAGTTTTGGCACTAGCCTACATGTCCTTAATTGTCCTGATATAGATCATTGGGACACCTTTCATCTCTAGACACCTTCATAGGACATCCCTTGGAACTTTGTTATAGGCCTTCTCGAGATCAATGAACATCATATAAAGGTCCTTCTTCCTTTTCCTATATTTCTCCACTAGTCTCCGAACAAGATGAATTGCTTCAGTAGTTGACCACCTCGGCATAAATCTAAACTAGTTCTCCGAAATGGACACTACTCTTCTTACCTTTATCTCTACCAATCTCTCCCAGACCTTCATAGTGTGATTTAACAACTATATAATATCATTACTTTAAATTATAATTATGTATAATTGTAACACCCCATGAAATCACTAAAATACCCCTAGAATGAATTAATGCGTGTAATGCATTTTTTCAAGCTCAAATGGGAAATCTCAGATCGAATTTACGATTAACACAAAAAAAGGGGTAGGAAAGTTGTCTCGATCAGATTTTAGAGTGATTGGGTTGAAAAATAATTTTTTGTAATAAAACACGAACCAGTGAGGATACACAATGGGACCGTGATGTGCCACCATCATGGACCAACACTTATAAAGTTCATTCGGAGAGTTTTCAACAAAAATTACCAAAAAAATACGTGGTCCATGTCGTGAACCCCTCCTCTCAAAATTGACTTTTTTTTAACTTCGTGAAGGGCATCCTAGACCTTTTGAAACCTCTCCTAGCCTTAATGTATGACCAAAATGGGTCATTTTAAGAGTAAAAAGTGTTTATAACCTATTCTTAGGTTGTTTTAAATCTCTAAAAAGGACCTAGGGCTAAAAGAGAAGAGAGAGAAGAGCGAGGAGTTGAAGATTTCAAGTCGAATTCATGCCAAATTGATTGTCTACCTTCATTCCAGATATGTAAGGCTAAACGAAAGCATGAGATTGCTCTCCCATGTGCCCCATCGATGGTCATAGATGAGTTGAGAGTCCATGAGTCCCCATATATGTTTCGTGAAATACTTTCTTGATTATTTTCTTGAAAATTGTATCTATTACATGTATTTTCATATGTTGATGATCATCATAAACTTGTTTGTCTTGAATTGAATACTTTTCATGAGATATTGTATAAAACCTATATGTTTACTTTTGAAAGCATGCATAATGAACCTAGGGATGGAGTCTAGAGCCTTGACGTGAGTATGTTGATGGAAATTTTGATGTGACTATGAGGTTGAGTTAGTTGATCCTGATGATCCTATGAGTCTTTATAATTGAGTTCTCGAATCTTGTCTAAATGACTTCTTCTAAATGATGATCTGAGTCTTTGAATTCTTAAATGAGAATTGAGTTAATTAAGATGGGTTAAAGTCCACGAAATCAATAGAGGATGTAGAGTTTTAGTTAATGAGATATTGAGTCTCTACGAGGCTAATTTGAAGTAATTGAATTGAGATGATGAATCTTATGAGCATTAAGTCTTTGGAGGAGTATCGAGCACTAAAATGAGTAAGATCAAGAGCAAGTCTATCTCGCACTCATTAACTACGTCACCAAGCATAAGAGTGGACTAAGTCTGTTAGAGTTAGAAAGGATCTTATCTTGAGGGCTAAGTCTGTTAGAGTCGGACAAGTTCTCACTCGAGGGCTAAGTCTATCAAAGTCAGACAAGTTCGCATTCCATGGATTAAGTCTATTAGAGTTGGATAGGTCTTCACCTTAGTGTCCTGAAACAATAGGAATTGATTAGTTGATCTTCTAGATTTCTTTTGGATCATATTCATTCCTTACCAAGAAAGTATGGAGCAGTTGTGGCAATATCAGCAGGATTATTGTACAACCCCTGGCTCATAAGTGGTTATTGTCGGTTAAAAAAAACTCCCAAAAAGTTTCTAAACTGAGTAATCTGAGTCGAGTCGAGATGAGATGAGATGCATGAGATGAGTCCCTCTAAGACGAGTCTGATTTGATTGATGAGTTGATTGGTTGATGGGTCACTTTTCTACTCTTTATTCTTGCTTTAGATAGACATTTGACAT
>JAOTQJ010000007.1:6244975-6255235 GCA_025642045.1 Solanum sejunctum
ATTTTGATTGAGGTAGCCATGGGTCTGTCATTGGCACCACCTGATAGTGATAGAGGCTTCATAGACTAGAGTCGAATTTTGATGTTAAGACTTGTTGAACTAGTTTCTTTGTATTAGCCTTTTCGTTTATAATATTATTTTGAGACTAGATGAGATGTGCTCATTTACTTCCTTATCTCTTCTGCTGATTAGTAGAGTCTATTGATTGAATAGATATGATGAGGGCAGGTGGTTCACTTGGAGACTAACAATAGTCTCTGAATGTCGGTTACGTCTAGAGTACCCTCCCGAAGCATAACAATAATAAATACATAACAAAAATTGTCTTACTGTGTAGTTTTCCCTCTAATGAGATCTTTCTTAAAAAAATATTTAATTATCGGAAAAATAGGTTTTGTTCTAAAAATGTCCTCTTACATACCAAACATGTCATGATTGAATGAACCACTTGGAAAGTGATGATTGGATTATGAGTCTGCATGCAAAGACAATATAATAATCAAAGAGAGGAAAACAATTATATTTAAAAGAAGTTGGGTGATGAAAATTTTTAACCACATATATGTATGTATGTCTTCATGCAATATATGATGATCCTAAGCCATGAAAACTATTAATTTATGATGTTAAATAATGAATTGAGTGCTTTTTTGCATGGAGGAATTTGTAAGGTGGGAAGCCACCAAATAAGGCATTGGAATCTTAGCATAAACGCACCAACTTTTAATTTTGTCTCCCCAAGTGCTCTAATGCCTGCCAAAGCAACTCACTTATCTCCAATGCCCCTTTTTTCTTTCTTTCTTTCTTTTTTTCTTTCTTTCTTCCTTCTACAATAATACTCAATGAATTATTATATATGTTCCAATGGTAATTAAAGTGATACACTCTTTAATTCTTGTTTAAATCTAACAAACAGAAAATAGAAAGATAGTGTCTAATCTCAGCATGACTATTCGTACAAATTTTATTAAAACACTATTTAATGAATCATATCAATCAACTATATCACAACAAATAAAAAATTTCACGGACAATAATATAATTATTATTATATTATATTTAGCGGCATATCTTTAAAGCTTTCCAACTCTAGATGCAATGGGGCTAACTCAATTTCCTCTAAATATATTTCACTGCTATATTTAAAAAAAATCGGTTATTATTAATGTTTATTTTATCACAATGGACACCATTTCAAATCAACTCATAAGTTAATTCATATTAAAACAGCCTCCTCACATTTTTTTCTAACTAGTTTTAATATATACGTGTGTTACACACGTGTTTTTTGCGTCATTCAATCAAGTATTAAAAAAAAAAAGTAGACACTAACGTTAAAATTTAATACAATGTTCACTTATATAAACAACAAAAACGAATGTTACTACATGATGATGCGATAGTTGAGCTAATTATTGAATACTAATTTTTAGTTATAGATATTATATCTTATGATATAATAATATGTTATATTATTGCATTTCACCTAATAACTCTTCTTAAAAAAAAAAGTTTTTGGTAATATGTACCTTCCACCGATTTGGTTATTTTATTATGACAAAAATTCTCGTTAATGATATTGAAAGTCATCCTGAAAGTTCAACATACGTAATGACCTGTCTATGGATGAAAATTAGAGATAAGAATAAGTTCTAGCAGGAGCACATATATATTTCTATTTTTTTTACAATTTATGTTACACAAAATAAAATTTAGATAGTCAATCAAATTCTTTTATATAAATTTTAAATATTATTTATTATTAATTATAGTGATTTATAGTTTTTTTAAACATAATGTTCAAATAATTTATATTACTCCATCTATTCAAATTCATGTGGCACCAGTAGAATTTTAAGAGTCAACTAATTTACATTCTTAATTATTATAATTTATAATATTTTAACTTTAACGATAAAGACCGTTTAAAGATCGTACAAAGCTTTACAGATTGTAGAATTGGATCTAGATGGAGTCCTTAAAACATTGAACGTAACTAGCCTTAGTAAATTTTATACGAGCCAACAAGATGGCCCGTGAAGTATTTAATGGGTCGTGGCCATGCCTCATGAAGCAAAGTCCTAAGGTTCAAAATTTCACCCAATTTCTACCGGTAGTTTCTACGGATCATAGAACTTTATATGGTTCATGATTGGTGCTTGTGATCCGATCTTGCCAATTTTAATGAAGAGTATTTTAGATATTTTCACCTTCTTAACCCCTAAACTACATTGTTATGGACCTATGAATTTTGTATAATTGTTTTCACTCACAAGACTCACCCAATTTCCAATTATTCACCTAATTCACCAATTCTCTCAAAGTTTCTTGTTCTTCAAGTATCCATTGAATGTCAAGTTAGGGTTCTTCAATTCAAACCATTAAATTAGAAATTTTTTTCAAGAATTTCACTCAGGATATATGGTATTTATTCATGAATTCTTTTTATCCATAAAGCCCCAAAAAGATCTCCTCTTTTTTAATAAAATTTAGATGCATGAATTTGGAATTTTGATCAACTATTATTAAATTTTATAAATTATGCTTTATTTCAAGATTTTGAATTGAATTATGCATAACTTAATATTAAATTAATAATTTTAAGATTTTGCAAGCAATTTCTTACTTTTTTCATGAACTTCTCCATGTAATAAATTAGGATTTTAATTATCTAAGATTGGGTTACTTCAATTATATATGCTTTTATTCATCATTATTGATCGAATTATCCATGAATTGACATTATTTTATGACTTCAAAAATTTTTATTTATTGAGTTCTCAAATTCGCACCATATTTTTTAGGATATTTCTTATCCGATTTGGGTAATTCAAAAGGCTGATTTGTGTATTTTTTGAGAGAAAGATTGTGAAAGTTTCAAAAATTGTTGTTGGCATGCCATTGGTGGTAAAATTTATTGTTTTACTGTATATAACATTGAAAAATATCAAAAATTTTGAACTAAGATATCTTCACCGTTTCTTATTGAATTATGTAAAATTTGGATTTAAACTATACTACTTTTTGAGCTTTAGATCATGGTATGTTTGGATTCTACTGAGTTACTCGTATTTATGAGTAATTTAATCGAGAAACTGTTGTAAATAATATTGTTTCCAACGAGAAATATCATTTATTTTTGGGTTGTTTTTATTGTTTCGAGCCATGTTTTGAGCTTAATTTTGGCTATAGACTAGGGGTGAAGTAACGGTGATTTTACAAGGGTTGGTTCAGTATTTCGAGTGTAGGCTCCATTTTCTCCGTTATTGGAATTGGTGTATTCTCCCACCCCCCAACCCCAACCCTAACCGCAACCCAAACCCCTATTTTTTGAGATATTATAGTCAAAATAGTTGTATTTATGTTATGATTCATGTTATGATAGCTGAGCAATATTTGAAAGCGGTTAAGAAGGGTAAAGATCATGTGGACTGTTCCAGAGCACGTGAATTCACCTTCCAGGTGGGCTAGACTTTCTTCACCTCTAGGTTGAGCCAAAATAATATGTTATTAGGAGTTTGTTTGTTTTTGGAAGTTCAGAGTAAGGTATGCAAATATGTTACTGAGACTGCGATTATCGTTTGGACTTTGTAAGACCTATATTTGTTATGTTAGCTGATGTTTAATATTGTGTGGATTATAAATACTTCTGATAAAGATTTTAACAGCGAGACAGGGTGCGACTAAGCTAAATTAAGCATTGGTGCTACCTGCATACATGTATTTGATTGTTTAATTGCTGATTTGACCTATTGGCCTTTTTGATACTGATGTTATGTTACATTTGAGAGGCTGGTTGTCAGTTATACTCTGGGCTACACCTTTTGACTCTATGGTTATGATTCTATTGTTGTGATTTTATTGATGTACCATATTCCTGATTCTCTAATGACTGAATTGTGTTTCTG
The DNA here is from genome assembly GCA_025642045.1 of Solanum sejunctum. Taxonomy (NCBI): domain Eukaryota; kingdom Viridiplantae; phylum Streptophyta; class Magnoliopsida; order Solanales; family Solanaceae; genus Solanum; species Solanum sejunctum. The sequence continues at coordinate 6,248,884 of JAOTQJ010000007.1, forward strand.
TCAGTAAAATGAATGTATATCTAGGGTTGTAGTTGGATTGTCTATTGTTGGTTAGGATATTGTTGTGATTATCGGCCGGTCTGCCTACTATTTTATCCTGGGGACTTATGACAATTTTTAGCTGGCTTGTATATTGTTTTCTGGATTTCTGGCTATACTTATCAATGGAAATTTTGATCATTTTACTGGGTTTCCTAGTATTTAGGTTATAATTTTACCTGGGAGAAACATGCTACACCCCGGAGGCCAGTTAGGATGTCTATTGTTGTTCAACATGTAAATTGTACTTATCAATTGGATTGCCTACAATTATTCTGGATACTTAGTAAGGGCCTACATGTTAGAGGGTGTAAAAGACCCTAAAAAATGAGTTCTGGGAATTTTTCTGAGTGACAGTTGTTACAAAGGCTTCTACAAGCCATACATTTTCCACAAGTTGTATCCCCTGCTCGTGGAATGATGACCAACTTGATAAAATTTAAAATTTTCTAAGATTAATGTATGACTTATCAGACAGCCCGTGGAACGATTTATAAGCCATAAGTTAGGTAGTAGAATGTGAACCAGAGACCTCAGACGAAACCCCTACCTACGCCTGTAGAATGGACCAAGACCTATAGACAAGATCTTATGGTCCTGTCCAATAGCAATTGTAAAGGGGTAAATTCGATATTCACTATTATCCTACTACTATCCTACGTCATTTAAGCCCCTTAAAAGACACCTTATCAACCCTTTTCAACTCTAATTCACCTCATTCCTCCTCACTCAAAAAATACACGTAAGTTTTAAAGCTCTCTCAAGGAATTCAAGTGTGAGCTGCAAGCTAGGGGTTTTTCCATTTCCAAATCATATTTTCTCCACTAAAATCACACCTAGGTATGTGGATTTTGATTGTGGAGAGCTATCCTCCACAAGCTCAATCATTCTTCTTCTCTTTTGTGATTTCTTAAGTTATGATATTACATGGTAATTTTACGAAACCTTTTATATGATGATAACATGATGTATTTTATGTTGATATGCCTTTGTATATGATTAAGCATTGAAAAACCATGTGAAATCTATTTTTATGAGAGTTTGATGATACCCTAATCAAGTTTTGCTATGTTTTGGTGGGTTCCTTGAATAATGAATAAGTGATACTATTTTGTAAATCTCATGGCATTTTCTATATGATCCCCACTCATATAATATTTTGGAAATGTTGCATCGGAGCCCTCTGTAGCACCAGAATTCGTGGGCTAACACACACAGAAAATAACCAAAATCGTTTGTTTCCTATTTCTCGGCCCATAAAATCCTACCACGCCTCCGCCAACGCCGTCGGGCCACATTGGCCTCTTTTTCACTTTTAAATTAGACCTTAGTTGATATTTTCACTTGGACCAAGACTGCCCACTGATTTATTTAGCCCATACCTGCATTCGTACTCCTTCTTAAACAACATCAAATAAACTACCATCTTTCCATGATTTGTATGATTTTAAAAGTTTGTACATGAACCCGCCATGATTTGAATAAAGATGTATACCAAGCTTCTATAAAAGTGAAGGCCTTATGGCAAGTTATGTGAAATCATGAATGATATGAATTAAAGAGCTATTATGCATGTTATGAAATGTGAAACTATTGTGAAAGTTAGGAAAGTTATGAAACCCTATATTGATGTTAAGAAACTTTGGTTTTGATGAGCTACTCTATGAAAATATTATGATATTATGATGTTTTGCATATCTTAGATACAAGTATGATTTAAGTATTCCTTAAGATTGTGATCTAGCACCGAGCGGATCTTGATAGATAACTATTGTCCCATATCTATGTTTTCACCATAAGTTTGTGAACTAGATAATGGATCCATATAGCTTAAGTTGCATGATTGATCAAAAATAGTGGTGTTCTCGGACGGCCCATGTGAATCAAATACCAAAAAGGGTGGTGCTCCCGTAAAGTTGATATGATATGTATATCAAAATGGGTGGTATTCTCGTAAGATGATGATGAGGCACTCTTCAAAATGGAGGCGTTCTCATAAGGTGAATGTCTAGTTTACCTTGGCAAAATAGATCACTTATAGTCTGTTGTGCAGTGAACATCAGGATTTCAAATAGTAGCTCTCTTGGTCTTACATGTCGGTTATGGCCCCTTCCTATATATGTGCGTTATGTTATATGACTTGATGATTGCTCATGCATATTTGACCATGGCATTGAACATGTATGACACATTGAGCATGTATCAATTGATTATGATTATGTGTATTGTTTGATTACGTCTTATGTTTTTTGTTATTTTTGCACCATCCATACTTAGTACGTTCAAGTACTAATGCATAATTTTTGCCTACATGATCTAACCATGCAGGGACTAGAGATCCTATCCATCCCCCTCCACGTGGCCGAACGATTGGGTTGAAGACCTTGGTAAGTCCTCCATATTCAGGGACAAAAACTATTTCCTTTCTTGCTTATTAAAGACTTATCTATTTATGGATATTTTATCTTTTGAGGGTGAGCCTGGGAGATATCTTGGCCCCCATCATATTTGAATTAGAGATGTCGTTATATATTTGGATGTTTGGTTATGTATGATTAGGAGCTTGACTCTTATGCTTTTGTATTACGAGAGATTTCCCAAAGTTGCTTATTTCCCCTTTTTATGTTTAATGCTTGTTGTGTAGATGAGAAGAAAGTCCTAAGTCCCTAATTGCCCCCATAGCATGAGTCCTACTTATCCCTTCCCCCCTTTGATTTATTTGTTATGTGATTCATGCTTATCCTTTTCCCCACAAGATCCCCATAGCATGAGTCCAAAGCCCTGTTTCCCTTAGAAATAATGTATTACATGGTTGTTGCTCTTATATGCTTCTGCAAAACTAAGGATATGCTATGTATGATTAATAGACTTGTTTGGGATCTATTTGGGCTCTCACTCGCCATGTCACGTCTAGGCCCTTGGCTTAGGGCATAACAAAGCTTGGTATTAGAGCACTAGATTTGTAAATAGTCCTTGAAAATTCAACACACCACATCAAGTAGAGTCTTGTTCACGGTTGTGAAGTGTAACACAACTATGAATGGGAGGCTATGAGGCATCTTAGGAATGAATCACTTCTTCATACTCTGTTGTGCTATAGATTTGAATTAAGGTTTACTATCTCTAATGGATGGTCTTAGCTCTTCTAGATATTGCCTTAAAGACGAGCAGTACAAAGAGCCCCTAATCCTGAGGATAAACTGGCTCCTCCAACTCCACAAGTTCCCCAAGGAGAGGAAGGGGTCACTCATGCTAAGTACTATAATATGGTCATATTTATAGCAAGGGTCGTGGCTAACCAAGGAGTTCAAGCTCTTCATGCTCCTACCCCCATCTCAAGGGTGAGGGATTTAACATGAATGAATCCTCCAGAGTTCTATGGCTCCAATATTATAGAAAGCCCTCAAGAGGTCATCGATTATATGTGCAAAGTTTTTGATATAATAGGGGTTAACTTGGAGGAGATGGCGAAATTAGCGGCCTATCAATTAAAGGTCCTTGCTCAATTGTGGCTTGTTCAATGGAAGGGTCGGAGAGGGGATGAAGAGCCTATCCCTTGGGAAGAATTCAAGGCCACCTTCCTTAACCATTTCTTCCCGTGGAGCTAAGGACGGAAAAGATGATGGAGTTTATGAACCTCAAGCAAGGTTCGATTAGTATTAGAGAGTATGCCCTATAGTTCAACAACCTCTCCAAGTATGCTCCTCATTTGGTTACTAATCCTAGGTGAGGATGCACAAATTTGTATTAGGAGTGTCCGACTTAATCAATGAAGAATGTCACACCCCATGCTCATAGGAGGTATGGACTTGTCTCGGCTCATGACTTATGCTGAGCAACTTGAAAAGGAAAAGATTCAAAAGGGGAGGAGTGGAGAGGCTAAGAAATCTAGTATAATAGTGGTTTCATTACATCATCTCCAAGATCATTGCCACATAGATCTTGAAGGTCCAACTAAAAAAAATAAAAGAAAGAGAGACCAATCAGATTTTGTGGTTACACGAAGATTTAGTATAGATAAAAAAAAAGAGAAGACTTGACCCTTTGGCTGAATCAGATAACGATGCAGAGTTTGGATCGTCATCCATAAAGGTGTTATCATTAATGACCATTATATTTAGATCACAACAAATATCATCTAGCTCTTGTTCCTTTCTTTCTGGAGGATTCTAGTGACGATCCTTACTCTCTGTTGAACTACAAGAAGCATTATCTTGATCAACACCACCTAACAAGTAAGCATGTAAAAATTATTATTAATTTTTAAAGTAACGGTGGTTACCTTTAAGGCTAATGTAAGGCGCCTCAAGTTTGGTTTTGGAGGTATATTTGTCCCTTTCGTAGTTTTGGACTTGAATAAAGTCTTGATGACTTGTGGAATATCATTTGGCTTCACCCCAAACTTAGAAGAAGAATGTGACTTTTCTTTTTATTGATCAGAAGCCCTTTAGATGACACGGTGTATGGTCTTGCTTTGAATTTTTAAAAATGATACGATGACTTTCTTTTGAAGGATTTGTCCTATGAGATTCCCACCAATCTGCATACTCATGAGTCATTAATAGAGCACCTTCAAACGGGCGCATTAGGATGATGACTTTTGGAGAAGTGCCAAGTCGAAAAAAGGAATCCAAAAGGTGCACTAATGTTGACAACGTACCATCATATGGTCATTCCATAATATATCCAGGGATTTCTTGACAAAAATTTGAATTGTGAACTAAATCTCATAGGACTATAAGACTCCACCACAAAATCTAAATCACGCCTAAGGGTGGCATAACTTGAGCAAAGACTTATGATAAATACATTTCATGAATTTGAGAATTGACCATTATCAATAAGATGCAAATCTTTGCTTTGTAATAGTGCCAAGTGATAGAGGTGACGGGCATCATCCTGTTGAAATAACTTTTGAGCATAAAGAAATTAAAACATTTAGGCATTTTCTTGCTAGAAATCTTGCATAAGGGTATAGTTCGATATGAGTGACCGGCACAATGATGGGTCCAAAAATACTTTCCTAACCATCCATATATGTAGTATGTAGGAAAAATTATATTTTCCATACTCTTGTTGGAAGAAGTAGAAATATCTCTCAAGCTGCGATATATATTTGCAAGAACTGGGACTGTCAACGAGAATTTTTCTCCATGAGCCATCAATCTCATAGTGTTGAAAATGCTACATGCATGTAGCTAACTTTCTTGTTCGAAAACACAAATTTGCAAAGTCAACAAGTGAGAAAGGCTGCCAAGTTAGTCCATATCTAAGAAACTCTTCCACGCCTAGCTCGACAAAGGGCGCATTATCGTGATCAGTCCGTGGAAGAAAATTCATGTCAATGTGTCCAGATAGATTATGGTTCAACCTTAGCTTTATGGCTTGTGCTTTCGATATCTTCAGCAGAGGCTCTGCATATCTATTCGGTCCTCTAAACCAAAACTTAACCCAAATGTAGATGGACACCTCATAGAAATAATCTTTTACTAAATTGTAGAAGGCCGAAAATAAATATAGATAACTTTTAGGGAGAAACAAACTTCCTTGAGCATATGACTGGGTCAATTTCTTTGCCGAAGGAATGACTTCATCATAAAAGAATTCATGGATACGAAGAGCTCCAATTGCTCGTACGTCCCAAAGTGATATGGACATTTCCTAATAAAAGTAAAAAGCATATTGGTAGATGGACGCCAAAGCTCACAAAAAACATATAGTACATTGTCATCATAGTCATATGTGAATAAAGAAGTATATATGACATCATAAATCTTAATGTACTCCAAATTCTCCTTGGTATGGGCCGACACATCCTCAACCCATTCCAATAGCCAACTGTGTAGTGGACGTTTTCGAAGCCAGAAGGTGGAATACTCTAATCGCTGAAACACTTCTTAGGATGAGAAGATTCAACTGATGTGATTTTTTGATGAATTGTGGATTTCAATTGAGAAACTTTCATGTTGGTAGCCTTACTCAAGGAGTTTCCTATGACGTCTTTGATACCCATATTTGGCCATTCTTTAAGGTGGAAAGATTAGTCAAGCAACCCACTAATAAGAGATAAGATGTCGGTTGCTGAAGGTTCAACTTAGAAAATTGGTACTTTGCCATTCGAATTTTGTTGGCCACTCACTATCTGTTACACCCCGTAAGTAACTAAATGGAGGTCAATTGTTCATTCAGGAAAATTGTTGTGATTGAGGTATATTTTAAATTTTACTAACTTATGATGCGGGAGTATGGGATCAAGTGAATTTTCGCGGGTAAAAATTTGGTTGAAGTCGGGAGTCCTTAATTGGATTAAAAT
>JAOTQJ010000007.1:6258879-6271305 GCA_025642045.1 Solanum sejunctum
GCCCCTTCGCCTCCGCTCACCTATCCTATGACGTGAGTGTGTGGCCCCTTCGACTCGGCTCACCTATGTTACAGTTGGGATTTGTGTTGGAGATTTGACACTTCTGGTATTATGCCGTGGTATGGCACGAGTTTGGAGGTTACCATCGTTCCCGTACGATATGCATTATTTTGATGTTTCAAATAAAGAAATATCTTGATGTTTACATACAGGTTTGACTTATATATTTATTCGAATTATTACTCACTTATATTTCGTACTTTCCGCTTTACATATTCGGTACATTTTTCGTACTGACACCCTTCCTTCGGGGGGGCTGCATTCATGCCCGCAGGTACCGACATACAGGTTAGAGAGCCATCTTTCTAGGATCTCTGTCTACCATTGACGTTTTCCCTTTGCATTAGGAGCAGATCTTTTGGTATATACATGTACACTTACTTTCTGTATTTTGCATTTATGTATATTCAAGGGTATGACTGGGCCCTGTCCTGTCCTATGATTCAGTTAGTGTGTTTAGAGGTCTGTGTATACATGTGGGCGTGGGAATTGTGTTTGGTATGACCTCGTATGTATGATACATTTGTTAGGCGATTCTACCGCAGCGATGACCTTATCGGCCCGCATATATATGTATATTGATGTTTACTGTTTGCTGGGTTCGCTGTTTGAAGGTGTGGTTAGTCAGTAAAACAGAGAAAACTCTTCTAAAATTTTGATAAATTTCTTAGCTATTATAAGTGGATCTGGTTTAGTGTTTGTCTGGGTGCCCAATCGCCACTAATCATAGTCCCTGAGTTGGGTCGTGACACATAGAATTTTGAATCACTCAAATCGAATAAGAAATATTCTCAAAATTTCCATATAAAGTTGGAGAAATATATGTATATATATATATGGAAGAGGTGTTACCACCTCATGCTATGTGGTGCCATCCGGCTGTGCCATGTGGCAGAATCATAGGCTGCCACAACACCCCTTCCTCTTTAACCTTGCCTTCTTTTTTTCTTCGTTTCGTGCTCGTTCAGACTCTTATTTTCTCAAATGAACTATGTAATCCTATGAATTTTGATATTGCGAATCCAATGATGCAGTCATAATTTCCAGCGAAGCTTCCTATGATGAAGTAAGGGTCCCACTTCTTTATATGCAATTTTTAAATAAAAAGTCTTCGAGGGTCAAATTGCATCCAAACATCCCCGGTATCAAACGAAGAGTTGTCCTAGACGATAATCTGCATTCCGACGCCAGCCAAGCTATCAAAATTCTCATTCGAGGATCGATCTGAGGGCGTTGATTGGGTCAACTATTAATCGATTCCGGCGGTCAAATTTGTAATTCATGATATAATTGCACCAAACATGCTTCTAGCCTAATTCAATCATTCTAGAGCTAATGGAATCATCAAAAAATTCCATTCTAAAGTTGTTTACTAGGACTTTTTTCGAAAATTCATTTTGCCAGTATAACTTCTCAGTTAACTAAAAAATTCATGTAACTCCCAAATAACCCAACCAAAAGTCATCCCAACAATCTCAACAAATCATCAATAGTCCGAGGTCATTATATACATGCTCAGTTCAACCAATTGACTGCGAAATTATAGAAATGACCTGAAGAGTTATTACATGGACTATTTTAGATATAGCTTCCGCATTGTTTATCTTTAATTGTTATGCGTGTATATCATAGTGTCAGGCCAAGCCATGAGTTAGCTTGGAGTCTCTTGTTACTCTAAGCATGTTACAACTGAAGGATAATCTCGGATCGTAGCAACAACCCTCACCAAAATGCCACACAACTTTTAAATGCAACTCCTAAGTTGCAGTTGCAATTGCAATTGCAATTGCATCAACAAAAATAAAATTTCAATAGCTAGATTTGGCTTTTGACTTTGAAACTCACCAGAACCCCTCTAATATCAGCTAGAATCATATGTCCTAAAACATCTTACAAGCTTATAGGAATTTTTAAATCAAGAATTTGAATTTGTTAAAATGTTGACTTTATTAACTCTTATTTTTTATAGTTCAAGTTTCGGTTCAAGCATTTTGAAATGCATCACCAATACTTGCAAGTCATATATACCAAATCAACCTACAGAAAGTCTCAAATAAATTTAAAAAAAAGGTATTCTAGCCAAATCTTAAACCAAATGAATGAACCGTTACAACTACTAGCTTTTTGAGTAAATGCTCTTGATTCGAGCCACCATCCCCTTCTTCAAAGTGTACCTTCAACAAAGTGATTGCAAATTCGTGTGGAATTTGAAAATAAGAAAAAAATGATATTTGATTTTTCTTTTCTTTTTTTTTTTCCATATCTTTTTGTATATAATTAGGACATATTTAATATAAATACTTCGCAACTTTGTAAGAAAGGAACTTGAATTGTCCTTTTCTTGTACTTTATGATACAAAGTAATATGAATAAGTTATCATAAATCTAAAGCAAAGAACACTTAAACATCAAGAAACTTGCTTTGGGAAAATAATATATGCATAGAATTTAATTCAAGTGTACAATAGTTCATTAAAAAAAAATGTCACTAGTACTAGTTCTAGTCCTCTATAGTTAGCTAGTTTTTGATGATCTCCTCTTTTAAGTTAGATATTGAAGATGGGGGAGGCAATATTAATCAACTGCAAATAATCAGTCGAGACATTTTCAAGAAAAGTGTCCACTCATTACCCACTTCTCCAAAGACCACATATCTTTTATACCTACATCATCTCCCACTAAACCCTAGCTGCATTTGGTGGTCAATGGTTCAAACTCCACCTTCACAAAATACAAGGACAAAAGAGGGGGAAATAAAGTATTCCTCCATTTTAAAAAGAATAGTTTAATTTAATTTGATACAAGAAAATAAAAAGAACTTCTTAATTTTGTAGTCCTTAATTAAGTATGTGAATTAAATATATCAAAATATCTTTTAATCTTGTAGACTTAAATATATCACATATAAATGTATCAATTTAATTTTTTAAACAAACTAAAAAGAGTATGCCATTCTTTTTCAAATGGAGGGAATAGTATTTTCTATCATATAACTCACTTTCTTTTTTAGTCAATCCCAACAAAAAGCATATATTTTTATATCTAATAACAATTTCACTTTAAATATTTATTCTCTTAATGAAATGATATATACTCACACAAACATTTATGACTTTGTTAAACTATAAATTGCAAAAGTATTTTTTTTTTCTACAATTTTCATATAAGTAAACAACCTCATTTAAATTGGTATGAAAGGAGTAAATTAATTTTTCCAATAAAAGAATTTACGTAAAGGAAAAGAAAACCTTCTTTGATATATCTCTCTAATAATTAAGTTGACAGCAAAGATTCTTGTTGCTTGAAGAATGGATACTACATTGCATGTACATAACATAATCTGTTCTAAATGGATAAGGGGAATCTACTAGGGGAGAAAAACCAATGAATAAGCTAGACTATATTTTGGTTTTCCATATTTCTAATTTATAAAACTCTTATAATAATAATAATTATTATTATTATTATTATTATTATTATTGGTTAAGCTTTTTCACTTTTGCGTCGTGTATAAAAGGGGACACACTTGCTATATTTCCACACCCCATCCTAAAACCCCTTGTTTGTGTGTTAGAAAGAAGAGATGGCTGGTGCATTTAGCTCCTTCCTTAACAAAGTGAAGCCTTATTTGGCTATGGTATCCTTGCAATTTGGGTATGCAGGAATGTATATTGTGACCATGATGTGTTTCAAAAGGGGAATGAGTCATTGGATTCTTGTTGTTTATAGACATGCATTTGCCACCATTGCCGTTGCACCCTTTGCTATCGTTCTTGAAAGGTCTCTCTATCTATCTATCTATTTTTTTCTATTCATTTGGTTCATCCATATATTATATGCAGTACGTTTTTTTATTCATATATTTAAATGACTCTCTTTTTTCATTTATAAGCTATATGCTCAAGAAATTTGCATATTCTGATACCATGTTTGAATGTTTTTGATGAACAATGTCAGATTAAAGAGAGTGCATTTTAAATCTCTTAACGTCCAAAATTTTGACACGTACCTTCTTTTTGCTTTGATTTTGTCTGCAGGAAAATAAGGCCAAAGATGACACTCAGGGTTTTTATTAAGATATTGGCTCTTGGTTTCCTAGAGTACGGGCTTTATTTTAAACTCATTCTATATTCTACTCAATTTACATGTGAACAAATTAGTACTCCATAATTATATTACCTTTCTTTCATGAAATTTAATTGTGTATTCAATCGCATGAGATTCTTATGTATCTTTTTCTTAATTAAGTATACCACCTTTTCTTCATTTAATAGTAGCAGAAAATTGAATGTAGAAATAAGGTGCTTCTGCCATTTCAATTTGTAAAAACAATTTAGTTTGACTTGATTCAGAAAATTTTCAATCTTATGGTCCTAAACTAAAATATGTCAAATATATCGAAATATATTTTAGTCTTGCAACTTTAAATATATCATATTTAAAGCTAAAATTAAAATATTATCAAAATAAAAAAGAAATTATTCTTTTAAAACAGAGGGAGTATGAAAATTTCAACTTTTTCCTTCAAAATTGATTACTCTTGCTAAAGATTCTCATTTTCTTTCATTCATTTTTATTTCCTTCCAAGAAAAAAAAGGGTTTGCTAATATTATTATATTAAGAAGGCTTGGTTAATTAAAGGACAATACTATAAAATCTACAACTTTTGTAGCTTCACATCACCATAAACCGTAGCTTACATCCCTCCCTTACCCCCTCTCTATAACATAGACATACATATATAGTTATTTCCTTGTTTGTATAATTAAAAACATTACTCCTATAGAAATGACGCACTGAATTAATTATCACACTCAACTGAATTAATAAATTAATAGTCTGCTGTTTTTATTTTGGTTAAATTTAGCACGTAAAACATATTTTGGTGATAGAGTAATCACTAATCATATTATTCATTACATTAAATAACTTCATTAAAGAACATCGGAAAAATTCCTAATTAGCTAGAAAACAAATTATTTCATTAGTTCAATATGTTTAATTTATTTGAAAAGTTTACGTATTAGAAAGAGACAAAAATAATAATGTTGGACAATATCGGCTAGTGCAGTTTTAATTTATATATTCTATCGAGACATGAATCAAGAATATATGTAATGGCATCTATAGTACTATAAAGCATAAAAAATGATTCCAGAGAGTGAGAGATATTGTTTTAAGGAATAATTTTAATTTTTTTTATTTTTTATAGTTGTGTTGATTACATATAGTACTAATTTATCTTGTAAATAAAAAAATGGAATTTCAGGCCAGTGATTGATCAGAACTTGTACTATTTGGGACTTAAGAACACAACGGCAACCTATGCATCTGCCTTTGTCAATCTCCTCCCAGCAGTAACCTTTATTCTGGCTGTAATTTTCAGGTACTTTTTTTTTTAAAAAAAAAAAATTTAATTAATAAGATGTGTATCAATAATATTAAATTAATCTCCTAATTATTGAGAAGTAGACAGAGAATCTCCATTAGAATCAAGGGTACACCAAAAAAGAAGAAATAAAATTTTATGGGAGTTCATTGTACAAGTTATAAAAAGCATGACCTCATATAAGCATAGTTGTTGATTCCCACTTGGAAAGCAAAAAAGTTAGTGGTTGCTTATGTAGTTATGTTATATGATTATTGGCACATTATACCTATTACTGTTTAAGATTGTGCTACTATAGTACAAAATAATTTCAAAAAAGAAAAGAACTATAGTACTATACTAATACTAGAGAAAATAAAAACAAAATCACTATTGAGAAATCAAAAATTAACAATAGATAAATGTATCAGCTAAATAATAAAATGTGACTAATCATATATAGTGATAGATTATCGAAAAAATCTGGGATGTATGAATAATTTAGCGACAAAATTCATAGGTAATTCAAACTTTTGCTAATGGATAGGGGGGCTTATGAAATTTATGAATTTGTTTTGTTATGAGTAGACTTGAGAAAGTAAACCTGAAGAAGAAATCAAGTATGGCAAAGGTGATAGGAACCACAATAACAGTGGCTGGAGCAATGGTGATGACTCTTTACAAAGGGCCAATGTTCAACCTGGTCCCACATGGTCATCGTGGAGTCAACCATGAAGCTGCAGCCGCGACCGCCGAGAACTGGGTAGCCGGAACCATTGAGCTCATTGCTTGCATTGTTGGTTGGTCCGGTTTTTTTATTGTACAAGTAAGTCTTTTATTCATATTTTAAGAAAATTAATTATTTTTACTGTTTTAAATATATAATAATTTATTTATTTATTATGTATATATAGTCCATGACACTGAAGGAATACCCAGCAGAGCTATCTCTAGCAGCATGGGTATGCGTGATGGGGGTAGTGGAAGGTGGAATTGTTGCGCTTATAATGGAACGTGATTGGAATGCTTGGGTTATTGGCTTCGACTCTAGGCTCCTGGCTGCTGCTTATTCTGTATGTTTTTTTTTATTTACTTATAATTTAATTAATTGTGGTACAACTTAATGCTAAATAATTTGTGTGTTTTTGTTAGGGTATTGTATGCTCAGGAATCGCATATTATGTGCAAAGTGTGGTTAATAAAGTAAAAGGGCCTGTGTTTGTGACAGCCTTTAGCCCATTAAGTATGGTCATCACTTCAGTACTTGCTGCTATTATTTTGGCTGAGTCAGTCCATCTTGGAAGGTATAGTCTTTAATTTAATAATCTTTTTATCAACATGCTTTAATTTAGGCTCTTGCCACTTGTGATTATTACAGAATTTTGATTAATCTAATAATTCTTTGGCAACAATTTCAGTGTGATTGGAGCAATTATCATAGTCATGGGACTATACTCAGTGGTGTGGGGAAAGAGTAAGGAAGGGAAAGGAAAGGAAATTACTAGCAAAGACCAAGAATTACCAGTTGTGGACATCAAAGAAAGATCATCAACTATTGTTGATGATAATATTGAGAAGAAGGCTCCAATCTTTCAAGAGCATTAATTAACACCCAAAACAAAAAGTCGTATCTTTAAATTTGTAATTTTAAATTTTGACTTGTTGCAATCTTAAAATTTCTAAGTGATGCTGTAAAACAATGCACTAATGTTGTCAATTGTTGCCTGATGAAGAAACATGTGTAATCTACTTTCTGTGTAAAAGTTAAGGAGTGGTCTCTCCATTTGGGAATGAAAAATGAAGATGTTTTATTTTACCTCCACTCTCTTCAGTTAAAAAAGAATGATTTTTTTTTTAGTGTTGTTTAAAAAAGAATGATTATTTCTTTTTCTGGCAATATTTTAATTTTAATTTTTCATGCGGCATGTTTAAGACCATAAGACTGTCATGACCCTAAATCTGGGTGTAATTGCACTCACCTAACCCACCATGACAAGTCAGCTCAAAACCCAAATCATATAACAATAGAGATAAAATCGAAAGATAACAATCTAATAATAAAGATAAGCGGAAGAAAATAAACTAAAACCATCCAGAACTGGTGTCACATGTACAAGTCTTTTATGTATAGAATAGTCAATGAAACACAAGTCATAATGCCGAGTCCTCAAATAGAATCAAAACATAATAGTAGAATCTCCGAAGTTCTGCCAAAGGAACAAACAACTACCTCTCTCGATAGATCCAAAGCTCGATCCAAAAGATAATAAGAAGCTAGCAAAGTGAGACGGGCTCACAACTTATAAAAATGTAGCAAGAGGGTGAGCACCAAACAAAAGGGTACTCAGAGAAATGGAATTAACCTAAAGTAACACATTGAAGAACACAAGTAACTCCTTAAATCCTAACCACAATTGTTGAATCATAACTCTGCACTCAGAAAAGTTACAGCACAAGATAATATACAAGCCTCAATAATATAGATATATTCATCACCTAGCATAATGTCTCAACAATATCTGGATACATCCAACAATTACTCAGGTCAATAACAGCATAAGTAGATAATTCCATATGCTATTCAATGGTAATATAGAAACAAGTATTACATGAGATGGAGTGAAGGCCATGAAATGTCAGTAATGGAATGCAATGTGAAATAATTGTGATATATGTCTGTCCTATGATATACATCTACTGACCAGATGACTGCCTCAGTTAGAATCCATGGGGGGCCACACATGGACTATGCATCCGAAAACATTACCAGCAAAGACCTCGGCTAACGCTCACCCATCCGAAAAAGACCCCGTGATCATCCAAAAATGACCTCAAACTGCCGGAATATTTCCTCAGCTCAATCGATAGAGACCTCAGCCATCAATCCATGTGTTATCTTGGTTACATCTCGGTCGTATCCATCATAAGTATCAACACATAAATAATAATAAATACAGTGTGTATGATCATGATTATATCATAGTATCAATATCATAGTGATCTCAATGTCTCCATATCATCCATAGCTCAGAATCATTAGTATGTCAATAACACCAATGTCTCGATATCGCTACACTCTCAATGTATCAATCATATCGCAATATAAGCACCATCTCGCTATCAATATAGAATGATGCACTGGATCATATAGGTTATGAAACCACAATTACTTGATAAGTTAATAAATATCACCATCTGAACAATTATTCAATCTGAAAACTCATGATCTAGCCTATAATGATACAATTCTACCCCAAAGTACTCAATTTCATTCATATAGGAGCATACAAGGTTCATTCATACTTAACAAACATTGTTACTTAAAGATCTCAAGTTGGGTATAGTGCAAAGCCTTCCATTTCGACGAGTTGAAAGCTCCATAAAGGACTCCCAAAGTAAAATATTTTTTTTAAATTTATTTCATGTATTCTATTTTAAATATAAAAAAGATATAGATTTCTTATTAAAATGGGTATCCTCCCTAAAATTAAACAGACCTTTTTATTTATCTAATAAAGTATTATATATATTTGGGCATAAAAATATCTATTAACCATTTTATTATAGTTATAATAAAAACTTATTAGAAAAGACATCTTTTATGAAAAGACATACATTTCATTAAAGAGTATTGCAGAATCTTTAAATAGACTTGGTCCCTAAATCAGAAGATCTGCTTTTTTTCTTTCTTTCTATCTCAGAAAACAAATATTATAAAACTATCTTCAAGGTTTAGAAGATCTAGTTCTTCAAACAAGTTACTTCAATGGAAAAAGGTTAATGTTCTTATCTTTCTTACATATTGATGTTCATGTCTAGTGATTTACTTGTGATCTTGAGTAAATTCTTTAAGTTTTCCTACATGAAACCTGTTACACTGGGAAAAATTATCAAAACATACCTAGATGAGAGATGCTTGCATAACTCATCTTTCAAAATACTCAAAAATGCGATCAGCACAAAAAATGATGTGAAAAAATGATTTTGGTTGATTTTTAGAGCAGCCAAACCAAAAGATAATTTTTGAATAAAAATACAATTTAAGAAAGTGCACGACATGTCTGCATCATAGACTTGTCATAAATTTGGACTTAATGGTGATTCCAATATTTTCTATGTGATTAGAAACTCGATTGAAAATATTTGACAAAATAAAAAATGCCCATAAAGGTGGGCTTAGTGTTCCGTAGGGAAATTTTTTAGTTCTTTTTGAAGGACATTTTAGACTTTTTTCACCCCTCATGAACTAAAATACAACTAATATAGGATCTTTTTCGCCTAAAAAGAATTTCTAAACCATTCTAAAGTCTCTAACCCTAAAACTAAGTGAGGATTCTTGAGAGAATGAGAAGAAAAGTTAGGGTTCAAGAGATAGAGGTCAATTCCTTGCGAAGTTGAGTGTCATCCTTCACTCTAGGTATGTAAGGCTAAACTAAAACATGGGAATCTCCTTTATATGCCCCTATCGATGGTAGTAGAGAGATTGTGAAAGTGTTGACCTCTATGCATATTTTCTATGAATGTTTTCTTGTAATTAATATACATTCTATGTATTTTCATATATTGATGATCATGTAACACCCCATACCTTACATGTACTAGTTTTATGCAAATAAAATATGATATGGGCTTGGTCAAATCAACACCTATTTTTAAAAGTGCTTGAACTTCAGCTTAGAAGATTATGGGTACGTCTAACGCTTAAGGTGAGTGAGTGTATATAAGTTTTAAGTTAAATTGAGGAGATTGCAACCTTAAATGAAATGAGAGAAGTGAGGTGCTTGTAGGATTTAGGAAACAAGCAGGTGAGTCACCTATTTGCTTAGCTTAAATTTGCTAGTTAGACGGAGACAAAACTCTACACTGAATTTATTCAAGTTTGATATAAATAAAGTACGGACTAAGGGTGTGACTTAAGCCCACATTTTATCATCTTAAATAGACAACATTTATAGCCCAAAAAGAATATGAAAAAGTTCAAGTACATCACAATTTACCTAATGATGGCCCAAACTAATAAAGGGGAAAAATGGGCAGCCAAGGCCCATCAATTTGCAACATATTAAGGCCCAAGTGAAAGGGGAAGAAGCTGCATCACTAGCTTAATAAAGTAAGGCTAAAAATGCCTTAGTAAGTTTGCCAAAATTTCCCTTTCAAAAGGATTTAAAAAAGCTCCCTTCAGCCATTTTAATTTGGACAAAAAATTTGCATTTCTAGGTTACTTTGTGCTCTCTTTTAATTATACAAAGCAGCCCTCACAACTTCACAAGGGTTCCTAAAGCAGACATAAACCTTGAGGTTAAAGGTAAGTAAAGCTACTCGTGTATTTAGTATGGTTTGTTTATGAAAAACAAGAACAATAAGCTAGTTATGCTTGTGCTGGAAATTTGGACTACATATGTTCTAAGGATTATTGTGCACTTTTTTTTATTAATTAAGAGGCTTTTCTCTTCTTGGTTGGATTAATTATGAAGTAATACTTATGTATTTTATAAGGTTTAGTTTGTTAGTGATGTAACCAGACTGCTGCACCACTTTTACAGTCCGCAAAAGTGAGTTCTTATATGATATCGTAATTGTGTTCTTCATACAAACTTATGGGCTGGTAGTTGGGAATTGTTGTTCCATGACCTCCATCTACTTTGGGACTAATTTTGGACTTTTGAGGCTGATTTTATGTGTGAGTATGTTATATACAGTTTGGTTGAAGTTAAAAATGATTTGGGATTGGTGACTCCAAAATGTGGCAAGATGACGTAATGTTATACTACATACTTGTATGTTATGTCAAATTATTGTTGTACTTTGTGGGCTATTGTGAGACTTTTATGGAACTAAAACAGGCTACACATGATATGTATATAAGAATGAGTATTAGAAAATGCAATTATAAGTGGAACAGTTGAAAGAATGCCTTTGGGTTGCTAATTACAAGCTTGCTGTCTAGGTGTGATTTATTTATAAGATTGGACTACCAGGGAGTGTTTCTTAGCTGCTAATAACATTCTTGTTTCCTACTCTATTGTAGATAAATATTTGTAGGAAAAGAAGGTTATTTCGATGTTATACAACGAGGTATGTAAGGTTACTCGATTTCGTAGTACTTGGCACGAAATCTAGATTGTTCCTTGGCAGATAAAGGCACTTACCAACTCCAACACAACTATTAACAATGTCTCCACTCTTTCACATATACATATACTCTTATACATAGTCATTTGCAAATCTGTATTCATACTTGAATACCTAGATTCAAGAGTTCTTTTTGCTAAATAAAGTTCATGTGTTGTTTCATCTCCTATTCATTTTATTACTTGTGTTACCTACTCTTTTCATTGTCGTATTGTCTTGTATGATTATTTACCTGTCACATGCTACATCTACAGTCTTATAACTCAAATATTATGATCACCAAAAAATCATCTCAAAGGTAAATAAAATATAAAGTATATTGCTTATTGATGGGTGGTAACCCGAGGGGTGGAGAATTACCTAGCAAGGGTCGATCCCATTATGGGGGGTAGCCCTAGGAGTGAAAGGAAAAGCCTAGCAGGGGCTGATGTCGATATAAATTTACCACTAATCAGGTGGTCATTTATATTAGGTGTTATCCACAAATTTTACAGTAAAGGTAAAGTAATAAATAGAACATAGAGTACATGATTCCACAATATAACTAAAAGTTGTCTCTTATCCTTACACCAGTGCATAATTTCATTTGAGTTGTTACTTCATATACAATATTTCCTGCTTTATATGTTTAGTACATTATCTCATACTGACGTCCCTTATGAGGTACCTACATTTCATGCCTCAAGTACATGAACTAGTACATCTCCCCAATAGGAGTATATAATATCTAACTGCTGTTACCGAGCTCTAGGTTTCTTTGGGGCTTTGTGTGTGTGTGTTAGAGCCTATATTTTTGTACTGTATAGTTAGTCGAGGAGGGGCCTGTGCTGACCCTTATTAGATATTTTTCCTTATCTAGAGACTTT
>JAOTQJ010000007.1:6277353-6294400 GCA_025642045.1 Solanum sejunctum
TGTGATATTACCAATAGTCCATCGACTTCCTGAAATATGATTTGATTTACTGTTTAGCGTATATGCTGTATAGAGGGAAAACTCTAAGCAGAGAGAGTGTTGTATTATCAGTCCTAGATAGGAAGCAACCATAAGAGGCCATTGAGCATAGATCTAATTCCCTCGAGTTTTGGAAGCTTGATAGGAAGACTATGGGCATTGAGGGTATAGGAACCCCAGGGTTGTGCTTCGTAATCAGTTACTTGTCTGATAGTGACTGTGTATGGAACTATGGGATATGTTGTTGAGGCTAGGACTCTATAACACCGATACCTGTACGTTACCTGTTGTTTAAAGGTTGTGTGGCTGTTAATACTTCTGATAAAAATTATATAGGCATGAGGATATGATTTAGGTAATATTAACCATTGATGCTCTCTGTAATTCAGATTTGATTATTTGACTGCCAATCTAACCCGTTGGGCTTCCTGATGTGGGTGAGTGTGCTATACATGGTGGAGTTCTAAGTAACTATCACTTATGTTATGACTGTACCCTGCTAGGGGCTAAATGTAAGTCAAAACCCATGATTTATACATAGGATCATTCTGCTGCTTGACTACTGGAGTGGCTAGTTTTATACGAGAGTTACATAGTATTAGAGGGGCGGGCTGTCAGTTATACCTATGGATGCACCTTGTGCGTCTATGGTTTTATGATTTTGTTCAGATGATTGTGTTGATATGCGATTCTCTTGGTTCCTTTATGACTAGATTGTGAGATAAATGTTATGTCCAGGGCCTTAGTTGGATTATATATTATTATATGGGATATTGCTACATTATTAGCTGAGCTGAGGGCCACTCTGCCTTAAGGACTTGTTATAATTGTCAGTTAGCTGGGATTAGTTGTCCGAATTCCTGACTTTGCTTGCCAGTGGGGGTGTTGATCATTTTGTTAGGTTGCCTTGTGCTGGAGTTATGATTTTACATTGTTAGCTGCATTGCTTATATTATTGCTTACTTAAGCATGGCTTTTGGGCTTCTTTTATCCTAGGTCATGTATGTGTACGAATCTGATGAGTTGTGTGTACCAACCACATTATTATGGTAGACCTGTTAGGGCCCCTACTTGTTTGGGCTCCTACTTATTGGGGCTTGATTTATTAAGTACTATATTGTTGTGGTTGAGCTGTTTGGTTTTGGAACAATTAGATCTTTGGTAGTGGGATGATATGTGTCAGGTTGGATTAGGGAGGTTAGTTATGAGCTACATAATATTGATTTGCTGTAATTTTGATTAACTGATTTTTGGGGCTAGCGAATATGTGATTAGTGTTGTTTTACCTTCCTTATTTATGGTACTTTGCTTGTGACTGAATGATTTGTTGAGCACTGTGATGGAAAATATGATATGTACCTATATACAGAAGAATACATAAATAGTGATGCTGGTTAATATAGGAGCATTTGTTGTATTTTTGAATATGTAATGGTTGTGAGGGTACTAGTTATTGATGTTTGGATTATCTGTTGTGTTCTAGAGATCTGTCATCATTTTTGAAGCAAATAATGATTGTTATGTTAATGATCTGTTATATTGGGATGGGGTGCTAACTACTTACCACACTTATGTTGTTTTTGTGACTGACTGACTAAACAACAAGGGAAAAGGGGCTAGGTCCCTACGATAATATATGATTACATTAACTATTACATGTAACTGTGTTAGCATCAATTAGTCGGAAGGCCACCTGGGGTCAAGTTGTAAGGATTGCTTGCATAAGGGAATGGGAGACAAGGAAAGGTCCACATATGTGGAATATGGCTACAGTTAGGGATAATTATGATTGGTTAGGTGTCGACTAGTGTGTTGAAGGCACATATATTTAGCCTGTTAATGCCTTGTTATGTGTGAGCGGATTGAGTTGATGGGCTAAGGGATTGATCTTCTAAGGATCCAATATAGATTGTTATATTGATTCTCAATTGCACACTAATGGTTACTATATATTTTTATTGGCTGGGGCGGCTAGAACTTTTGTCTGATGTTGAGCATGCTTATGATTGTTATATTCACTATCTATTGTGAGTTCAGGGTGGGATCCTTTTGTGGTTTAGATAGGAGTCTTGAGGCATGTCCTCATTCTTACTTTCACGAATGAAAGTTCTATTAGTGGGGGATATTGTAATGATCCTCCAGGACATTTTTATGATTCTATGAATATTTTATCAATTTGAGCCCTAACAAATGGCTTCGGAGTGGAATTCTAACGCTTCCATCACTCTAGAACAAACAAATTAGCCTAGGAGCATGTTCAGTGCAATTATGTTGAGTTTTGTAAATTTAGCCTCCAGAGTAGGTCAATAATTTACTAAAATCAACATCTTTGAGAAACATGCTACAAATGAAAACTTTGACCGTACCATTGGATCCGAAATATCAAGTTTGATCTAGGAGGAACTTTCGTTTGGTACCCAGGGCTTCTCGGTGTGTTTTGGGCCTTTCGATAGTTTCGATATTGGAAAATGATACCCAAATTGGAATAAAACAACCTCAAATGATAATTTCGACTACACCATTGAGTCTGGAACATCATTTCTAATTAGATTTCTTATATGAATTATATTTTTTCAACTCGTATGAGGCTATTGAAGTTAAGTTTGAGCAGACGCTGAAACTTAAAAGGTGGCACACCGTAGTGGCCCTACCACGAGGTGACACATGGCAAGTCACTCAAAGAGGATATATATGTACTCCATCTTTCCAGAATCGTGAGAAAATAAGAGTAAACTTTGATCCACGATTTCTCCACAAAAAGCTTATTTGTATATTTTTCCAAGAGGAACATTATGGAAGTGTCAGAAATTGATTTCGACGCTTCATTAGAGGTAAAATTTGATGTTTTCCTACTATGGTATTGAATATATCTTTCAAAATTTTGATATGTGATTTCTTATCCATTTTTAGTTGGATTTTGATAAAATTTGGGAATACTCTATGTGTTTTGGGGTGGCGCACATCGTGGTAATGTCAAAATTGATTGATAGAGTTCTATTTAGTGCAAAAACATAATTTTAGCTGCTGATGACATTGTGATTTTTTTGAAAAAATTCAAACTATGATATCTCGGTGGTTTCTTATCAGAATTGAGTGAAATTTGAATCTAAAATGTATTACTTTTTGAGACCTACATATGGTATATTTAGATTCTATTAATTTGACTATATTTTTTAAAAAAATTTTGGCAAGCTACTGTACATATATACCACTTTTCGATAAGAAATATCATCTGTTTTAGGTTGTTTCTGATTGTTTTGAGCCTGGTTTTGAGCTCGGTTTTTGTCCGTAGGCTCGAGGTGACGTAGAGATCATTTTATGGTGATTGGTTTGTCATTTTGCGCATGTGCCCCATTTTTCCAGGTTTTTGTAATAGTAACGTATCTTCCCCGTTTTTTGAGCTATCATAGGCAAAATAAAGCACTGATATTATGACTCATATTGATAGCTAAGCGACATTTGGAGGTCATTAGGGAGGAAGAACTTGCATGGACTAATCTGGAGCACGTGGTTTCAAATTTTAGGTAGACTAGGCTTTTCTTAACACTAGATTGAGCTGCAATACATGTACATTGGAAGCTAGTTTATGGTTAGGAGTCCTGAGTAAGATATGTATATATGTCATGAATAGTTATATTTCCTACTATGCATTTGAACACTATTGTCCTGACTTATTAATACATGCTTTACTGGATAGTCGTTGTACATAACGTATGGGGTAACTATGGTTATTTTGGGATACTTGTGGGATTTTGGTACTGTTGAATTATGAAAAAGGCCTAGTAAAGGCTGGATATGGCCTAAATGACCTTAGACAGGTATATATTTTGGCTTAAATCCTATTTGTATGAATATGTAGCTTGATGGTACTGAGATGTGGTGTCTGTGAAGCTGTTTGTTGATTATATGTTGTACTTTGGATTGAATCTTATAGTATGATTTCGATGGGCCGATTTTTTCGGAATACCTATGATACAACCATACAGTGGACTAATTCTGGTGTAGATATAAATCTACTGGACATGATTGTTCTAGATACTTGTGATATACCTATTGGTTACATTTTGGGTCTGAGACCCCATTGATTACATGTTTGGGGCTTAGCCCCACTGACTAATATTCCTTGAGTTTGAGGCCGAGTTTATTTTCCCTAGGTTTGAGGCCCTATTTATTTTCCTTAGGTTTGAGGCCTAATTGATTTTCCTTGGGTTTGAGGTCTAGTTGATTTTTCCTGGGATTGAGACCCATGGTTCGTCAGAGTACTTATGATTGACTAGAACTTGGTGTAATTGGTTTTAGGTGGTCATGACCCTACATTAGTCTTTGAGATATATAATTTTGTGTAATGTTCACTTTGGGCATGCTATGACTTGGGAGTTCCAAATCTGGATAGAATTTTAGATTGAGTGACTATTTTGATATCTCGAGTCCTGGATAATGCTCCCTGTGCTCTGATACCTGATGGCCAAGTTTGAGTGTCTGAGATCTAGGTAATACGCCACGTGGTCTAAGTCTTCGGTGGCCACGATTGGGATATCGAGTTATGGATATTGATTTCGAGGTTTGAGCATCGATTGATGCTTTCGATCTAGGACCCTGTTGGTTATATTTTAGGTTTGAGACCCCGTTGATTACATGTTTGGGGCTAGGCCTCACTAATTGATATTTTGTGTTTGAGGATCTATTGATTATGTTGTTAATTGATATTTTAGGTTTGAGGCCTTGATTATGTTGTTGATTGACATTTCAGGTTTGAGGCCCTATTGATTATATTAGGATCCTTTCCCCCGCAGGGGAGACGTTCGACTATTATGTATATTGTCAGACCATCTAGCTCTGGTTGATTGCCCCGACCAAAGGCCAGGTCAACAAAAAGGTTTGAGGCCTCGTTTGATTTTACAGTGATTTGAGGCCTCGTGTGATACTTGTTACAAGATTGGTCAAGGGCATGGATCCACAAGCCTATACATAACCTGATTATGCCTGGGTGTACCCCCCGGGCTTGTAAGGGCTCAAGGGGCGTCCAAGCTTAGACACTAGGGCCTTACACTCTTATATAACTCACCCTTGGATCATATGATATTGGGGGTTTATGTTTCATGGGTTCCATGGCGATTCTGTCAGTTAAATTATGTGTAGGTGTACTTTTTAGGCTTATAGTGGTGTGCAGGCATAGATATTAGGGCCTTGCACTCGCGTATAACACTATGTCTCAATTCGGTGACAGTTGTGGTTTGGGCCTACTTGAGTTTCGTCAATTTTAGTATAATTGCACACCATTTGAGTTGGTTCAGTTGGGGTTCAATGATTCTACAAACATGCTTACTCCTTGATTAGAGTTCCAATTTGTTATATTTACTGCAGTCTCTATATTTGAGCTTTATACATTTACAATATTTTACTCAATTGGCTGATGATGCCTACTGAGTGTCTGTTGTTGGTACTCACCCCTACATTTCTGCATCTTCCCATGGTGCAGGTCTAGGTACTAGTCGCAGTCGCTGAGTTAGGAATTCACAGGTGATTCAGTAGACATTAATGAGCATCAGCAGCTCTAGACATTCTGCGGTCTCCTTCTATTTTGACAATCGTTTTTTGCATTCATAGACTGACCTTATATATGTAGTTTGGATTTTATGTGTGCCATTCTAGTTATGTATTTATATATATATATATATATATATATATATATATATATATATATAATATTTTGAGTCTATAATAGCTCTGTACGGGTGACTTTTCGGTCCTCGAGTAGGTTGTTGTTGACTTCTTTTGAATATATTTAGCTATCATTATACCTAGCTATTAGGATAGGTGTCGAGCGTTTTCGGTTAGCTTGACTGTAGGTGAGATCTAACAGGTGCCATCTTGACCTGAGAGATCAAGTTGTGACAATTTCTCAACATTTCTTATATATATTTGTGTTTGCATGTCTGAATTTTTTCATGTGTTTGTATTTTATTTTTAATGTGTTTATTTGGATACCATTCTTATGATACATTTACTGGGATACCATTGTAATGAAGGTACATCTTTTATATTGTATTGTTATAATTGTCCACACCTCTTTTACCACATACTCTTTAAGATAGGGATGATTTAAGTATCTGATATGCTTAAGTATATGATATGCTTTTCTATTTTCCTTTATAGATAGGGCAACTTGATCGAAATTATTTTCTTTTTTGCCAGTGAACTTGTTACTGCTAATAGTATTTGTATAACAAAAGTTTGTCAAGTATATTGACTAAAACTAAATAAGACTAAGACCTTAATGCTTTTTGGTTTGTATTCTCTTTTAATTTTGGTTTGTATCCTCTTTTAATTCTAGTTTGTAGTCTACTTCAAAACTTTCTTTATGGGGATATCATTGAAGCTTTGTTGTATCCTATTTAATTCTGCTATGTAATCTTCCTTTTGAATACAAATATTATAAAGATATAATTGTGTTTTTATATAAGGTCTGTTGTAAGTTTCTAAGAACAAATGCTTTCGTTTTCTGCACCCTGGAATGACTAAAGAAATGATCAATAATCTTTAGGATTTCACTCTATCGTGGTCTTTAAAAGCAAAATGCTTTTATTTTCTACACCATCCTTCCACCAATGACTATAGAAAAAGAGACATTACTTCCTTTCACAAATACTAGTAGGATAAATCATGTTCTCTTAAGTTGCATCATATTGCTCTCTCATTCCACCTGTCATCATTAAGACATGCATAGTAACTGAAAATTTTTAGTTGAGTTTTGCCTTTCCAGAGGTAGCCATGCATTTGTCATGACAAGGTGTTAGTCTCCCTAAGTTTATCATGAGTTATTTTACGCTTGAACTTCTCTGGTTCTCCCCCAATTCCTACTTCTACACCATATAATTCATCAAATTTCCATAATTTGTTCTCCTAAAAGTGTCAATTAAACCTTTGTACAAATATCAAGAGCATATTTTATTAAGGATAGGAGTTCAAATCATTTAGCCTTCTGATTAGTCTAGGATTCATTCTTCCAAAACTATCCTGTAATTCGAAAGGGATAAGCTTGAACATGTATGTCGATTATGACATTCAATTAGCTGAAAAGATGCAGATGAAAAGAGAGGCACCCTTACTTTATTGTATCCTCTTTAATTCTGCTAAGTAATTCAAGTGCTTTTTGGGATACAAATGGTATGAACATACTATTGTATTTTTATATGAGTTCTGTTAATGATGCCTTATTTACAGTATTGCTTTAGTCAAGTGGTTTTGTATTTCCGTATTTAAAGTATGTGCAGGCAACAAAGTTTTATGTCAAAACTACTAGTGCCAACCTGTTTTGAGTGATGACTAATTCTAGGAAAACACAAGAGGAAAACAACCTTGATGGAAAGCAAAAAGGAAAATCACAACTGGAAAATCAATCTTAAATCTGATGGAGTAAATCAAGGAGATATAAAAGAAGAAAAAGGGAAAATTATTGGAACGGATAAATCAAAGATCGTTTCCTGCCGTTGCAGACAATCAAGAAGACTGTCAATCAAAAGGGAAGATCTACACAATCAAGATGAATAAATCAAGATCAATGTACCGCTGCAAATATTCAAAAAGATTATAAATAAAAAAGAGTCTACAAAATCAAAAGGAATCAAAAAGATTACAGGAATCAATCAAGATCAATCTGGGAGATTGCATGAAGATCGTCAATCCTTTACTTTATCTTTATTCTTGAAAAGAGGATCCATCACTGCTTCAATCTAAGGATCAAATCCCTTGGGATGCCATCTCTTCAATATAAAGGAGACATTTGGGTATCTGACTACTCATACAAGCCTACTGCATTTCAAGCCATTCTTCATAAAAGTTCTTCATCCTCAGAAAATCATTGTAATCTTTAGATTAGTTACTGTGAAAGAAAAAGAAAAAGAAATAGAAGAAAAAATTGAAACAGAAGACCGTATCGAAAGAAAAAGTAAAACAAAAAAAGAGAGAAAATCTAAGCTTAAAGTTTACATTTTATTCCTTGTAACCATCCGCACCGTTAAAGGATTGAAGAGATATCCTTTGCAACCTAAGGGAACTGGACCTAGGATTCAGATTGAATTTGAACTAGTATAAAAACATCCAATGTTGACTTTTCTTTTATGCACTTTAATTTTCTGCTTACTTACTTATATATTTTATTTAGTCAACTATCCCATACACTAGTCGACTCTCTGATTACAGACTTAAGAAAAAAAAGAAAGAAAAGAAAATTCAATTCACCCCCCTCTTGCACTTTCAATTGGTAATAGAATCTGGTATCACTAATCTTTCTGTCTAACCAAAGGTGAGAAAAATATCGCGGTAAATCAAAATCAAACCATCGGAGCACTGTTTCAAGAGGGAACTTCTCAAACTAAACCTCCTTATTTCATGGAAAGCATTTCTCACACTGAAAAATTAGAAAGGAGACATTCAATCCTATGATATTAAGGTTTGGAGGGTCATCAAACTTAGTGATATTTCCATCTTTGCTGCTAAACCTACATATAGAAGTTCATCAACTACTAAAGAAAGTCAGACCATTGTCATTCCTAGCGTAGAAAATTACACTAATGAACAGATGAAGATCATTCAAATAAACTCAAAGGCTAAGAATGTTATGTATAATGCAAATAGTGGTGAAGAATATGATAAAATCTCCAGTTGTGAAACTGCTAAAGAAATGTGGGACAAATTGAAAGTGACCTATGAAGGAACTGACAAAGTAAAAGAAACTATTGTCAGTCTCCTTGTTTATGAATATGAACTCTTCCAAATGAAAGAAGGAGAATCTGTTGAGAGCATATTTGCACGACTGAGCATGATCATTGGAGAACTCAAAGCTGCTGGAACAGAATACGCTCCCATAGAACACATAAGGAGAATTTTAAGAAGTCTACCTCCTCAATGGCATACCAAAGTCTTGGCACTTGAAAGAATAGATCTAAAAAGCCTAACATATGATGAGGTTCGAGGATATAACATTACTTTCGAGAAAACTCATCTAAACAAAACGGGCAAAGAAGATGAGAATAAGAAATTTGTGGCATTCAAATCAACTAATGATAATCAAGAAGATGAAGATGAATTCAATGAGGATGAAATCGCACTAATAATAAAATCTGTCATGGAAACTTTTTTGATGAAATAAAAATCAAAGGAGAGGTAAGCCAAACAATTTCAAAAATAAATAAATTACTAATTATAGTCAAAATGATGATAGTTGTTATGATTGTGGCAAATTTGGAC
Source organism: Solanum sejunctum (assembly GCA_025642045.1). Classification (NCBI taxonomy): domain Eukaryota; kingdom Viridiplantae; phylum Streptophyta; class Magnoliopsida; order Solanales; family Solanaceae; genus Solanum; species Solanum sejunctum. Next base: position 6,286,642 of record JAOTQJ010000007.1, read on the forward strand.
ACATTGCAAGTGAGTGTCCATAAGATAAGAAAAGATACCCTCAAAGATATGGAAGAAACAAAGCACTTAGCAGCTGGAGTGATGAAGACACATCTGAATATGATCAAGATGACTATGGAAATATGTGCTTCATGGCTATTGGAGAACCAAGCCAGATAAAACTAGATTTCTGTAGAAATTACAATGATTTAAGAGCTTTATTGGATCAAACAATCACAAATTTGAAAAGGTCTTTCGAAAATCTTAGAACTATACAATGTGAGAAAAGAGCTTTGGAAATTCAGGTAGAAGTTTGTTCTGTTGAAAGAGATCTTTTTGATGAAGAAATTTTTGAACTAAAACATCTTTTAAAAAATGCTCAAAAGGTTTCTAGTCCTAATAAAATCAAGTCAACTGACTCAAACCAGTCAACTTATTCTCAAAGTGATTATTATAGTCTATCTAGAAAAGATGAAACTGGTAAAAGCTCATGTTATTATTGTGGTAAATCTGGTCATTCCTATTCCAGGTGCTAATTTGGTATTTCTAAACCAACCAATATGGTTTGGAGAGTCAAAAACAATCCTAACCAAGAAGGACCCAAAGCACATTCGATAACTAAAAATAAGTAATCTTATTTTGCAGGAAGTCTGCGTAAAATCTAAAGGCAAATGTATCTTAACAATAGATGTTCAAATCATATGACTAACAACAAATATTTGTTCAAATCCGTTGCTAAATTTAATGGTGGAAAAATCATTTTTGAGACAACTCAGCTAGAACTGTCATTGGTATTGGTACTATCTCTTTCAATGAAACTTGTGAAATTACTAATATGTATCTTGTGAATGGTTTGAGGTGCAATCTATTAAGCATTAGTCAATTATATGATGCTGACTTGGATGTTAGGTTTAACAAAACTTGGTGCATCATTGAGAACATATCAGGAAAGGCAATTCTTCCAAGAAGTAGAGAAAAAAATATTTAGATATTAGACTCAGTCAAAGGATCTACAAACTACATTTGCCTAGCATCCATCTCTGAAGATCCTTGGATGTGGCATAAAAATCTTGGTCATGCTAGCATGAGATTAATTGAAAATCTTTCTAGACTGAAACTAGTTATTGGACTTCCAAAGATATGCTATACAAAGGATCAAATCTGTGATGCTTGTCAAATGGGTAAGCAAACAAGGAACTCTTTTCAGTCAAAGGACACTGTCTTTACTACAAAACCACTTCAACTTCTTCACATGGATATTTTTGGTCCAACTAGAATGACAAGCATTGGTGGTCAAAGGTATGCCTTTGTTATTGTTGATAATTATTCACGTTTTATATGGATTATATTTTTAGCTAACAATGATGATACATTAAAAAATTTTGAGTTCTTTTGTAAGAACGTATAAAGAGAAAAGGCTTACTACATCACTTCTATTAGAAGTGATCATGGAGGACAATTCAAAAGTAGAGCCTTTGGAAACTTCTGCAATGAAGAAGGATACTCATATAATTTTTCTGGCCCTTGCTCCTCTCAACAAAATGGAGTAGTTGAAAGAAAGAACAAAACTCTTAAAGATATGGCCAAAACCATGATTTATGAACACTCTCTTTCTCACCATTTCTGAGCAAAAGCGGTAAGCACTGCTTGTCATACTTTTAACAGATGCTTAATCAGGCCAATTCTCAAAAAGACCCTACATGATCTTTGGAATGAAAAGAAGCCTAACATCAGCTATTTTCATCCCTTTGGCTGCAAATATTTTATTCACAACAATAATAAGGATAATCTAGGTAAATTCGACCCTTAGAGTGATGAAGGTATCTTTCTGGGTCATTCTACCACTAGTAGACCATATCGAGTTTTAATAAAAGTACTTCCATAGTAAAGGAATCCATACATGTTTTTGATGAATTTGACCCTATTCCTGAGAAAAGATGCAGTTTTGATGATGAAGATGCTACTAACTCTTATTAAGCAGGTCATAGAGTAGTTGCAAACAATGATCAGTCGACTAATATCGAAGAAAGCCAATCAACAGTTGAAAATTCTCCTAATGAATAGAGAAGTGAGCCTGACTACCCCAGGAAATTTATTATTGGTGATGTCAGTGATGAAATAAGAATAAGGTATCCAGTAAAAGAAATGCTAACATTACTCTTATATCCCAATTTGAACCTAAAAAGATTGAAGAAGCTTTGAACGACAGTGATTGGGTAAATGCAATGAAGGAAGAGTTAGATCAATTTGAAAAGAATCAAGTCTGGACCTTAGTCCCCAAACCTGAGAATGTTACTATTATTGGAACAAAATGAGTGTTTAGAAATAAACTAAATGCGGCTAGAGAAGTAACTAGAAATAAAGCAAGACTTATAGCTCAAGGTTACTCTCAACAAGCAGAAGTCGACTATGATGAAACTTTTGCCCCTGTAGCAAAGTTAGAGTCTATTCGAATTCTTCTTGCTTATGCTACTTATAAAGGCTTTAAACTTTTTTAAATAGACATCAAAAATGCCTTTTTAAATGGATTTATTGAAGAAGAAGTTTTTTTAAAATAACCTTCAGGTTTCATAATCCAGACTTTCCTTACCGTGTATTTAATCTGTCAAAAGCTCTCTGTGGACTCAAGCAAGCTCCCAGAGCTTGGTATGAACGCCAAAGTAAATTTCTTTTATCTAATGGTTTTTCATAAGAAGCATTGACACTACTTTATTTATTAAAAAATCTTCCTCAGACAATATTATAATTCAAATTTATGTTAATAATATTAATTTTTGGAAGTACTAACCCTGATTTGTGCAAGAATTTTGCCAACCTTATGCAAAGTGAATTCGAAATGAGTATGATTGGTGACTTAACCTTCTTTTTGGGCCTTCAAATATTTCAAACTAATAGAAGGATATTCATCTACCAAAGTAACTATCCCTTGGAACTTGTACAAAAGTTTGGTATGGAAAATGCCAAGCCCATCAACACTCCAATAAGTCCTTCTTGCAGCCTTGACCTTAAAGAAAATGAAAAGAATGTTGATGAATCAAAATATAGAGGTATGATTAGATCTTTACTTTATCTTACTGTTGGTCGTCCTGACATCATGTTTAGTGTTTGTAAGTGTGCTAAATTCTAATCTGCTCCTAAAGAATCTCATTTAATTGCTCTCAAAAGGATAATTTGTTATATAGTTGGAAATACTTCATTTGGATTATGGTATGGAAAATTCCCTGCACTTGATCTTCGTGGGTTTTCTGATGCAGATTCTGTAGGTGATAAAGTAGACCAAAAAAGCACTAGTGGCTCTTGTCAATTTCTTGGAAACTGTTTGGAATCTTGGAATAACAAAAAATAAAATTGTGTCTCAATTTCAACTAGTAAGGTTGAATATGTAGCCATTGGCTTATGCTGTGCTCAGATTTTGTGGATAATTGATCAATTAACTGATTTTGATATAAATACTAAGCTTGCTAGATTATTTTGTGATAATTCAAGTGCCATTCGTTTGGCCAAAAATCCCCTTCATCATTCTAGGGCTAAGCACATTAATTTCAAGCACCATTTTATTAGAGATCGTATTTTAAATGGAAATATTAAAATTATTTTTATTAATACTAAAAATTCATTAACAGATATTTTTACAAAATCTCTTTTGTAAGAAAGATTTTGCTTTCTAAGAAATCTTCTAAATATTGTCTACTTTAGTTCTTTGCTGAATATTTTTGTATATATTAATTGTTAATTTTGGTTATGCTTTGATATTTATGAGTTGAATTTAATGAAAATCTAATTTTATTCCTTTTTCTGCATGATTTCAAATACTTTATTTATTGTGTTGCACTTAATTTGATGGCTGGAGTTTGGGTTTTCTATTTTTCATTTTGTGTGACAGACGTTCCTTTCCTTTCATGTCCTATTGTTTAAACCTTTTCTCTCTCCTTCTTTCCTTCTTCTTCTTCTTCCTCTTCCTTTCCCTCAAACTCTTAAAAATCCCTTCCTTACTTCTTTCTCTGCATTCTCCTCTCACTCTTGTCTGCCATGCCTCCACGAAAAGCTCAAGGTTCAAAGGGAAGGGAATTGCCGATTCCCTTATTCCTATTGACTCTGAAAACTCCTCTACACCTTCATCTCCTCTGTCTTCCAACTATCCTCCTACATCTTCTCTTAAATGTCTTGCGCCTATTCATCACTCCAGTGATCAGAAAAAGAAATCGTGATGCGATTTTTAAAAATTCCTTGATTTGAATACTAATTTTTTGTACTCTTCTAATGAAACCCTTTTTCAATCCGTAAAAATTAAGACCATCGTGCATGGCTGCATTATTGATCTTGATCTTCTAATGACCCTTCACTGTCCGATTTAAAGAGTTCTTTGAATACCAAGGTTGGGCTAATGTATTTTCCTACTCTCCTAAAGTTGTTTGTGAACCACTGGTCCAACTATTCTACACCAACCTTCGTTCGTCTAAGCCTGATGAAGTAGAAACCCTGGTTCTAGGAAAAATAATCTTCCTAGACTATGATATTGTTGATGAAATTCTTGAAATCATTTGTTCTAGTTTCTTTGGATCCATTAAAAATGCTTGGCCCTCTGATTTTGATGTGTCCTTTGAAGAAGCCAAAAGGGCACTCTCTTCCAACCCCGTTGGACCCTGTCCTTCAACCCTTGGTCCCAAAGATATCTCGTTTGTAGCCTGTGTTATTACACATATTGTTTCAACCACTCTTCTCCCAAGAGCAGGTTCCTTCTTCTCACTATCTATTCATGATACTTTCTGCACTTACTGCCATCTTTCAAAGTAAAGGTTCAATCTTTCTGCCTTTATTCTTAATTACATGATCGATTCTACCATTTATCCCCCTAATCTCCTTTATGGAATAATTATATCTCGTATCTTGGAAGCAAACTCTATCAGCCTCGCTGACATTCCATCTGTTGCTGTCAAGCAAAGCTACAATTCTAGGACTTTTGTAAGTATGGGATATGTTCTTTCAAATGACTCTTGGGTTTTCAAGTCTGATAACATTAGTCCTACTTCTAGTTTTGAACCCTCTCATCCTACGCCGGCTCCTACCACGCTTTTGGACTCCAAGCTTCTTAAAGACATTCTCTCTAAAATCTTTGGGATGAATGAAACGTTTGAAGCCCTTCAAGATTCGTTTCTTCCTAGTCACTGCAAATTTAAATCTATCGCTGACTCTGTTGAAAAGATTCACTCTTTCATCAAGGAAATAGGTACTGATGTTGCAAAGATTTGTTTGAAGCTGGCTCAGGTCATCAAGGAAGTTGTAAAATTTTGCTCAAAAAGTTCAAACCAGTTTGGATGAACTCTCAACATCTCTACTAGCCTTGTTTGAAAACCTAAGGACTTCTATTGTGAATACTTTGTCATATTTTTTAGGCCTCGTGGCTAAGTAGTCACTATATGTTTTTGGACTGTTGTTAAGGGCATTATGCCCAGACTATGCTTATCTATTTTGCTTGCTCTATTAGTAGTATGTTTCTTTTTTTTGTTGATGTCAAAAAGGGGAGTAATATTATAATTATGTAGTTGCATTATTACTTATATGCTTGCTGTTTTTGGTATGGTGTTCTCTGCAGTTCCTTTTGGTATTTTCCTAGCAAGTATCATCTCAGCGGGGAAAATTAAAGGAATCAGTCAGCTACCAAGCAACTACTCAAGGGGAGCAACTTAATCAACTATACACAGGGAAGTAAATTAGATAATCAAGTTTGTCGTCATCAAAAAGGGGGAGAATGTTAGTGCCAACCTATTTTGAGTGATGACTAATTTCAAGAAAACACAAAAGACAAAAATAACCTTGATGGAAAGCAAAAAAGAAAATCACAACTGGGAAATCAATCTTAAATCTGATGGAGTAAATCAAGGAAATATAAAAGAAGAAAAAGGAAAAAATATTGGAATAGATCAATTAAAGATCTTTTCCAGCCGTTGCAGACAATCAAGAAGACTAGCAATCAAAAAGGAGGATCTATGAAATGAAGATGAATCAATCAAATCAATCTACCGCTACAAATATTCAAAAAGATTATAAATCAAGAAGAGTCTACAAAATCAAAAGGAATCAAGAAGATTATAAGAATCAATTAAGATCAACCTGGGAGATTGCATGAAGATCGTCAATCCTTTGCCTTTGCCTTACCCTTATTCTTGGAAAGAGGATCCATCACTGCTTCAATCCAATGATCAAATTCCTTGGGATTCCATCTCTTCAATATAAAGGAGACATTCGGGTATCTCACTACTCATACAAGCCTACTGTTTTTCAAGCCATTCTTCAAAAAGCTCCTCATCTTTAGAAAATCATTATAATCTTTAGATGAGTTACTATGAAAGAAAAAGATAAGAAATAGAATAAAAAATTGAAAGAAAGTATTGTATAAAAAGAAAAAGTAAAACCAAAAAGAGAAAATCTGAGTTTAGAGAAAATCTGTATTCCTCGTAACCATCATACCATTAAAAGCTTAAAGAGATATCCCCTGTAACCCAAGGGGACTGGACCTAGGATTCACATTTAGTTTGAACCAGTATAAAACCTTCTAGTGCTGACTTTTCTTTGACGCACTTTAATTTTCTACTTACTTACTTATCTATTTTATTCAGTCGACTATCTCGTACACTAGTTGACTCTAATTACAAACTTGAGCAAAAAAAAATATAAGAAAATTCAATTCACCCCCCTTGCACTTTCAAACCCCCCTTTTTAGAGCTCTGCACATGCAATGTTATATTATCACATTTACCTTCGATCTACCAGAGCTTATGTTTAAGGGTTTTTTTTCTTGTTAAAGAACATGTTTTGAGCATTATATAAGGATGAAAAACCTTTCTGCATACCCTCAAATATCTAGATGCCTTATGGCTCTTCAGCTTAATTGTAGTTCCAGGAAATCTTTCATAATTCATGTTAATAGAACTACTTTGAGTTTCACTTTAAGGGATTTTGCAAGAGTTACTAGTTAAAATGTATTGGTGATGAAGAGAATTAGAAATTCGACAAAGATAAACCCAATAGATTAATGGAAGATTACTTTGAAGATGTACATAATATTAAAGGATTATCCTGTTTGAAAGTTTCAATGAAAAAGTATGGAGAGATAATGATGCAGATGCCTTGAAGTTCACATACTTTACTTTATTCATGCCTTTATTTTTTCTGGTGAAAAGAACACAAAAAAACTACCTGGAATTCACTTTGATCTAGTTGAAAGTGGCCAATACATGGATTATCCTTGGGGCAAGAAAGCATTCAAATGGCTGGCCAAGAGCTTAAGTAAAAAGATGGATGGTCCAAAGAAGTTCTACAGGATTTGTGAGATGCCTATTGCATTGCAAGTTTGGATATATGAGTGCAGTTCTTCTATCAACCTAAAAATTACTAGGAAGGTTGATGATCGTATTCAAATGATATTTCTCCTAATGCAAGGGAGCTTGCAGTTCTTCAACTGCCATCAGAAGATTTTCAAAATCAATCGAATTCATCAGATGATGATTCAGATGATTCATCATCTTCTAAAAGAAACTCAGATGATGATATTCAAGATACTCCTCTACCATCTCGTAAGGAAAACAAGAAATGATAAAGTTGAATCCTCGACTACACCTGCTAAAAATAGAAAGATACAGTTCCACTCTGATGTTGCTGATCAAACACCTGACAGGACTCACCCTGATAATGAACCTGAAAAAAAACTTAGCATCATAATGTTGTCTTCAAGCAACCCAATATTGCCACAAACAAGCAGCCACAAAGAAGTCTGCACCTA
>JAOTQJ010000007.1:6294500-6314875 GCA_025642045.1 Solanum sejunctum
AATCTTCCCAGAGTCGTGTACTGCATGGCGCGCATTCAGGGGCCGCCATCGTTCCAGTCCAATATGCATTATTTTGAGGTTGAAAAAGACTAGGTATTTTTATGTGAACATACAGGTTTGACTGTTATACTTTTCTATTTGGATTGTTATTTTCACTCATATTTCGGGCTTTCTGCTTTATATACTTTGTACATATTTTGACTGACCCCCTCCTTTCGGGGGTTGCGTTTCATGCCCGCAGGTACAAACGAGCAGGTAAGAGAGCCTCCCACCTAGGACATCTATCCACCGTCGTTGCGCTCCTTCGCTCCAGGAGTATTCCTTTGGTATATGTACTAACGTTTATGGTTTCTTTGTGTTGTAACCTCTTTGATATATTCGAGGGCACGACGGGGTCCTGTCCCGTCACATGTTATAACCATTCTATATAGAGGTCTGTGGATACTAGTGGGTAGCGGGTATGCGAGATATACTTGAGCGCATGGTCTAAAACATGTTTTGATACTTGATCAGGCGGCGAGACCGCAATACTCTATGTATGTCACGATTACTATGCGGCAGGACCGCAGCGGAGACCTTGTCGACCCGCTTTAGTTGTATTTTTATGTGTATTTGTGCTATATGTACTTTCTGGGAGCTGCTGTAGGTGAGGATAGGGCCTAAAAGCATAGGAAACTCTGCCAAATTTTTGGTAGACTTTTAAGACTTTAAGTTGAGGTTTTGCGATTTAATGTTGGTCTAAGTGCCTAATCGGCACAAGTCATGGCCCCGGGGTTGGGCTGTGACAGTATGTGAACTATCCATGGGATTACTTGTCATTTCTTGATCTGAGAGACTGTATCACTAAACAGTTTACTGCAGACCTCGACAGGGTGTTGTTATCGGGATTCCCTTTGGTCCTTAAAATATGATTTTACGAATGTTGCAATTAAGTTGACAGATCGATTGCTATTTGTGAATTTGATTGGACGCTGCAAATGCTCAATTGGAGAATGTCGAAGAGGAAAATATATTTTATCACTTCAAAAGGGGGATGTTATGTGAATCAGGGAACCAAGTAGCTATTTGTTTTATCTTTACATATTTTTTTAATTTGAATGAACTGATTATTTTGTTTTATTGGTTTGCTAGTACAAGTTCAAGAACATGTCATTTACCCCTGCGAAGCTATCTGTTATTCGGACAGAAGAGCTGGCGGTCCGTTCTGGCATTGGTGTTACCAGGAATGATGAGCAGCCCCTTCCCAATACTCATGCTGGTTGTTTGGAAGAAAACATCAGTTTTTTCAATTTTGAAGCAAATAAATTTGAATTTATCTAGAGGATTAACAAAGAGGTTTCTTTGGTATGTATTTGATATATTGATTGAAGTACATGTTATTTCAATGTGCATAAAATGAATGATCATTATATCACGATTTGTGTCAGGTTTGTCAACAATTATCAACCTTACAGGATAAGGTTGACAAAGAGATTTCTTTGGTATGTATTTATTACATTTTCTTACAGTATTGTTTCATTTGTTTCTGTAAATTTTTTTTTAAAATTTTTAAATTATTTGCAAGTTCAAGATCAATTATCAACCTTGGAGGCTAAAGTTGATGATCAGTTTAATGCAATGAAGATTTTTATTGTAGAGTCATTTAAAAAGTTCATGCTAAACACAACTGCTGCACTGAAAGGTAATCCAACAAGGGACATATCATGTTTAAAAAAGGTATCATTCATTTATCATTCACTTATATTTTCTATTTCTGTAACATTTTGTTAGTTTTTTTTTTGTATTATCTTTTTTGTCATGTTTTTGTTGATAAATAATATATTTCATTGATTAAATCTTTTTTGGTCTTTATATTAAACTTGTGTTGCAAATAAGATGTTAGTGTCAATTGTAGCATGGCGAATCCAATCCTAACAGCCCATATGATTGGTTTATTTATTTTTCAAATTTTGTTCGTGCTATTTTTAATTTTCATAAACAAATTCATCTTATATGACTATATAGGTGGATGGTCATTAATTGTTTCTTATATTGTTTAATTTTTTTTTCTAAGATATATATCTGCCTCCCCTCCTCCCCCTCCCCCCAACTTCATCCCACTCTCTTTATTTGAAAGTCTTTTATTTTTATTTTTCTGTGTGTTTAGCATGTTATTTGTTGATGTGTAATATTAGCTCTTTAATTCTTTAGCTCCTATTTTAGTTCGTACAGTTATATCTGTAAAGTTGTTATTTAGTTTATTTTGTATTAGTGTTATACTATTTTTAAATGTCAGATTATGTTCTATATTTTCTTTGTCAGTTACATAGTTGATTTAATTTTTACTATATCATGATGTTTTCGTTGCATTGATTACTTGTATTATTAGTTATTTTTGCAATTATCATGTAAATAGGACGAATTGGGAATAGTCTGTCCATGATGTGATATTACCAGATCATGGCAAGTCTTTATAATGAACTCCAATTTTTTAATGAATCATATGATTGTGTAGTAATTTTCTTTTACCTATTTTATAATATTTTACTTTAAGTTATAGGAAAAGCGCAAGGTGTTATTCATAATACGGCCACATATGACGAATTTAACTCATCAAATTTAAAGGAATCTCAACTAGTTGCCATGGAGAATGAGATGCTATATTTTTTAACTGTGCAAAAACCTACGGCTAAGACACCTAAAAAGCATGCACAAGCTCCATACACTGAGTTTAGCGAGACAAATGATGGTTCAGTCCAGCGGCTCGCAACATTCAAAAGGAAGCATTTGTTTGATTCATATGCTAATTTTGAAGTTCCCGCGGATCTAATTGATTCATTTCAGTTGTGGATTAAGCAAAAGATGTCAAAGAAACATGAAAAGTATGTAAGTTTTGGCATTTTTTTTCTGTATTGTTATTTATATATTTTGGTTAAACAGTTTATCCATTCAACGTAGGAAATAAAGTGCATTTACTCTTGCTTCAAACAAGATAAAGCCACTATTTGATTTTGGAGTAGATAGAGTAGGACTGATGGACTGGTTCTACGACTTGGTGACAATTGAACAACCATGGAGAGACTCGATAAATAAAATATGTCTTTACTAAAATATTATTTTATTTTTTTAAAGATAACTCTGATAAGTCATTATGCAATAGTCTGCCTCATTTTTCTTAATTGTAGCATGCCGATGTTATAATATATTACCTTAGGAAACAAATAAAATATGAACCTGCTAATGATACTAGAGTTACTTTTATGGACTCCTTTTTTATACGCTGGGTAGAACAAATTCACGATTGTTGGTTGAAGAGCATCAAAGATAATTCAATCATTAGCCTTGATCATGAAGTTGATCAATATATTTGTGGATTCAAAATACAGGCGAATACCCCATGAGAGGTTCTCAATTATATTTGCATTCCCATTAACATACCCGATCTGTGTCATTGGATTTTTGCTGTGATTAACATAAAAAGTTTATGCATGAATATTTATGATTCATTGTCTGAAGTTAGATCCATGCACTTTATTGATGTAAATGATGTGGTGAGAAAACTTGCAGAAATTATTCCATTATTTTTTGTTACTACTGATTTGTACGGCAAACGAACTGATATCAATTGGGAGAAAAAGTTGGCATCCATGGATCAAGATATGGGGGATCCTCTAGTTTGTCATTGTCGATGATATTCCCCAACAACATGATGATTCCATGTAAGTATTTTTTTTCCTATCTTAGTTTTATGTTACTTTTTTCTCGAATTGTTTGTGAAGTTTAGTTATGTCCCTTAATTGTGTTTATTTCTTAATCCAACTCATAGTTGACACTAATATATCCCTGCCGATCTGTTGTGCTATATGTTAGCTATTTAGTGATCTTATTTTTACTCATTTCTATTATTTGTGTTATTTATTGCTTCTACTTCTTTGGTTTTATTATGTCGACGACTTGTGTTTATTGTTGTTGGGTAACGTTTTTTATCCCCTTTTTTTTCTGCTGCTGCTTCCTCCTCATTATGCTTATTTTTTTCTGATGCATATTCATTATAGCCATTCACAATTGTATTGCTTTTTTTAATTTCTAACAATTGCTACACTTTATATTTTTTTTCTTGTTATTTGTAGTGATTGTGGTCTGTATACACGTGTATTTGCTGAATATCACTCTCAAGGTCAGTTGGATATCCCGAATTATTTTATACACCTGTATCTCTTTCACTTGAGGTACGGGACACTACTTTGGGAGTATGGAAGATAAAAGATTGATGAAGAAGTGATTAGTAAAAGTGAAGTCACCGGAAAGGTCATCAGTCGAGGGGCTGTGAGAGTTGATAGGGAGTATGTTCCAGTTTGCGACAACTAGACATTTATTATGTTTGTATATTTTAGTCAGTTTATAAATATTGACAGTTTATATATATTGGTTAACATATTTTAAATTTTTTTGTCATCTTTATTGGTGGGTATTGTTTTGTTTGTTTTTTTTTTGCTTACTCAAGAGTATATAATTTTTTTCTAAAACTAACACTTTTATGAATCAAAGTTTATCTTGTGCACATGTCTTCACATTGTTATTTAAAGGAATTTCATTTATTTTTGGTTGTTTTCTTGGTTATTTTACTTGTTCAGATGTGGATAACAGATTGGTTATTTATTTGTTCAGATGTGGGGAACATATTTCAATTTGGTTAGATGAATGCTAATTACAAACGTTCAATGACATTCAACTTAATGTTTGAATACTTTATACCAAATTCAATTTATTTTAAAAATTTTGCAATACCAATAAAGACTTTTTAAAAAATTCTTCTTTTGTTGTTAAATTAGTTACTTTATGATAACACAATAACTTACGGTCAATGATCAAATCTTTCACCTCCTTTCAAACACTGAAATGACAAAATTGCATCATGTAATGTTTGTCCATATTTTATACCAACTATATATTTATTAATATTCATTATTCTTGACCAACATTCTTCTCAACAAATCTATATTTTTTTATTATTTTATTATTTGACAGTGGGGAACAAATATTTTCTGTTCAATGTTTTAAAGTGGTATAACTGAAAAACAAACATTCAATCATATTTGACTTATTTTTTTGCTATTTAAATCAAATTCAACTTTTTTTAAAACTCCGTTGTACCTATAAGGATTTTTTCTTTATTCATGCAATTGAACATCCAATTCGACGTGCAATAAAATTTAACTTCAACTGCAATTGAACATTTAATTCGACAATAGCATTATAATCTAAGGTCCATCCAAATAGTTTTACTAATTTCTTGGTAAGAAAATCTCCACACAAATTATCATATATTAAATCAAACTGAATCCATACTTTGTAAACTTCATAGCAAAACATCAGTTGTGTCCCAAAGCAACACCCATCAGTGACACAACATGTTGAACAAAAAATTATCCATTAGTCTTTCCCTCCAGAATGTGTGCAACTCTTTTTGTTGTGACTTGCTAATCCACATTCACTACACGTTATTTTGCTTAGCTTGAATTTCACCTCCGTACAATCTTTTTTCTGATCATAATTGAAAAGTCTTCCTAGTCCCCTTTTTACATCTGGTGGCAGCGCTGTCTCATCAAGCACGTTATCTGGAATAACCCAACTACTCTAATAAGCCAGCGACTCTATTGGTATTGCATATGCATCTTGAAAATTTTTGTTGTTATAGTACACAGAGCAGTAGTTTTCTGCAAATTTATTCCTGCATGCAATAGCCGCGACTGGATGTGCACACGAAATTTTATCATGTTGAAATCTCCCACAAGAACACATCTTTGTGTGCAAGCAAACAATGAATCTTTTAGCTCCATCTGTAACAGTGTGAAAATATTGTGTTGAAGCTCTCACCTATACCTTAAGAAAAAAATAAAAAAGATTTACCATTAGTAATAGTGTCTATGTTAACAACACTTTAACCTATATATATGTTAAGTCGACTATTTCATTTTGCAAAAATACAACCATATCATCATTCGATACTATAATCTCTCATTCTCCAACAACATCTTATTATATTTGTTTGTCAGAGTTGTTGTAGTTCCTCTTCCTTCTTCGTTGTATTTCTCATTCCACGTTTCGATCATTTTTTGCATGTACTCTAGCATAGGAACCACAGGAAGCTTATGGCCAGGCAAAATGGCATTGTTGACTGACTCAACAATATTGCTTGTTAATGTCCATGTCCTCTTGGTAGTTGTATGTTCACGGGACCACTTCTAAAAATTAGCCTCAACTAAATAGGCGTGACATCTTGGACTTATCTCCTTCAAGTGGCTCAGCAAGTCATTAAATTCCTCAATTGTATATGCCTTAGCCAACGCGAAAAATAACTTTCTCACCTCCTTGATATTATTGTGGGTCCTCTTTAGTAAATTTGTCCACAAATGATATATGTAAATATAGTGCGGGAACCCCGGATAAACTGATGCAATGACATTTTAAATGCTTTTGTTTCTATCCAAAATAAAGCATATACCTTGCCTATCACTGAAGGCTTACTTAAAATATTGCAAAAACCAATTCCATGATTTATCATTTTTTGAATCTATGACACTGGATGCTAGAGGCAGTATGTGACCTAAAATATTATATAGCAATGTTTAATAAAGATAAGTGAGACACAAAACAGTCATATGATGTTTGAAGTTGTATGTACCCCTCGGATTCAAAGTGCTAGCAATCAACATTGTACCTTCGAAGGGTGACCTTACATGCGTACTATCAATCACGACAATTGGACGACAATATTCCCAACCTCTAATGCATGCGTAAAGTGCAATGAAAGTGTAGAAAAAACATTCATCCTTGGTCTTTTGCAAATCCACAATATTCCCTGGATATGCTTTCTCTAGTATGTATAAATATATTAGTATTTTTCCGTATGACAAAGTTGGGTCACCTCGAAGCACACTAAATGCCTTTTGCCTCTCCCCCCAAGCTTGTATATAACTCAATATAATCCCATGTTGTCTCTTCATGTCCTTACGATATTTGTTGATATATAATTTTTCTTCGGATCACTGCATTTGTCTAATAGCATTGCTCCAAACACACCACTTTTATGTTGTCGTTTAGACATCAACCTCCTCTTCATAGGACAAGTGTGTATATCACAAAATTTATGAATCATGAACATTCTAGAAGCATCCATACACAAAGACTTTAATAACCATGTGCATCCATTAGTAGGACACTTCAAATTGTAACTGCGGCATAATAAATTATTTTTGTAACAGTTATTAACAACTTGGTATGGAATATCAAGCAAGCAGACAACATTATAATTAATACCAGAACAAAGTTTATACCAAAGTATTGTATCAGTGCTACAAATTAATATTTTTATCACAAATACACATTTCTAACAAACTTTCAAACTAAATGGAATGCCAAACTTTGAACTAATATTAATTCTATAGGTATGACAACATACCTTTTATGACTTGATCTTATAACAATGAATTCAAATTCCTTCAACAATGCATACCGTCTCATCACATCTACAAGAGTGCTCTTATTTTTATACACTTGATTCATTATGACTTCATCATTCTGTGTGTTGTTTATAATTTTAAAATCTTCATCGCTCTCATTGATCTCTGTATCACTCCTAGATAAGCACTTTGTAGTTCCTATGGTAGAGGACTCCGTTGTGTCATACACACTGCTTTCGGTCACCACTATTTCCACACATCTATCAACACATGTTACACACAATGGATACTTCGAGAAGAAGTCAATATTATAATTTTTTTGGTCCAAATACACATGCACCCCCATATTGTTATGAATGCGCAATGGTGGTGACTCATTGTTAACCTTATATTCTAGCGCCATTTTGTTATGGTTCGATCAACATCTACTTGTGTAGCAATAATTTCGGTCAATCCTTCGTATCCACTTCTTTTATCGAATATAACCCCTTCTTGTAATCTACATATCCATCTGTATATATATGAACTTATTACGTCAAATTTAACCAGTGAAATAACCTAACTATTCATTTAAAAATATGACAACATGAAACATAACATAAATACTATTCTGAGAGTGCATTTTTACGCATTATTTTAGCATTGCTTTTTCTCTCATACATTTTCTCCATTCTCATGGAAATTGCTTAACGTTGCTTAAACTTTATCCTATTCATGTTTAATGTTATACATATTCAAATCAGTATGTAGCATTTTCCACACAAAAAATTAAAAAAAATGTACACATTTAATATATTCTCACAAAAAATTATGTATTTTCCATATTTAATAGAAAAAAGAACAAAAAAATTCAAGAGGTGCAACAAACCTGTAACATCCTATCTTTCACCAATTAGATCAAAATAGACACAATCCATACTAAAATAACATTCAACCCAAATTCAAATATGACTCAATTGTGTATCACTTTATTGTTATTCTTCAACAAAAACTTCAAAGAAATTTTCTTTGCACTTTTCCCACATTTATGGTACCTATTACAGTCTTTTTGGTAGCATGAATTATTTAAAATAATCCATGGATTAAGATTTAATCCATATAATCCAATGTTTGGTTGCACACTTTAACTCAAATACATCTAATACATGGATAATTTAATCCATCATATATGATCTTATTTAATCCCTAGAATATGTAGGGATTACTAATACAAGACTTAATAATACTTGAATAAAGCAACAAAATGACTAAACTACCCCTCAATTTGTTTATACAATGGTAAGAAAACAGATGCTGCTCTGCTCTTTGGCGCTTTCCTTTTTCTTTGCGCGCTTTTTCTCTTCTTTAGCTATGGAGAAGGTGTAGCTGGGTTGATTATTGGAAACTGGAAACATCTCCTTTTTCTTTGGCGCCTCCAACTGTTTGGTTTTCTAACAAGGTTTGAACACTTCTTTTCTTTCATTACTGTATCAAAATGGTTCTACTTGGTGTATTGAAATATACTTTAAAATTAAATTAGTATTTTGTGGGTTAGAACTTTTTGTGCTTGGAATTTATAGATATCTGTTCATATTGTGTGTATTGATTTTGTCTATTTTTATGAAAAAATTAGGTGCTATTATGGATCTTCAACATCTTTCGAGTACT
The DNA here is from genome assembly GCA_025642045.1 of Solanum sejunctum. Classification (NCBI taxonomy): domain Eukaryota; kingdom Viridiplantae; phylum Streptophyta; class Magnoliopsida; order Solanales; family Solanaceae; genus Solanum; species Solanum sejunctum. The sequence continues at coordinate 6,303,590 of JAOTQJ010000007.1, forward strand.
GAATATATCATTCTTGAGGAGATAATGAGCCAACAATTTCTTGTAGTCTTTATTTGTTTTTTTATGGCTATTCATGGTCATTCACTTAGAAGACGATATAGAAATAGGTGTGAGATTAGGTACTGTATGAGTGTTCGAATTCCAAAAACTATTTCCCACTTAAATTGTATTATAAACGATAGTGACATTGTATGTATTGATAAGTTAAGAATGGATAGAAATGCCTTTCATAATTTAGTTCTACTAAGGTTTGACTGATGGTAAATATATGTCAAGTAGTGAAAAGCTAGCAATGCTCTTGAACATCTTGGCTCATCATGAGAAGAATAGATCTATCAAAGTCGATTATATTAGATTTGGATGGATAAGTCAATCATTTAATGAATGTTTGAGAGCTCTACTAAAACTAACTCCGTTGTTACTTGTCAATCCAAAACCGGTGCTTGAGGATGAGACCGACGATCGATGGAAATGGTTTAAGGTAGGTGAGATTAATTTGAGCATCTAAATAATATAACTATACGAAAGATATGTTTTGTGTGAGATAACTCTAATTTTTATAGGGTTGTTTAGGTGGATTAGATGGTACCTATATTCACATTAGAGTTCCATCCGTGTACAAACCAAGTTACAGGACAAGGAAAGGAGATATAACTACTAATGTATTGTGAGTTTGTGATAAAAATCTCAATTTTACTTATGTGTTACCTGGATGGGAAGGATCAGCTGCTAATGGTCGTGTATTGCGAGATGCTATAGTGCGACGCAATAGTTTAAAAATTCCTGAGGGTATGCCATGTATATATGACTATATATTCATATCAAAATACAAGAAAAATGGTGTATTCTTTTTTTAGAAGGTAACTGCAAATGAAAAAAATAGAAAAGTAACCAAATTTTATGTTTATATGATAGGTAATTATTATTTATGTGATGGAGGATATACAAATGGAAAAGGTTTTCTTTCACCTTACAGAGGGTATAGATATTGGTTAAGGGATTGGCAAGGTGACAACCCTCCACCTCAATGCCAAGAGGAACTTTTCAATATGAAGCATGCTAGGGCTCGTAATGTTCTTGAAAGAGCGTTTGGTCTCTTGAAAGGGTGTTGGGGAATTCTTAGGAGCTCTTCATGGTACTCCCGTTAAAGTTCATAATAGGATTATAAGCGCTTGTTGTTTGATTCACAATTTTATCCGTAGAGAGATGGATGTGGATCCTTTAGACATGGATATGGAAGAACAAATGGAGAATCAACTTGAATATATTGATGTTGTTGAATCGTCTGAAGAATGGACCACTTGGAGGGATGAGTTGGCTCAATCAATGTGGAATGCAAGATTATTTTTTTGTGGTGAAGTTAGTTAGCTTGGGCTTTTAAGGTGAGCAATTTAACAAAAGTTAAAATGTTCTTTTGTTTTAGTGATCCAATGATGTACTAGTTAATTGGGAGTCTTGATTCCTTTTTGTACTTGAAACTTTTAGAATATATTATTATGGAATTTGTGATTTCCTTACTATGTTTGAGTGATCCTCACTCCTCAGACATATTTGGAACTTAGCACGCACACACACACCACTATGCAGGTACAGAAAAAAAGAGGCGTCTTATCAGTTTGAGAACTGAGTTGTTCTTAACTTGGCAGTGAGCAGTATTACGGTGGTGGTTTGGTAAAATTCTGCTAGTATTGAAGAATTCTACCCTTGAATATTGACCTATGTGGTCTATTTATTTTCTTTAATATGTTTCTTTAATTAAAAGGTAGACATACAGACGTAAACTGCTGGAAGAGGAGAAAAACACTATGCCTCCCTAAAGATAGAGTATTTATCTGCTTTGTGAGGGGAGGATCGGTGATGTGAGTCAGTTCTGTTATGGAGAAACCCCCAAGTATGACAAGTTCAAAAGGGAAACATTAGCCTTGAGTTTCACATGTACTTCTGTTATCTGGAGAAATTTGAATTAATTATACTTGAAATTTGAATTAATTATGATAAAGTATTCTGCTCTCTAAGGGAAAGTTGGGATACTTGAAACTTAAAATTACAAATAAGAAGTTTTAAACTATATGGAACTTAAAAAAGATGTAGGACTGGGAGGCACTGAAATTTTTTACTGTCCCCTCCAGCATCCGTAGAACTTTCTTCATTGAAGGGTGAAGTGATGGTTCATCTTTAAATGCACCAGATGCTTATTTTCACCATTCTCTCAAATTGCTCTCTATTAACCTCCTCATCCCCTATTAGTGTATCTAGCTCTCCTGCATCAGAGCAATTGTAAACCCAGTGTTCAAGAATTGACTCTTTTTCATCAAGGCTCAAATCTACACACTTCTGCCTACAGATCAGTTCCAATAGGATGACACCAAAACTGTAAACGTCTGCTTTCACTGTTACTGGCAAATTTTGGTGCTATTCTGGTGCGACATAGCCTCTGGTTCCTCTTATGCCTGTGTAGGTTCTTGTTTGGTCTTTAGATCAAATGCAGATGAATTTATGATATTTTCATATGCTTTTGTAGAGTCATTAGTTAATGTGTGCACGATTATTATAATGTTCTTCCTGTTTTTTCATAATCTATTCCACCAGATTATAAATGCAAAAAATGAGCAGTCAAATATCTTCATACACGTCAAAAAGATCGAGAAATTCAACTCCTCCAACTCGAAGGACATGGACTGCAGTAGAAGAACGAACTCTTATAAATGGATTAAAAGAGTTATGTGTTAATGGTTGGAGAGATGGAAATGGAACCTTTAAGCCGGGTTACCTAAAGGAGTTAGAATGCTATTTACATAAACATCATCCAAATAGCGGACTGAAAGGTGACCCACATGTCTTGTCTAAAATAAGATATTGGAAGAAATGTTATGCAAGTATAGCTATGCTAAAGAGCCAAAGTGGATTGGGATTTCAATACAGTGATGGATCTATAATAGTTGATGATCCTAAATATTGGGATGCCTTCCTAAAGGTAATTAATATTTTATTAAAAATAATATAGTTTTTTGTACACTATCTTCCTGATGCTTTCTGAAAGTGTAAGTTAAGTGTCAACTGAGTAATATGTTAAAGCTTTGTTTACTTATATGATTATTTTCTAGGTTGATCCAAGTGCCAAAAAAATGAATGAGAAAACATGGCCACTGTTTGTGGATAGGGAGGAAATCTTTGGCAAGGATAGAGCAATGGGAGAGTTTGCCGAAGGACCATTAGATGCTGTTGAGGAAATTCAAAGAAGTCAGTCTTCAGGGCAATTTTACGACATGATTTTGGGATTTCCTATTGATCTTGATGGCTTTGAAGAGGCTGGTTCTAGTCATAGACCTAATATGACTACGGAAGAAACTGAAAATACTGCTAGAGCTACTGCATTTCCAGGAGCATCTCAAAATGAAAATGCTGGAGAATTTGAACCTGAAGAAACTGAATCTCAACAAACCAATAAACAAGGTGAGCATACTAAAAGGTCATCTAATGTCAATGAAAAGGAGAAATGCAGGAAAAGAAAATCCCAGAGAATGATTCTGAGACATTTCTTAAGGATATGATCGAGGTTATAAATTTTTTTACTGATAGTCAAGACAAACGAATGGGTGCCTTGATTGACAAGCTGGAAAATCGTGACCAATCTAATCTGCGTGATCAAATTTATTCCATCATTGAATCCCCTATATTTGAGTTGTACTCCACAGAGCAACGTATCAAAGCAACAATGGTTCTTTGTGGTGATGTCAAAAAGATGGAATTATTTATACGCATGGGTGAACTTGAGCGTCAAACTATGATGTTTATGATCATCAATGATAAACTTTAAAGTATGATAGACATCAAGATAAATGGAAAGTCCATGTTGCTAGTTTTGTTTGAACCTGAAGACCTTCAAACATTTTATTATTGTGTCAGACTTTGGTACCTTGGATTATGTCCTATATTGAAAATGATTGACTTAACATGGACGCAAGGATAATAGCTTTTGGTGTAACTAGAATCTATGGAAAAGCTTGTATATGGTATCACTGGTGAAAATTCAGATGATGTATGTAAATGTGTTTATTTGGTTTGCTTTTGTCAATTGATATACTTGATTCTCGTTTTCCTTCTTTTATGTAGTACTTTTTTCCTTCTTTTCCTTTGTTGTTCACTTAATTCAATGTCAAGCTGCACCTGTCCATTTAGATATACTCCAAGTGCCAGGTGATTCTGCTGTGTTCACCAAAGGAATCTTATAAAAAACAGAATGATTTAATTCGTAGTTCTGCTTCAAAAGTTCTCTCATGGGTATAGTGCTGGACCTAGAGGTCCACCTGGTGAGTTTGGAGGTGAGAAGGGTGGAGCTCCAACTGACTACTGGCCTGCTTTCAGGGTTATTGTTCTGTTCTTTTTAAATCCTAAAGCGTTGAAGTTATTTTCAAACAATGCCTTGAAAATTATTTTTAAACAATCCTATAACAGCATTGTTTACCTGTTATTTGAATGAAATGGAGTAAGTTTCTGTTGATTGAATGAGGATTACTTATGTATTCTGTTTTTGTTAAAAGGAAATGGGCTGAATGCTATTGTTTGTGTCTTAAATTTTCCACTTAGTTACTGTCGTGATTACACAGCAAAAAATCAAATTTAATAATCCTAACAGAAATTCGTCTTTTCCTACAAAATTCTAATTAGTTGTGGAAATGTTGCCTGATTGAAAATGGCTTTGCCATATTTTCAATTGCCTGATTGAAAATGGCTTTTCCAGTGAGATCTTTCCTCTTTCATTAGTGAAGGCCATGCTCTATCCTGGTGCAGTTGCTAGCATTGGTATGTTCTTTCATTTCTGTCAAGTATGATCTGAAAAAGGTGACAAGAGGTGCCCCAGCTAGACCTGTTGCAAAACCTCTCAAAAGTTCTTCGAAAGCTAAGGTGAAATGAGTATGACTTTTATGCTTTTGAGTTTTGACGGGATACAATATCCCCCTTTGTGAGCATAGTTCTTACTGCTTATGCAGTGCAGGTCTAGTCCTTTCATTCTTTTTCACTTTGGGAAATGTATTCATACATGTTCGATTTAATGAGGTTATTTTCTAGACTTGTAGTCTATTAAGTTTTTGTAATAATGAGGGTCTTCTGAAAACCACCTCTCTATCTCTATGAGGTAGTGCCAAGGTCTGCGTATATTTATCCCACTTGTGAGATTCCAATGGGTGTTGTTGTTGTTGTTACTAAATGTTATGATAAGTCGTGAAAATATGCCTTTTATGACACCCAAGACATAGGATTGTTGTGAGTTCTTAAGCATATTTTGTTAGTTTGACGTGTGTTTTATGCTTATTTTCAGGAAAACAATGATTTTATGGACTAAACGAATAGCAGACAGATTTCCTCACATTATTTTGGCACTAAGATTAATGGATCTGTTCATGAGTAAATTTCAAGTTAAGGTTGATTAAATTTGCATGTTTTTCTTATGATTTTGGTTGGAATTCATGAGAGGGCTGCTCACAAGAAAGTTCAGCATGCCAAAGGGCCCTTAGAAACAGCAACATAACAGTTGGACGAGCTCACGAGGGCTAAATGGCTTAAACATTCCAGAAGTGTGCGATCATTTGAGTGAGGACTTGATTGGAGTGTGCATTGTACAAATCTGGGTTCGTGTATTTAAAAGCTGGACAGGAGCACAGGCTGGAAATGTTGAACTGGGATAAGACATGGATGCAAGCTACAAATATGAAGCCATTGTGGAAGCAATCAAGAAATCTTGGAGTAGAATTCATGGAAGATGTCACGATTGGACTTGCAGCTGGCTGTGAGCAGGATTGGACAACCATGAGGGTCATGTGGTGCTGTTAGAAGTCTGAAAAATCACAACAAAGCAGCAACAAAAGCTACAATGCACACAACATAAGCTATCTCGGAAAAGAATGATTAAGCAATGTTGTTGAGTTGTTTGTGTCATGCTGGGAAGTTCCAAGCCCAGTTAAGCTGCTCATGAGATGATATGACGATGAAGAGAAGTAGTAGAAAATGTTCCAGGACCAAAGCAGGACAAAACAGAACAAAAAAGGACTAAGGAACACACCACGGGCATGTTCACGACCCGTGGTGATGTTCACTAGCCGTGAAACTGGTCGTCCAGGCCATGGGGTTGAAGAAGGTCATCTAAGGCCACTCCATGAGCCCTTGCACGACTCGTGGTGCACTCCACGAGCCGTGAAGGTGCTCGTGAAAGGCACCAAGGCAGTGAAGAAATGCCAGTCACAAAGGCAAGGAGCAAAGAAAACTTTCACGACTCATGGACACTTTTACTAGTCGTGAAGGTGTCGTGAAGGCTAAAACTGATTTGGGGTCTTGTCAGCATCAGAGGAGACACCACGGAAGGGCCTGGATGGTCGTGAAAAGGACCACGACTCGTGGTACAGTTCCTACGCTGGCAGCTACTGGAAATTCAAGTCAAATTAGGCCTTCTTTTCTTACTTATTTTATGCTCGTTTCCTACTTGTTTGAGGAGAGTTTTGACATCAAGGACAGGACCACGACCAGCTACACGAAGCGTACAAAGGACCATGGGTCGTGGTCCTTGCCGTGAAACCTCGAACAACTAGAAATCCAAGCCCAAATAGGTGTACTTTTCTGACCAGTTTTAGGATTGTTTTACGACTATAAATAGAGCTAGGTTTTATTTCTTTGGGGCACTGATATCCCACGACTTGGGGGCTGCTCTTGCACGATTTTTGCATCAATTTTCCAGAATATTTTCATCAAAAACGTGGCTGGACAGTAGCAGATTTCCAGCAACTTTAGTTGCTCGTCTTGGTTATTGTTTGATGTTTAGATCAAGCGCTTGTCTCCAGATTCTTAAGTACTTTTAACATGGATTACATAATGATTCTTTTTATAAACCTTGCAAGTTCAATAATCTAGACCCACAACTAGGATTGTGAAAACCATAACATCTTAATAAAATAGTCAAAACGTAAGGTTTTATTAAGACTTGTATTGCAGGTATTGTGATTTCCTTTGCTTAAAAATCTTTCTTGACGAGTGCACACATTGAGAATTTGCCCGTATTCGTTAGTTGTGTAAGAGGAAATTAATGAAATGCTCTATTGATGATCTTAAATATGGAACTCATGCTAGTGAAGTAGAACTTGCTGCAAGAAAGCAGATAGCACATGACATGGGTGGGTTCCCTGCAACTATTTGTGTTGTTTATGGTTCGATATTTCATGGCAGCTCTTTGACTATGACAACTTTTGAAAAAGACACAAAACATATGCCAAGGCAGACCGAGTGAAAGGTTTGTTGTTGTAGAATGACTCGAAGTTTATGCTAAACTTGATTCCCAAACTTATATCTGGGAGACGAACATTCTTCAGAAATTTAACTTGGTTGCTAATTCAACTTAATTAGAATGACATTTCTAATGAGAATGACTCGAATTAATTCAACTTAATTAGAATGACTCGACCTCTTGGAATGACATTTCTTAATGAGAAGAAAATTGAGCTTAATTAGGAATATTTTGAAGGATTTAGTCAGCACCATCTCTAATAATGAAATTTTTTTTTTTCACAGAGAAAAAAAATGAATCATTATTTTAAGCATATCATTATAATTCTTCTGCCATCATATTGGGAAATTCAAGTGCTACATAACAATATCACAAACAATGATTACACCCAAACAAATAGACCAACTTGAATAGGCTAATTCATCTTGCTGACCAGCTCATTGATGTGATCTTCACGATTGCCTGAATCGCCCCTGTCCAAAAATCGTTTCTTCTTACCCTGCAATGCTTTTTCTAGCTTGTTGAGAGAAAAGGGATATAGAAAATCAGTAACCTCTTTGAAATACGGACCAACATTGGCAATCTCAGTCACTACGTCTTCTGAGCATAAAATACCATGTTGACCCAAGGCTTGTTCGACAACTTCATTGTTGGTTAAAGGCACCCTCTGATATTCAATTTTTTCAGCATCTTTTTTGAAAATCAGATCCTTGATGCTCTTGAGATTAGGATATCCATATGTGACTTAAAAGGACTTCCTTCGTTTCCGACTTGAGATTTCATTAGGTGAAATAATTTGTTAATCAATTCGTACTCAAATTTTAAATTGTAACAAATATGATCTTGATGTCTTGTTTTTATTAGAAATAATATTGTCTAATAATTATCTACCTTAATCCAATTAAATGAAGTAGAAAATGTTCAAGGGTATAATTGAAAAAGCTCTATACAAAATTTTAAACCAATTACAAAATTAAGTGAAAAATAATAAACCAAACTCGGAATTAAAATAATCCCAGCATTACTAATTCCTACATTACTAATCCATGCATTACTAATCCCTGTATTATTTATTTTTGTATCAAACGACCCTTTAATGCCAAAAGATATAAAGAAAAGGTAGTATAAATTTATTCTTTGGTTATTACATGTGTAGAAATATACAATTTTTTAGTTTATTGTGTATAATCATTGCTAACATTCAATACCTTTGCAGCCGAATCTTTGCTTCTAGAATACCAAAAAAATTATTTTTTTCTAGTGAAAATGTCAACATTTATTGCAATAGAAAAGTGTATTTATTGCACTCTCTTTCTCCACATACGTTAGTTTTTTTTTTATAATTTTTTCTTGGTCAATATGTTAATAAATAATGTTGCCTCATTTTAATTTTTCATTTTTTCTCTTTTCACTTAATATATATATTGATGTAATAAAAAAATAATATTTTATGATAAATATTTCGAGTGATATTTTAATGTAATAAAAACTCTAAAAATATATTGGGAGGTTTTTAATAATTAAAGCACTTAAAAAAAGTTCCTCGGTTTATGACGGCATCAATGAGAAAAGGGAAAGGCGCAACACCTTGCCCTTTGCCCCTTCGGTAAAAAAGAGTTGCATGCTTTTTGGAATTTTTCAAAAAAAAAAAAAAAAGTTGCGGTGCAAAAGCCAGAGTCTGTGGGATAAGAGTATCGAGTAGAAGCAAAGCAGCAGCAATGGCAGCTGGACTTGCAATTGGAAGACCACCATTAAAGCAAGCACTGAGCGTGAAAATCTTTAATTACCAAAAAAGCAAGTGGGTCTTGAGCCCTTTGGCTTTTTCATCATCATCTTCTTCTTCAACATCAAGAAAGCTAATACTGTATTCAAAACCTGGTTGCTGTTTGTGTGATGGGCTCAAAGAAAAGCTCAACGCTGCTTTCTCTCTTTCAAGTCCCGATTCTCTCCACGACGTTCAATTGCAGGTTCTACCTTTCAAACAATTAAAAGAAAAAATTAATTTAAGCTTTTTGGAGTTTGATTTTATGTGTTTTTGTAGGTTAGAGATATAACTAGCAATCCTGATTGGGAGAAGGCTTACCAATACGAAATACCTGTGTTGGCTAGAGTGCGTCCTGATGGCACTGAGGTTAGATTAGCATTTCATTCTTGTATGCTACTGCTTTGAAGTTATTATGACTAAGTTTTATCATCTTTTTCTTTTGATTGGTACTAATTTTAATGTTGTTTCCTAAGAAAACTTGGGAGTCTATTAGTAGTGCTAGGAGAAGGTGAAGGAATAGGATTGGAAAAACATCCTTTTTCTTCCTCTTGTTTCTATCTCTTCAAAACCCTCCACACAAGGTAGAAGAATGTAAGATATGTAGTAGATATAACCTGGCTCAGATCAATCAATCAACTATTATCCCCACCTCATTTCGAACTGTGCGCCATTAGCCCTTGAGGTTTTCGCGATTATAAAAAAGAATCAATTGGTTCAGTTCCAAAATATTTGAGGTCAGTAATATGATTCCGCTCTATTCAAGTTCACTTCATTCCAATATTTAAATGATTTTTGTCATTAAGAAAAATGGAATTATTTGTCTTTTGAGACAACACACAAATGTAAGTGTAACAAGGAAAAAGAAACCTGTTAACTAAGTATCGCCAATAAGGATTTTGCTGTAATATGTTCTATTTCTAGCTAAGTCCACATTAGTTCCAAGTGATTGTAGGTCATTTGAGACAATTTCGTGCATATGATGTTAAGTCTACCTTGTCTTCTCCTTAGACCTTCAATCAGTCTACCTTGTCTTCTCCTTAGACCTTCAATCGTCATAGGAAAATTTTCTTTTGAAAAAAAATTCATCACAGAGTAACACTAATGGATAAGAGCATCTGGGAATCTACATAAATTATGGCAAGTAAACCATCTTCGGCGACTTTATTCTGCAACAGTCATCTTGTGGATATGTTAAGTCTTTGAGGTCCAACATCTGCTCCCGTGTAACATTGGTCTGTAACATCTTTATTCAAATTCTCAGCCTATTTGGATCGATCCAGTAAAGTCACACCAGTGCTAACTCTGGTGCTCTTGTTGCAACTTCCATGGAGTTGTGAAAGTTCAGCTGCTATAGAGGCTATATGTGGTGTATTTGGTTGCTTTTTTTTTTTTTTTGTTTCTCCTCTGCTTCACACATATGAGTTAGAAATTCTAAGTCCTACTTATATAATGGAAGAGAATAATGCAAAGGTGTCATGAGAACCTGAGATGCCATGAAATTGGATCTTCCTATCATTGATAGAGATCTGAAATAGAAGAAGTAACTCTAGATTTATAGTCATTGAATAGGCAGAAGAGTGAAACCAATTGGTTAAAAATACATCTCTTGTAAATCTTGTAGCTTGTATTTTGATTGAGATCTAAAATTATCATGCAGATTTATTGAATAAAGAAAAATGCATCCGCATTTAGGCATGCTACATTGTATCATTTGTTGTGATGACTCCACAAGTATCTTTACACTCCATTTTCTTCATTTATTTATAAATTGTAATATAAGCTATATCTGGGTACTGAGAGTTTGTGCACTCAGTAGTTTTATATTTGAACTTTTGATTGAATATTTAACTCTTGGAACATAGTTGCCTCAAAATCAGAAAGTGAAGAAGAGTTACATATATGGGGAAACTGAAACAAAACTTTCCACAGTCAATTTTCGGAATGGAGAATTCAAAACTCTCCAGAGTGAAAAAGAAGATACATATAATTTTTTTCATAACCCCATGATTATACCAAGAATTTGTCTTGAGCTCATACTTGTAGTTGTTCCTGGTTAGAAATGAGTTTACTACTCCCTCCATTTTATGTGATACCCTTTGGCTTGGCACGATGTTTAAGAAAAAAGGAAGACTTTTGAAATGTGTGGTCTATAACAATGAAAGTTATGATGTTGCAGAAGAGTATACTGCAGAAAAATATACTGCAGAAGAGTATACTGCAGAAAAATATACTGCAGAAGAGAATATTG
>JAOTQJ010000007.1:6314975-6341229 GCA_025642045.1 Solanum sejunctum
TGTGTTTATTGGCTATGGTCAAGATGAATTTGGCTATAGGTTCTATGATCCAATGCACAAGAAGCTGATTAGGAGTCGAGATGTTGTCTTTATTGAAGATCAAACCATTAAAGATATAAATAAAGTAAACAACGAAGGCTTTAATCCTATATATGATTCAACAAGCTTAAGGTTGAATTCTCCGACAGAAGTACCAACTTAAGTTGAATATGACGTTCATGATGACCATCCGTAAGATGCAGATGATGGAGGTGTTCCCCAACAAGATGAACCAGAAGAAGAGGATGTTGATGGTGGTCACACTCTACCACCAATAGCTGGAGAGTCTCCAGTACCCTTAAGATCCAGTAGAAATGTGCAGCCTTCTACTAGGTAGCCAGTTGATCAGTGGGTTACACTGACTGACAGGGGAGAATTGAAAAGCTTTAGTGAGGCAATGGATGATGAAAACAATAAAAAATGGATGGAAGCCATGCACTTGTTGGGTCTCACGCAGTGGAACGGGCAATGAAATTTAGGAGAAATAAGTAAAGCAAAATGGACACCAAAAAAATTTAACGTGGTTCACTCAAAACTTTTGGGCTACGTCCACAAATCAACACTTCTTCTATATTTATTCTATTATTACAAATAGTAGGCACAAGTGTACAATTTCTTCTATTATTACAAATAGTAGGCTCTCAGAGGAAAATACCAAAAAATAGTAAACACACTATTTCTTTTAGAAAAAATATTTCCTAAGCATACACTCTAATTTTTCTTTCACAGACTATTTTATTTAATAGTTTATGGTATACCTCATAGAATAAATAAATACAGAGTATTTATTTATTGTTCCTGTGGCTCTCTCTCTCTGTATTTCCTCTCTATCACTGAATGATGTTAAATGAAGGAGATGAATTCTCCTTTTATAGGCAAATTACTGCTTGTCTTTGTTGACTTTTCAATAAAAAAAACACGGTTGTTGCCAATTTGCAGCATTATCGTGTATAAAGGAACAACTTGTGCAAATCGATTTGCAATTTAATTTGCAATTGCTAATTTAGAATAATTAACATATGGGCCCTCTATTTGCAGGGACCCACTCAACAATTCTTCCCCTCCAGACAAATGGAGGGTTCTGTCACTCCAGCAGCTGTTCGACAGTATTCGGACTTCTCTCTTGGCAAAATCTTTGTCATCATATCATATCCATTTTCATCAGTGTGAATCTTTTGAAGTTGTAGCAGCTTCTTTTCCAATGCATCAATTATCCAACAATATCTTACATCGATATGTTTGGACCTTGCATAAAAGGAGGCATTTTTGCAAAGGCGGATGGCACTTTGATTGTCATAAAACATCTCAAACTTGTTTTGTTTGATATCAAATTCTTTAAGAAATCCCTTCATCCTTTTTAACAACTCTTTGTAAGCTTCTGTTGCTTCAATAAATTCTGCTTCTATAGAAGATAATGCAATACACTTTTGCAATTTTGATTGCCAAGACACAGCTCCCCCTGCAAATGTAATCAGATATCCTGATGTAGACTTTCTTGAGTCAATATCTCCAGCTAAGTCTGCATATAATGTTATTATGCTATCAATTTATACAAGTTAAACATTTTCTTTTCCACGGTCAATATAGGTTCAATTTTTTTTTCAATTTTGCATTGGATAGATGTTAATTTACTAGTACAAGTATGAATCTTTTTAGGTTGCTAGAGGTTGGTTACATGCATATTTCGGAGAATCTTAACAACTCAATTAGTTGATTAATTTCCCCCATATTTCTCTTCGTTATCCTCAATATTTATTTAAAATAAATTATGCATATATATATTTCATCAAATGTGTATCAATGAAAAGGACTACTAGTTTTTCTACAAAATTCTTTCTTGCATTTGATACTTACACTAAACTAAGCTAAATAATCTTACGATTACAACTTAAATGGAAATAAATATGATAAAGTGATAAATATATGTCAAAAGAACCTTAAGAATGCATTTATTTATTTGATGGCATAAATCAGTTTTTACCTCTTTTTCTTTCTCCTCCTTTTATGTTTTATCTTGAGAATTTTGTCCAAAGCAGTTGTACAACCTAAAATTTATCTATTTGGGTCAACCAATTTAATTTATGAAATTAAGTACACAAGCAAGATGATTGATCCTTTAATAATGTGATTATAATGAAAGCAACGTAATGATGATAGCAAAACAAATAATTTGTATTTCTATGAACGTGTATATAGATGATTTACAAATAGTAGGAACATCAGAAGGATATTTACGGGATAATATAATCCTAATTAATTTTGTGCACATTTTAAGGACAAGATCATAGTAGTTAGATATGATAAGATGAGATCCTAAATATCTCAAAGTTTTGATGACTTTGAAAAGATGAATAGGGGATATTTTAGACCTTCTAAACTTATTATTCTAGAATATTATTTTTCAATATAAGTGAAGTCAACTCGATACCAAATTCTCAGATGGATGAGATTTCTTCATTCTTTTGGCGGAGCTAGCATCAACTAACTCTGGGTTGGCCATGATTTCCTTTCATATTTGCCACATATTTGATCATGAGGGTATTTATATGATAATCTAATCCTCACTAACTTTGAGCACCCCTTCTTTGCACGTTTTGAGCATAAGATCATAGTTGTTAGATATGATAAGATGAGATCCTAAATATCTCAAAATTTGGACAACTTTAAAAAGATGATTGTGTAAATATCTTGGACCTTCTGGACTTGTTATTTTAAAATATTATTTTTTAATATAGGCAAATCCAACTCGATACCAAGTTCCTGAGGGATGAGAATTCTTCAGTCTTTGGCCGAGTTAGCATCAGCTAACTCGGGGTGTTGACCATGAGTTCCTTCTAATTAACACTTGCACACGTACTTGATCAATAAGTCAAAAATAATAATATATTTAATATAATTTCACAAGATGGATTGAAGAGGATAGATTGTACAGAAAGTACCAAAATTAATAACTCAATTTGGAAGAAGAGAGAATATAGAATGAGAGGATGAGATGTGAACTTTTAATCCATTTTCTTCATCTGATACATTCATCTATGAGCTCTTTATATAGAGAAGCTCAACTTATTCCATAAGAAAACTAAGTAACTAATTCTATTATAATCTTTCACTAACCTCCCAACTAACTGATGATTCAGCATTGTTTAACATATCCCTTCAAGCTGGTATGTCGAAAACATTCAACATACCATGCTTGGCAATCAGTACTTTAAGTTGAGTAGTGGCCAGGGCCTTGGTTAACATATCTGCAAGTTGTGAAGATGTAGGAATAAACTTTGGCTACACTAGACCACTTTTTATTTTTTCTCTAACGAAATAACAATCGATCTCTATATGTTTTGTTCTCTCATGAAAAATGGGGTTAGATGCTATATGTATAGCTACTTGATTATTGCAATATAAGGTAACTGGACTCAGAACAGGACTGTTAAGTTAATTTAGAAGGCCACACACCCAAGTTAACTCTGTATTGCCATCGCCATGCTCCTGTATTCTGCTTCTGCTAAGGACCTACTCACTGTATGTTGCTTCTTAGACTTCTATGATAGAATAGCACCCCTTAACTTCACCACATATCCAGTGACTGACCTTCTAGTATTGGGGCAAGCTGCCCAAGCAGAATCACAATATACAATCAGCTCTTGTATTGTATTTGATGGAAAAAATAATCCAAGCCCTGGTGATCCTTTCAAGTATCTCACCACCCTCATGGCTGCTTCCAAATGAGACTGCTTAGGATTTTGCATGAATTGATTGAGTACTTGCACAACAAAACAAATATCTAGTCTAGTACTTGTCAAATAGATGAGTTTTTTAATTAATTTTTTGAATATCCAACCACATCTTCTAGTGTAAGATCCTTGGTGTTTCCTATATGTTCATCAAAGTCTATTGATATGAGTTTATGATTTGCCTCCAAAGGTGTAGTGGTTGGTCTAGCACCACTGAGTCCTATTTTTGAAATCAACTCTAGGTTGTACTTTCTTTGGTTCAATAATATCCTCTTCTCTGACCTCATAACTTCAATGCCAAGAAAGTATCTCAAATCTCCTAGGTCTTTTACTTTGAAATGATAATGGAGAGTTCTTTTTGCCTATTGTATTAGTGTAGGTGTGCTCCTTGTAATCATCAAATCATCCACATATACTAGTATGATAACAATCATCCCTTCCTTCCTTGTGAACAAGGAATGATCATAACTGCTTTATGTATATCTTGCACTGATTAATGCATCTGTAAGTTTAATGTTTCATTGCCTTAAAGTTTGTTTCAGCCTATATAAGGATTTGGCAAGTATACAAACTTTCTTTTTCCCTTCTTTATAGAATCCTTGTGGTATATGTATGTACACATCCACATATAAATCTCCTTGTAAAAAAGCATTGGTTACATCCATTTGCGAGATTGGCCAGTGATTTGATACTGTCAAACTTATCACAGTCCTGACAGACACCATCTTTGCCACTGGAGAAAAAGTGTCATGAAAATCCAATCTTTCTTTTTGGTTGTATCTTTTAGCAATTAGTCTTGCCTTAAATCTGTCCACTTCACCATTAGACTTGTATTTGATCTTATATACTCATTTAGATCCTGTAGCGTATTTGTCAGCTGGAAGATCCACTATGTCACATGTGTGATTTTTCTTCAATGCTTATATCTCTTCTTTCATTGCTTTAATCCATATTTGATCCTTAGATGCTTCTTTGAAGGATTGAAGTTCAAGTAATGCTGAAAAATCACTTAAGTATACTTTATAGTTGGGTGATAAGGAAGAATAACAGATGTAATCAGAGATAAGATATAAAGTCACTTGACTTGTTGTCTTATTAGGACCTACATAGTCCTTCATCTATATAGGATGCTTTGTTGTTCTACTACTACTTCTCTTTATTACAGACTCCATTGGAACAACTTCACTGACTTGTTCCTCTACATGTCTGATCCCTTTTGTACCAACAGTTTGATTATCTGTCTCTTTAGATGATGCTCTAGTTACTTTTTCTAATGATTCTGATAACATAGAATTTTTCTGCAAATTATCAACATTCTCTTCTTGTGCAGTCAGTTCTCTGATTGTTATGGTTGGTAAGACAATGTCATGTATAATTTTTGATGATGGAGCAATGAAGATGTCATCAAGATCTCTTCTTGTTCCTTTAAAAAGGAATATATTTTCTCTAAAACATATATCTTTGCTTACAAGAATAGTATCAGCCTCCAAATCAAACAACTTGTAGCCTTTTTGTATTTTTTCATTCTCAATCAGTACTCTCTTCCTTACCGTAGGATTAAATTTACTTCCTCTAATTAACACACTAGCAAAACACAAGCAACTAAACACCTTTAGATGATCAAATACTAAAGGCTTTCCATGCAAAAGTTCAAATGGAGATTTCCATTTCAAGACACTAGATGATAACTTATTGATTAAGTAGATAGTTGTTCTAATACAATCACCTCAAAATTTATACGGGACTCCACTTTGGAATTTCAATGCCCTTGTAACCTCCAATATATATTTGTGTTTACTTTCAATAATTCCATTCTGCTGAGGTGTGCATGGACAACTGTTTTGATGTATAATCCCTAAAGAAGAAAATAATTCATGATAACTTGAGTTGAAGAATTCTTTACCATTATCTGAACTTAAAATTTTTACACTTCCCTCATACTGATTTTTTACTCTATGTAGAAAGTTTTTTAGCACAACAATGACTTCACACTTAGACTGAATAAGACAAATCCAAGTATATCTGTTGTAATCATCTACAATAGTAACAAAGTAGGACTTCCAGTCATAGGTAGGAACCTTGTAAGGTCCCCATACATCAACATGTAACAAATGAAATCTACTAGCAGTTGAAGAGTTACTGATTGGAAATCTGAGTCTGCTTTATTTTGCCATGGAACATATTATGCAAAGGTCTTGTTGTGTTTTAGACATCTTTGTCTTCAGCTCAACAATGTTATTGAGTACCTCCATCGAAGGATGACCAAGTCTACTATGCCATAGGATCGAATTTGAATTGCTTTTAGTTGCTGCTCCTGCCCTAACTATTCCACTTTCTTGTAGCCAATACAATCCCTCATCTTCCTTACCAATCCACAGTACCTTGCCATTGTAGGTCCCTGAAATATGCAAAATTTTGAATAGAAATTGACTGAATAGCAAAGCTCTTTTGTTATCTTCAATACTGATAATAGGTTGAATTTGAATTCAGGCATATACAAGACATTCTTAAGAGTATGATTGTGTAAAATAACTGCTTCTCATATGTGTGTTATATTGCATTTGTCTCCTGTGGGAACTTGAACACCATTACTTTGTTGTTTCTCAATAGCCTTAAGATCATTTAACACGTTTCTAAGAGGTGTCATATGATGAGAGGCTTCTGAATCTATAATCCAATCACATTGTTCTACTTTGGATAAAGGAGATGATATACCTGCAAAATTGCACTGATATTCACCTAAATGATATTCTCCTGAATGATGTTGTTGCTCCAAGTCTTATCCCTTTCATTTCATCTTCATGTAGTTACGGTATTCTTCATCAGAGACATAGTGAACTTTTGATGATCCAGCATTAGTTTCACCCTTCTCTAGAGTTACATGATGAGACTGTGGATTATTCTTCCCTCCAGAACTTGAACCAATGTCTTTACCTCCTTATGATCCAAATTGTCTCTTACTTTTGAAATCAGGAGGATATTCAACTAATCTATAACAATTTTTCTTCAAATGACTTCTGAATCCATAATGATCACACACAATACTAGAACTTGTTCTTGTGGTTCCATTATTTACTGATTTCTTAGATCTAAAACCACTATCTCTGCTAGTAGCTAGTAGGCTTAGTGAATCACGGTTGAGATCAACTACTCCCAATTTTCTCTGACTCTCTTCTTGCACTACTCATAGAATAAGCTTGATTCACACTTAAAACTAGATCTCTAAGTAAATTATCACTTCTAACAGGATTATAAGTCTCATTCAACCCCACAAGGAATTGTAACAATTTCTGATTGTTTAAACGTGATACATATTCAGCTGATTTTGCACACTCACACATAGGAGCATAAGGTGCCAAAAGATCCAGTTCATCCCAACAATCCTTCAATCTAGAATAGGAAAGTGTGATTGAATCCATACCTTGTGTCTGCATAGCTATTTCTCTCCATAACTAGTAGATCTTAGTAAGATTTGACTTGTGAAATCTTTCCTTAAACTCATCCCACACCTTCTTTGTTGTTGAAGCCAGAACTATTACTTGAAATTAATTCCGATGCAACAATTCCACTTATCCATGAAAGGACCAGTGCATTGCACCTATCCCACTATTTTGCCAATTCTCCTTTGTATATGCTTTGACTGCAACTCCCATCTATGATGTCTAATTTATTTTTTTTTCAGCAATGCTAATGCAATTGATCTACTCCATAGTGTGTAATTCTCTGGTCCTGTCAATTTCAGGTCAATCAATGTTGCTCCAGGAGTATCAGAAGGTTGTAGAAACAGCGGATGTGTATAATTCAACTGTGAGATTTAAGTGACTTCTCGTGGTGTTTCAGAAGAATCTGCCATGACTTTCAACCTTCAATGATAATGTTTATGTCACAATCATAAACGTAGCCACATTTGGAGTGGATCACTGCTCTGATATCATATCAAAATTAACAACTCAATTTGGAAGAAGAGAGAATGTAGAATGAGAGGATGAGATGTGAACGTTTAATCCATTTTCTTCATCTGGTACATTCATCTATGAGCTCTCTTTATATAGAGAAGCTCAACTTGTTTTAGAAGAAAACTAAGTAACTAATTCTGTTAAAATCCTCCACTAACCTCCTAACTAACTGATGACTCAGTATTATCTAACAGAAATCTAATTGGACCTTCAGAGGTAGAAAAGTTATTCTCAATAGACCCTTGAATAAAATAAAAAAATATTAGAGCTGATTGGGGATTTGGGTGGTGGGGGATGCAAGTGAAGAAATCTTGAAAAATTATACATGGCAAGATAAAAATGAATTACTAATTACATATGGTATAAATATTTTCACATAATAACCTAAGATAATAATTTATTTATTTTTTTGGAAAATAGGGGTATACTTATGATATTTAGGGTCCTATTTTAATCATATCTGTAGCGTTCTCCGCCAAGATAATGGACACGATTCATATGAATAGAGTCAGAGTAAAGTAAATAATTTGATTTTGGTTTTATGAGAACACTTCAACTGACTCATTTTATTTTATCTTTTTGTTTTTTTTAACTTTTATCTCTTCTTAAAAAAATTAATTTACTGACTGTTTTATAGATAAAATTTTTCATGTTCAAGAATCTAAGTTGACAACTTTTTTGCTTCTGACAAAATGTTAATAACGAATCATAATTAATTCGATTGAATCACCGTTTTGTGCGTGTCCCTACCATTCTTTTGAATTTTCAAAAATATTGAAATGCCATTTTCAGAAGATTTCTTCAAACTTATAAAATCAAAAACATAATAACAGTTTATCATTAATGAATAATGAGAATTGTTCTCGGTTCTTTCTTAAGCGAATTGTCAGCATTCTGCAATTTTTAATTTTTCACGCCAAAAATGCTAGGAATTAAAAATATGTTTTTATTTCTTTACGTAAGGAGTTGTACAAATTAATAAAACCCGTCCTTTTTCTTTTTTTGGATGATTAGACAAATATAGTCCAATCTAAAAGCTGATTAATTTTTCCAATACATATAATATTCTTAAGAAAAAGTGATTCTGATTAATTATTTCATCAGGTGTCATAGATACATACAATTAAGGATGACAAAATCATGATTTGATCACTCTGATTAAGTTTGTACAGACTAATAATTTGCTTATTAAATTAAATTTAAACAAATTAAGTGACCTACTCTATTCAATTCATTTTTAAAATGAACATATACAATCCAGATTGATCCATGAGAAATTTTATTTATATATTTTTTAATTAATTTAATATATTATGTATAATTATAATATCAAAAAAAATTATGAGATACTCGAATAAATTATAAGAAAAACAACAAAGAATTTTACAACTTAGTATAAAAATTGAGAGAGTTAAGTTATTACTCTATTTAGCCCATTTTAGTGGATTTATCCCAATTTGTTATAACTCAAATAATTTTTAACCCACTCAAATCTCAATTAACTCATTTTATTTTGACATACCTAAACTTTGTTCAAACCCCCCATTTAAAAGAGTCAGAAAATTTGAAATGGATTAATTTTACTATTCATTTAAAAAAGAATTGGGGGATTTGGAGGAGAGGGGAGGTTGAATGTGAGAATAAGAAGACAAGAAATACATAGTATAAATATTTCAAATTTTCAAAAGTGAAAAAAAAAATGGCATATAGTTTCTTTTTTCCCCTTTCTGGTTCCGTGCACATTAATATACAGGAGTTATTATTTCAATTTTGGCCATTGTCACATTTCAAATAGTTTACGGAAAAAGTTGGCCCAATTTTTTATTTTAAATACCTACAATATTCTTAACATACAAAAATATGTTAACCCAAAAACATAATGGATGATAAACTTAACCTATTTTAAATA
The DNA here is from genome assembly GCA_025642045.1 of Solanum sejunctum. Lineage (NCBI taxonomy): Eukaryota > Viridiplantae > Streptophyta > Magnoliopsida > Solanales > Solanaceae > Solanum > Solanum sejunctum. Next base: position 6,324,611 of record JAOTQJ010000007.1, read on the forward strand.
ATTTAAGGTATTTTTACCCATTTTCCTACACATATTTGTATAACATGGTTGGACTTGATAAAGATAGTTCTTTCATGCATAAAATAATAGTATAGTGTGAACAATATTAAATTTAAAATTGAATCAAATCATATATTGGGTCGAGATGGAAAAAAAATTAGACTAATGATTTGATTTAATTTAAATTAATATAGAAATTAAAATACGATTATACTTAGATTAAGTTAATTTTAATTAAAAAAGTTAATCTGAAACTAATGAGTTCTTCAGTCTTTGGCCGGACTAGCATTAGCTAACTCAGGGTCGGGTTGACCATGAGTTCCTTCTATACTTGCCACATATTTGATCGGGATGACATTTATAGGATAATCTAATCCTCACTAATTTTGTGCATCCCTTCTCCGCACATTTTGAGGACTAAATCATAGTAGTTAGATAAATAAAATGAGATCCTGAATATCTAAAAGTTTTGACAACTTTGAAAAGATGATTATATAGATACCTGGGATATTATGAACTTACTAAGCTGAAATATTTTTTTTCAATATAGGTGAACCCAACTCGATACCAAATTCATGAATGGATGAGAATTCTTCAGTCTTTGGCCGAGTAAGTATAAGCTAAATATAATTGGGGTTGACCATGGGTTCCTTTTGATACTTGCACACGTATTTGATCAACGAGTCTATAATAATAATAATAATATATTTAATGTAATTTTACAAGTGGAGTTTGAAAATAATAAAGTAAATAAAAATCTTGTTGGACCTTTAGAGGTAAAAAAGTTATTCTGGATAAATCCTTGAATCAAGAAAAGTAATAGCCTAATATAACAAGATTTTCAATACATACAGTATTCTTAATATACAAAAATATGTTTAACCAAAAAACATAATGGATGACAAAACTTAACCTATTTTAAATAATTTAAGGTATTTTGGCCCATTTTCCGACACATAATACACATATTTGTATAACATGGTTGGACTATATATAAAGTTAGTTCTTTCATGCATAAAATAACAGCACAGGGGTGAACAATATTAAATGTAAAATTGAATTAAATCATACATTGTGTCAAGTTGGAAAAAAAATTGATTAGTAATTTGATTTGACTTAACTTAGATTGTTGATGAAATTAAAGCATGATTATAATCAGTTTGATTTAATTTCAATTAAGAAAAAGTTAATCCAAGACTAAACCGATGCGATATTATATATATCATTGTTAAAATTTATTTTATGCACAAACGTATTTAGTTTGATATTATTTATAAATATTTTTTTATATTTTTTCATAATTTTTATCTTTTAACATATTATTTCAAGTTTGAATCTTATGATCATATGTAAATTTAAAAAATACAGAATATATTAAAATGTCCTCTAATTTAATAGTTTTAAATATGAGATATAAAAAATTAAAATTAAAAACTTGCTACAAAAAATTTTAAATAAAAGAAAAAAGAAAAAAAACAAATTGAATGTTGTATAGCTTGTAAACTGGATGCTACCTACCTTCACCGGCCAGTTGATTTAATTGAAAAGATGAATATTAGAGTAGTCCTTTTTATAAGTTTAAAATGATAAGTATATTCAGCGGCTAAATATTTTTATATTATCTTCTCTTTTTTTATGAAAAAAGAAGAAAAGTATTAGGATCATACTTAGAGTCTGTTTGAATTAATTTATAATTTTTTATTTTTGATTTATAAGTTAAAAGTCATAAGTTAGGATTTCTAATTTACGATTTTTGGATTATTTTGTTGTTTTGTCTTAAAAATAAGTATTTATAAGTACTTTTCAATTTTACCCAAATACTTCAAAACTATTTAAAAGTTACTTTGACTTATAAACACATCAAATAAGCCCATCCAAATAATCACTTATTATAGCTCTAAAACTAAAAGTACTATACATTAACTAATCTACATCGACTCCTCAATTTCTTGTAAAAATTTAACCTTTGTTAAGGGTGGCAAACAAAATCTCTTCCACATTTTGAATGGAAACAATATTTTCTTTATGCAACATTCCTTTTGTGAGGTCGTTTTTTTCTTTCTAGATCTAAAATACGTAAATAAATCTTATGTATTATAATATAATATATTCCTTTGTATCCAAAGGAATCTAAGACCGTTAGATATAATTTTACCAAGATTTCAATATAATAAAAATTAAATCTTTATCTAAATAAAAACATAAAAGAATTATATAAGGCTAATTTTTTTTTATCAATAAAAACATTGATGAATAAAATTACTTAATATCTAGGTTGGCTTAAAATAACCAATACAAAATAAAATTAATTAAGATGAGGAACAACTCATTCAGACATTATTATTATAAAAATATAAATGGAGAGACAAAAAGTTAAAGATGAAGACTACAAGTAAGATTTATACGAAGAAAAGAGGTTATAAAAGTGAGATGAAAAAGATGTACCTAAAAATTTGCAATGCATTTAAAGTTGAAATTTCAAAGCCTAAGAACGGCGTTGTTGCGCATCAGTTTTAATTTATTTATCTAATTTAAATTAAATAAAAAATACACGTCCTTCTTGAATTGAAAGTTGGAAAATTTTGAATATTTGATAGAGTATGAATTGCGACATAACAGTAAACCAACTCTTTAATTGGCTTTGATAACTGATTGTCAAAAATGAGAGACAACCTTATACCTACTTCACCATAATTAAAAAAACATACTAAATCAAAAGTCTCTGCTTACTCTAAAATGATTAAGACAAAAAGCATCTACCTGTCTGTTTCTTTAATTAATTTGCTGCTCCAAGAGTCTGTTTGATGAGGAAAATATTTTTGATTTTTCAATGGTAGATTCGGCAAAATTTATTTGAATTTTTTTTTCAAATAAAAAAAATGACTTTCTTAAAAAAAAAAAAAAAAGAAATTGTATAAGTGATACTCCACATTAAGCTAACGTTTGGTCTTATATTTCGTTTTTGAATGAAGTTCACCGTGCTAGTTTTTGGAAAGAATATTTGACATTTTTGACGAAATGTGATTTATACTTATAAGTTCAAAAAATTATTTAAAATATACATAAATTTGTATTATCATTTTATAATGATCATGTTTCATGAAAAGTCATGACAATGAACATAGATATATGAATTTGAAAAAAGAAAAAGAAAACAAAACTACTATTATTTGTAATTGAAAGTAACTTCAGAGACAATACTTGAATAAAAGTTGGATAAAATATGTATATAATTGTGTGTATATATATTTATTAGTATTATTTACAATGAACTACCATTGAAATTCAATCCAAAACCGTATTATACAAAATATTTTTAAAATAATATTTTTTATTTGTGTGCTAATAAACACTGAAAATAAATAAAATATCACTTATTTTATCATGATAAAAAAGTATTTTCCGGCATACCAAACCCACCCCACGGCCCAAGGTGTGAATGCTTTGAGGATGTCGTGGCGGCAATTTGTAACTTTGTATGACATTGAGAGCTTTCTTTGTCACCTTATTGTTTTTGTTTTATATTCAACCCTTCTTGTTCTATCAACAATGATAAAATAAAAAATAATTGATTAAACTCTACTTGATATATCTTCTAAATTAACCTTTTGATTTTGAACATTATTAATAACATCTCCTTCACTTTCGTAATTCGTATGTGGGGTTTCAAAATGGAAAATAATAGGTTTAAAATGGCCCTAAATTATTATTTCTTTTTCTCCTAAGCGATAAAAGAAATGCATGCAATAGTAAGGAATTCCGATCTCGCCCACTCTTACTCCTTCGACTGCATATTAAACGAATTATTGGGGGTATAATGACACAGAGAAAAGTATTCAAAAACATAAGTCAAATGTAATTTTCTGATTATTTTTAAATTATTCTCCTATAAAATGTGAAGTAATTAAAAATTTTATAAAAGTTATAGAGTAAATATGCATATATAAAAAAGATAAAGCCCTTATAATTATGTCAAACTTTGAATTTGAACTAAAGGGAGTAGCACTTATCTTTAATTTTATATTGATTTTAAAGCCCCATTTGTCACTGTAGAATATATTCCTTAAAACCTTCAAACTATTAGTCATACTTTTATCCTTATTTCTATGTGTTACATATATAATTGTATTTATAAAAGTTTTGCTTTAGTCTGTAAAAGATTTTTTCAATGGAAACTTTTGGAAAATATACCACCTAAACACAACACATTGCATTTATATAGCATATTTTCAGTTTTCACGTGCATATCAAAAAATTTTCCACAACAATGTTTTTAAATTCGGTATTATACAGAAATTATTAACAATGTATCAATTATAAATAGAAGTGTATATTAGTGTATAAGATATTTATATATACTTTTACACTATTATATAATATTTTACAAACTTACGTAAAATAAATTTACGTCTTCTACAAAATTCCACTCAAAATGGACAACAAAATAATACCAGATAATTTAAATTTTTATTGAATAGCTTCAACTTTTAATCACAACTTTAATATCGTTTCCAACCAGTTTTACTAAAAAAAAAAGATTAGATTTGTTCTGAATATATTTAGCTGAGATTTCTTTTTATTTTCGAAGTTGTAGTTTATTGAATCTGATTTTGTTGCAGTTTTTTAATTAATATATTTTAAATTCTTTTTATAGCCAAGTGATGTAGACAGTGGATTCATTTCACCCGACATAAGAAGATCATCCGATGGAAGTACTTCAAATGACAATCCATAAGTTTCGTTGCGTAATTGTAGATTATTAAGTATGATAGTTTCTTGAATCGATGTAGAAGATCTCTTATGATTAATGGATAGAATAAATATATTCAATGTTAGTTTTTGAAACAAATGATGATAGTAATTCTTGTATTGATTGGAATATATAAGTTAAAGTAAGTTTTCTGATTAATGTTGTACTGTTTCTTTTATGCCAATGCCTTTATAATGGTTTAATAATATGTTCATGTTTACCTTATTTTAGCAAGAAATTTGAATAATAAAGTATCAAATTATTAGCATGTAAAACTTTGCAAATAAATGAATAAATAATTAAAAGATCAACAATTGTTAAGGTTATAACTCCCGCTATTTATATTGTAAAGGAATATTTGCTTAAAGTTCAGTAGGTGTTAATTCCCACAAAAATGAGCAAATAGTGTCGACTTTAACCTCAGTTACCTTTTTTTGATAATAATTAAAAAATAAGTCATTTTTATGTGTTGTAAAGACTGATTTGTCGCTGATTAACTGTCCCTAATAAATTATAACGGTTAAAAAAATAACCTTCATAAATTAGTAATGACAAATATTATTTGAAAGATTTTAAAGATCACCATAAAAATTAATTGCGAGAGTTTTCCACCGCTACAATTTCTAAATCTAATCCCACATTCCATGCGTTTTTTTGTTGTGCTTTGCTCACCACTTTGCCTAAATGCTAAACAACTCATGAAATCTATTTATGAGTTTTCAAGCTTTTAGAAACTTTAGCAATAAAGTTTTTAGTTTTTACGTTGATTCATTCAATAATATTTAAATTTATGATGATAAATATAAACATCACTCTCAATTAAAATTTTTACGCTTGAAAATATCATTATCATAAATTTAAAAACAATTGTCTTTTCCCTAAGCATTTAAAACTATATACAAAATGGAGTAAATACGATAAGATATGAAAATATGGGCTCATAATTTTGGATACGAGCTTGGACCAACTGATGCAAAAGGTAAACTTTTTATTTATTGTCATCTCAATCTAACGTGATTTTTATGTAACAATTATTTGAATAGTTGATTGATAATTACTACTTTTTTATCTGAAATTTAAATAAAGGTATTTGATTTAGTATAAAAAAGAAATTAAAAGAAAGATTTTTAAAATTTATAATGTAAAATAAATTAAACTATAAATATTTGTATTATAATAATTCATTTCATCAAGAATAATATGAAAAATTTAAAATTAATTTGTTATTTTAGATATGTAGAAAGATATTATTTTTTTAAAATTAAATTTATTAATTAAAAAAGAAGGAATGCCACGTGAATTTGAGATGATGAACGTATTTAAAAACAAATGAAAATAACAATAAGGAGTGATCGATAATTCACTTTTACTCCATATTCAGCTGCCGATCTGACAAATATAACCGCCAACATTCCCCTTAATAATGACTACAAATTGCAATGCAAAATTGGGCAAATACATGTTGATATGTTTATTATTTGCGTAGATATAATTAGCAAAAATATTATATACGTATGGATATATTTTATGATTGGTGTGGATATGGTATATTTCAGTATTAGTACATGTGCAAATACAATATATTCCACAATGAAAAAATTATATACACCTGGATACACTATCATGTACGCTCCACACCGTATATTTCACTATCATTATGTGGACAGATACAATATATTCTGCTATATTTTGAAATCAAAATGCTGCTACGTTTGGTAATCAAGCAAAATATGTGATCAAACTTTGAAAAAAGACTCATTTATACTATCATTTAAAAATTTGACTCATTTATATTATTACCGTTTAAGTATAGGCTCTTCCATGCCATTATTTTTTAACTTCATTTTGCAAAATTACTTAAACAACTTTAAAAAATTTTAAATTAAAGTTTTGGATCAAATATTGTCTTTTTGGTCATTCTTCTTCAAGAATATCAAGAACAAGAAGAACACCCAAATTTTCAATTTCAATTTCAAGAGTATCGTTCCTCCAAGCTAAATACCAAAACAAAATATTTTTTGACCTGGAATTTAACCCAACTCAATAAGACTTACTTGAAATTTTTCTTCAAAGTTTCACGACACTAGGTGAAAAATATTTCAAAAAAAAAGAAGAGAAATCAGTCCTAAAATTTTTTTAAAAAAAATTTGATTTGTGTTTTTATTGTTGTTTTTTATACCAGATCCTTATTCCTTACTATTTTTCAAGTGTATGTTCAAAATTCAATTAATTTAGAGTTGAGGAGAATATTTTACCATTAAAGAAAGTTAAAGTTTTGAAACTTTGAAGAAAAATTTCAAGTGGGTCTTGTTGAGTTAGGTTGAATTTGAATTCAAAAAGTATTGAGTTTTGCTATCTAGCTCGGAGAAGTGCTATTTTTGAAATTTGGGTTGATTCCATGAATGTTTGAAGAAGTTGAAAATTTGGGAATTCTTGGTATTCTTCATGTGTTCTTGGTATTCTGGAAGAAGAATGACCAAAAAAATAATATTTGATCCAAAACTCTAATTTAAAAGTGTTTACAGTTATTTAAGTGATTTTACAGAAAGGAGTTAAAAATAATGACATAGATGAACCTTTTCTCAAACAGTAATGACATACATGAGCCAAATTTTTAACGAATAACATAAATGAGTCTTTTCTCAAAGTTCAATAGCGTGTTTGAGTATTTTTCCCTTTTTAAAATTATTTTGTAAATTTGAGCACAAATAACATTACTTAAGAAATTTTCTCTACAAAACAAACCAAATGGCTATTGGGCTGCCTTTACCTTGGGCTCCTCCAGGCCCAATTTCCAAATCTAATTAACAGGCCTAATTGGACCCTTTGGATCTGCCGGGTTCATAACATCAGGCCCACTTGAGAAAACAAACTTATTCCTCAAGGTTCTATTCTGCTGGATCATGACACTATAATATACGAAATTAAACTCATATTCACGAAATATAAAAAATAATAGAAGATTTCCAATTATCAAAACCAAAAAGTTAACAATTTAAAATGATAGTATATAGATTAATTGACTCTTTAAATTTCATTTATGTTATATAAATTAATACAGATAGAGCAACACATATTATTTGAAAATGATATAAGTACCACTATGAAAAAACTGTCAAAAAATAACGTAAAATAGTGACGGAATATGTCACCTTTTTTTAAAATCAAAACTGATTTTGCTCGACGCTTTATCAAAAGCAAAAGACTATGTTGCCCCATAATAGTTTTTTTTTAGAAAAACGATGGACTGTGTTTCCTTTTTTAATTAATTATTAAAGAGCAATGGCCTGCGTGATTTATTTTTGATTTTTTTTTTAGAATAGCAACGGACTTTAGATCCCTGTCTGTCACTTTTTTCTTCGTGTTCTTGATATTTTTTTGGAAAAGTGACAGAGCAATTTCAATTTATTTTATAAAAAAAAGTATAAAAACAACGGACTAAAGGACCTATTCGTTGCTTTTTCTATAACATTTTTGATAATTTGAATTCAATTCAATGCAATCCAATATAACAAACAAAATACATAAAATATATAATAACAAACATAATTAAACACTCAAAATAATAAAATTTTAATTTACAATCTTATAAAAAATCCTAATTGTTCTTAAACTAATAAAGGGACACTACTGTGTGGACTCTATGTATTCATCACTATCGTCGAAATCATCAATAGTGGATCCTCTTGAAGAACGAGGCAAAGGCCGACAGGCGCACTTGAACACTTATTTTTTATTTGCTCAACTTGTTCATTCATATTCTTTTGCTCAACAATCCTTTTTTCATCAGACTCTACCAATACTCATGCAATGTAAGATCCCACATGTTGGAAGGTACGAAAGTGCCTAAGAAAGATTGACTTTGCTTTTTATGAAAGAGGCACTACTAAATGTTCTTATAAGTGGGTAAATTAAATTATTACTCATCGTTTAAAAAGAATAATTTACTTTCCTTTTTAATTTATTTTAAAAAATTTGTCTTTTTTTTACAAAACTTTAATTTTAACTTTTCATGTGACATATTTAAGATCACAAAATTAAAAGACATTTTAATATATTTGACATATTATTAATTAGGATCACAATTAAAAAGTTTATTTACTTTCTTAAACTCCGTGCCTAGTTAAATTAAATCATTTTTTTTAAACATGTATTAAGGACAACTTTAAAACACTAAATTAAAGAAAACTATATATTGTCATAAGCTATATGTAGATCTAAGTTAGCGCTCATCATTCATCAATTTAAATTTGCATTTTTTTTTCCTTCAAATTTTGTTGTAGCTCATGGTATATAAATTCCAATACTATTGTGATGCTTCAAAAATTCTATACCGATGGACATGAAATGCAGATTGAAACTAGACTTTAGACAAGATCTCAATTATTATTATTTTTTGCCCTTCTTGTGTAAGTTGGAATTTGTTTAATAAAAATTAGTTGATGCTTTTCTTCCTAAAGAAGCAGCAAAACCTGACAAACAAATATGGAATCGCTTTTTGTGCTCACATAAAGCCATCCTTTTTCCTCTAATCCCATTCTTGAATTTCTTTTCTTTTAGTATCATCCTAAGATATAAAACTAAGGCATGTTCCTGTTTCTGTTGTTAACGAAGCCAACTTAAATTTTTAATGAACCAAACATGTCTTCAAGAGAAAACACTAATAATTTCCAGTGTTACTGGTGTTATCAATGTCATGTCATCGTCAGGGTGTCACCCCAAAATCCATCGGAGATCGTCTGTCCCCGTTGTTTCGGTCACTTCCTTTATGAAATCGATAATGAGGCAAACCCTAGACAAATGTTGGAGTTCACTGCATTTGATCCTTCTCCAGAAGCTAGAATTCTTGAAGCTCTATCTCTCATGCTCGATCCCAATTTGTTCAGGGGAAATGTGGTCCCTATTTTCCGACGCTCGGATGGGACTGAAACGGTCGTACTTTCTTTCCAGCCTACACGTGGACATCAGAGGATACGAGACTCGTGGTTAAGGCCGAGAAGGAGATACTCATTTCTAAACAACGACGCGGATGACCAGTGGACACCGGAGAGCGGAATTCTGGCGCGTCCGGGTTCGTGGATTATCGGAGGAGAAGAGTCGTCTAATAACCACCTAGCTAGAGGAGATTATTTCACAGGTCCAGGCCTTGAAAACCTAATAGAAGAGTTAACGCAAAATGATCGGCCGGGTCCTGAACCAGCCTCGGAGGCGGTCATTGATTCTATTCCAAGGGTGGTGATTGTGCCAGAACATTTAAGGGATGATTCGGAATGTCCAGTTTGTAAAGAAAAGTTTAAAGTAGGTGGAGAAGCAAGAGAGTTGCCATGTAAACATATATATCATTCGGATTGCATTGTACCTTGGTTGAGGCTTCATAATTCTTGCCCCGTTTGCCGGATGCCGTTGCCCGTTTCTTCTCAGATGGATAGTTCTGACGAAGGAGGAAGGATGAATAGACGGCAACGATGCTTCAGACTTAGACAAATGGCAGCTTCTCTTTGGCCATTTCGTTCGAGGTATCGTCCTATGCGAAACCACCATGGTGAGATCTAGCTCGTAATCCTAAACAAAAGGTTGATTTAATTTTCATAACAAAATTGCATTTCAAATCAAATTCAGAACGCAAAACAAAATTGTTATTTTCTGTTTTCTTTAATTAGTTGATTACAATTTTGATAATTCAAACAAAATAACTCTGCGTGCCTACAGATGTGCCGTCATGTAACATTCTTTAGCCGGGGAAACAAATTACGTGAAGAAAAAGAGTACGTACAGCAGCAGGCGGGGGGAAGGGAAGAACAAATTATAAGAAAAAGACATGCAAGAATCTGAAACAGATCAATTATATTGTCCGTGCAGCTTCTTTGTGATCTTGTAAATTATTAGGAATAAATCTTATTTTTATGAATCAAGTTAAGCTTCAAATGACTCGCCTGAACAATTTATAATTAAGCAACAGCGGGAAATATATATTTTATATTAAGCAAAATCAAACCCTTTATTCATGTGCTGAACGTCGAGCTTATAAAATCAACTTGTTTGACCTTTAATTTGTAACACATTGCTGGAATTTGTTTTATATAACCATAGTTATTTTGGTAAAATTTGTCATTATTAAACTTCAGTCTATCACATTATTTCTATGGCATAATGTGATACATCATATTCACTATGCACAAAACTAATATTCTATATGGCATAGATTGAATATCATGAGTCAAATTTCTTTATATTAATAGTAAATTTGAACATATTATCTTTAAATTTTTTGAAAAATATTTTAGATATTTATACACTATATAAAAAATACTACTCCATAAGTCATAAGAATTAAAAAATTACACAAAATATTTAAATGACATATAAATAAATATAGTCAATATATTTTTATTTAACTATCAAAATTCAAATTATATCATACAAATTGGGATCAACAATGTATATAGTTGTTCCAAATGCCAAATGCAACCATTAGAATTAGAAGTAATTAAGGGGTCAAAGAGACGGTCAAAAAGACAATACTATATACCACCAGTTTGACTTACAGAAAACTCAAGTGCATCCCAACTTTACTGCAACCACAGGCAATTTCCAGTTATATGTTAATACTCCCTTTTGAGATTTAGTTATGAAATTTTGATTGAAATATTTATTAATAAAGTAATTATTGGTATAGTAAATTTATTATTTTATCTTTATTTAATTGATATGGTTTCAAACATATTTACTCATTATATTTTTTAGGAAAATTAAAGGTATAATAGGAAAAAAAATTATCTTATTTTGATTTGTCAAAAATGACAAGTAAAAACAAAATTAAAAAGTTTTTGATAATTAAATTTGAACAAAAGAAATTTTATTTACCCAGAGGTTTATTCATATAAAATTTCCAACACATGCAAAACACACAACATACTTACATTACGTGAGTTAATTTTAAAGGTCGACCTTGGGAATATTATGTCCATAGGTAGACCAAGTTATGATGTCTCCCTCAATTCTACAATATAATTCTGCATTACTATTCAACTTTGTATAGAAAATAAATCACAGCCTACCATATCACATTATTTGCCTAGCATCAATGCAACTCCACTTTCGCCTGCAATTTGAGATAGTAGGTTTCATGGGAAGGCTTCTTTCCCACTGCTTTTGAGTTCTTCTCTCAAAAAAAAAGACCTTTGATTGTTTTTAGGAGATAGCCCTCACTTAACTCAAAATAAATCTCTTAAAATTGGATTGAATTTTTGCCCCACAGCGAACCGCTGTAGCAACATACTATCCGTTATGGCAGATCTCGTCGAGTCGTTGACTTCGAAATTTAGTGATGGTGGAATAAAAAATGCATCACAAGAGTTTATATTTTCTCAATTTCATCGCAAAACTTTTAATAGCGACGGAACAAATCATTACATGTTCATGAGAGTGAAAAATAGTATAAAACTTTTGGAAAGATGTTCACTTTGTGGGCAACAAAATGTGAGGTCTAATTTGTTACCTTCTAGAAAAATTATTGTTCTTACACCCAAAGCCTATATTCTAGATATGATTGGCATTAAAATCATTGTTGGTCTCAAGAGAACTTTTGGCCTGACCATCTAGCTCCTTCAATAGAAGAATCAACTCATTAAAAGATTATTGCAAGTGACAACTCGACATCATCAGCAATAAATGAATAATGATTAAGGCACTCGAAGTAAAATATAATACAAACATTATAACTCAATAATGAAATCATAATTTTAAAACAAAGTCTGAAAGGAACATGTTAACTCCACTCCACTATATCTATGAAGTCTCTAACTGACAAATAAGAAGGTGTCGAGACAAGCTCATGGTTACCCCAAAAGAACTACTAAATAGAGAAATTAAAATTGAAATAAATATTTCCTCCGAATGCAAGGAGATCTCACCAAATTGCTGGAAGGGAACTGATCTTTAATGATGATGTAATGACCCTCCAAGTCATTTCTCCACTCCTCATTTTTTTTCACCATTTAGAACTTTCCTGTAGCGATCCTAAGACATTTGTTATATGCTAACATTGATAGCTCGATTGTCTGGTCATTTATTTGGATTTTATGCCAGTTATCATGTTTTAGAGCTCCTTAATTGAGTTTGAACGATTGAATTTAGCCAAAACTCTAGGAAGGCGGCCTCAAAATGTAATTCTGAAGGTTTCATCAGCTCCAAAATGAACAAATCAGGCTAGAAACATTGTTGACTCGAGTCCCAAGTTTTTTGGTGCAAGTTTAAATCATTTTTAGTGTTTTACCCTTAAAAATTGGCTAGTAGTTGACTTTAGTCAACATTTTTGAAAAATGTGCCTAAATAAAAATTCTAACAACGTGATTAACTTTGAAATATCGAGTTTGGTCTAGAACGACCTTTTGTTTGGCTCCCGAGGCTTATACACTCATTTGAAGCTTCGTTGGAGGTAAGGTTGATGTTTTACCAACTGTCATGGCTCATTTTCGCACTCAAATTTTAAAAGTTAATTTCTTGAGCAATTTTAATCCAAATTTAGTGATTCCAAAAGCCTAATTTAAGGTTTTTTTTCGAGAGAAATGCATTGGTAAGCTCGAAACTAATTTGGGACATTCGTTTGAAGTGAAATTGCAATTTTATAATGCTATTATATTTTATTTTCGGATTAGATGTTTGGTGAACTTTGGAAGGTAATATCTTGAGTTATTTAGGTCCAATTTTAGTGATTCAAGAGTCCAAATTGCGGGGTTTTTGTGAAGGTCATTGTGGTGTGATTGTTTTTTTGTTGTTGAGGCCTCGTTTTGGTAATGTTTTTTATTTTAAGCTACTGACTTATGCCATTTCAAATTAAATTTTTAGTGAATTTTAGGGGTTGATATCTTGAGCATTTTGGGTTCGTTTTTAGAGATTCTTGAGGCTAAATTGTGGAGTTTTCTATGAGGAATGTCGGGGTGCATTTGGTTTTAGTGGAGGCTCCATTTATGGTATTTTATTGTAAATAGCTGCGGCCATAGTTTTTTTTTTAGCTACATTTGGGTTTTTTTGTATGTGTTACTTCCGGAGCCCAAATTGTGTCCTATTTTGGAATATAAGCTCAGGGAGCTAATTGAGACCTATTTTGAGGGTCAACTCCTAGATTTTTAGTGTGGGTCTCACTTTTTTCATTTTTGACTATGAAATTTATCCGCCTATATTTCTTGCAACTTTAGTGTCAAAATGCTCATGTTGTCATGTAGATCGGCAATTTGATAGCGTGACAGAAATTGGAGGTGTTTTGAATATAGATAGCTATCATGGAGTAGATTTGGAGCGCACGTAGTTGGATTTCAAGTAGGCAACAATGTTTGGTTTACTAAGAACTTCTAGATGATATTTAGTATACGTATTTTATGATAGCTGGGATTGTATTTACCTAGTATTCCTTTCCGTTTCATTCTTTCTTATTTTTTCGTGATTGTCTGTAACACCCTTCACCTTACATTACTAGTACAATTCAAATGAAACATGACATGGTTTGGACGAATTGACGCTAATTTTCAAAAAGTGCTTCAATCTCTCGTTAATGGGCTATATGTGCGTTTAACGCTTAAGAGGGTCGAGTGGATACACGTTTTATGTTGAATTGAGGATATTACGGCCTTAAAATTACGTAAGAGAATTGAGGTGCTTGTAGGACTTAGAAGCTAGCAGGTGAGTCACCTACTTGCTCAACTTAAATCACTAACTAAATAGAGATGAGGCTCAATGTCGAAATTGTCCAAGTTCGATTATGAATAAAGTCCGTGTTAAGGGTGTAACTTTGGCTCATATTTTAGTATCATAAATGGGCTACATTTTCAGCTCAATAAGTATAATAAAAAAGGCCCAAAGACCTCACAATACACTTATCAAATTGGGCCCAAAAGTAAGTAAGTGAAAGTTGAAAGTAGGCAGCCCAAGTCCATCAAGTTGGTGCTCCAAAAAGGCCCAAGTTTAAGGGCCAAGCTGGTGGATAAGCAACTTGATAATGTGTGGTATATGATGGTCAAAAGTTCAATATAAGGTCGGCATAATGTCTCTTTATAAAGGGCTCCAAAGCAGCTCCCAAAGGTCATTTCTCAACTTGACCTCACAAAAATCAGATTTGCTCTCTACATCTCCTCTCAACTTTTCTCAACTTTGTGAAGTAGCCAAACGACTCTTTTAGGATTCTTAAGGAGCCTCTAAACCTTGAAGACAAAGGTAAGTAATCATATTTGTATATTAGTATAGTTTCATCATGAAAAACAAGAAAGGGATGCTAGTTACAATTGCTGAAATCTGTTGGACAGATTCTGCGCAGAAAGTTGTTGTACCTTTTTCTTTTATTTTGGTGATTTCTCTATGGTTTTTAAGTTGTATTATGAAGAGAACTTGATGTTATTTACATGGTTTGAGTTATAAACATTACCTTAAGGTTGCTGCCCTAGTTTTTATTTTATTTAACAAGCACATTTTATCGAGTTATCTTAAGCGTCATGTTGATTGGAACTTGCGGGCTGTTGTGTGTAAAGCTATTAGCTCACGTCCTTCATGACTTCTTAAGTGATGTTATAGGACTATTTGAGGTCTAATTATATGTTTAAATATTGCTAGAATAGTTTGGTTAAAGTTGGAATAGGTTTAGAGTTGTCAACATCGAAATGTAGCAAAGGAAGGTAACGTTATATTGTCTATTTTTAGATTGTGTGGAATTGTAATGTATTGTGCTTTGTGGGCTGTTGTAAGGCTCTTATGGACTTAAAATAGGATGTACATGATGTGTACATGCTAATTTGTATTAGAAAATATGATTAGGAGTGGAAAGGTTAAAGGAATACACCCGGGTTTATGAACACTCGCTTGCTGCCCATGTGTTATTTTTGTATGTGATTGGGATGCCAAGGTGTGTCTATTGGCTATTAATGCTAGTTTTATCCCATGTTATGTTGTAGATAAGTATTTGGAGGATGGAAAGATTATCTCAAGATAGTAATGAGGTCATACAACGAGGTATGTAAGGTTACTTTATTTCGTATCACTTGGCATGAAACATCGATCTCTTCTTGATACATAGAGGCATTCACCAACTCCGACACAACTATTAACCATGTTTTCACTCTTGTACATGTTCATATGATTCCATACATAGTCACCTTTAAAACTGCATACATGCTTGGATACCAAGTTATATGAGTTCTTGTTACTAAATAAAGTTTACAAGTTGTTCCATTTCATATGCATTTCATTGTTTATCCAATGTAGTCTTTTATTTATCAGATTGTCTTATATGATTATCTAGATGTCACATGCTACCTATACAATCCTAAAACACCAATATTGTGACCACCAAATGAATCATCTCAAAGGTAATTGAAAGATAAAGTATACAGTTTTGATAGGTGGTAGCCCAAGGGGGTGGAAGTAACACCTAGCCAGGGATGATCCTATCATGGGTGGTAGCCCATGGGGGTTAAGGAAGAACCTAGCAAAGGGATGATTCTGAAATCCCGAGGGGTGGAAGAATCACCTAGCCAGGGAAATATCTTATTACGGGGGGTAGCCCTAGGGGTTAAGGAAGAACCTAGCGAAGGACGAACCCGATATAGTTCACCACTGATCAGTTGGTCATTTGTATTACAGTTGTGCACAGATTTTATAGTACAAATTCTACAGTAAAGGTAAAGCAATATAAAGCACATAAATTACATGATCCCACAGTATAACTAAAGGTGGTCTTTTATGCTACACCAGTGTACAATTTCACTTGAGTTATTATGTCACATACAATATTTTCTACCTTACAAACTCAGTACATTATCTCGTACTGACATCCCTTACGGGGGACCTACATTTCATGCTGTAGGTACAGGTGCTAGTAGAT
>JAOTQJ010000007.1:6341329-6351943 GCA_025642045.1 Solanum sejunctum
ACATAGTTACTGATTGGTTCTCCCGAGCCTTATCGGTAATGGGTGCCAGTCTGCCCTAACGGTACTTTGGGGCGTGACATTGTCACTCGAGCTTTAGCCTAGGATAGGCTTTTAGAGACATTAAATTAAGGTTGTGGTTGAGTTATGCATCAATGTGAGGTGATTAGTTCTATTTAAACATTTTTCACTTTATTTAAACTTTTTGAAGTTAAGATGAAACTGCTTTTGGTTATAGTTTTTGCAAATAATATTTGGTGTTTAATGTACTTCTTCTAAAATATGAAATATTATTGAAACATGAAATATAACTTAAATGATATTGTTTTTATATAAGTAAAAGTTTTTAGGATGAATTAGAAAGAAAAGGAAATAGAAAAGTGAAAATAAGATTTTGATTGGTTTTCAAATTCCAAATACAACTTTAAGTTATATTTTTAAAAATTATTATGTTAAATAAAGTATCTTTTTTAAAACGAAAGTTATTTTCATGGCCAATAGTTCCTAAATTTATATAACAAAGAGTATCATTTTTTTGTTTAGAGAATTTGATTTAGTTTTATTTATAATCATATAAATATTTAAAAATTCTATTTTAAGCATAACACATAAATATAATCTTTAACTGAGCTTCATATTATAATTTTGATAATACACAAATAGTCACTTTGACTATCCAATAGTTAAGCAGGGAAAAAAACACACTCTAATGTTGCAAGTAAAATACGAGATACATACATCCTTCGATGTAGATTTGTGAGCCACCCAGCAATTGCTAACTAATTAAAATAAATACATGTAGATTTTTAAAAAATAATTAAAAAATTATAAATTATAATATTTGAATATAGTGAAATCAAAACAATCGTTCGTCATAGGGTTCAGAATTTTTTGAAAATGAAAAAAAAATATGTTTGGAGTTGTTATGGTTTTGAGATCTGATGATGTTGGATCTCATTGGCTGTTGTTGCTAGAGTTTAGAGTGGCATGAAGTCTTACTAGAGTTGTCCGGCATCGTTACTTGGCAGGAGAAGGTAAAGAAAATTAGATTTTGGGATTGTTTCTGGTGTGATAGCTAGCTGATTGTTGTGCGATGGAGGATAGGGAGATGCTGGTAGCAACAGTGAGGGAGAGAGGATTGGGAGAACAACTTTACTGGCTTCGTCGAAGCTTTGACGAAAGTGGCAGTCGCATAATAGATAATAAAATTTGAAAGAATAATGAGTTTTGAGTCTTTATGTATTTATTTAATTATGTATTAAAATTAAAATAACTTTCTCTGTTCCTTATTAACTTATTACATGAATTAAGAAATAGTAAATAATTATATAATTTATTTTTTAAATATAATAAATATAATATTTAAAAAATATAATAAAAAAAGAATTATAATTAATTATAAGAATAAATGATGAATTAAGAGTAGAATCAGATGTTATGCCTTTATTTTAAATTACCAACAGTGATAATGATTATGATCGATGCTTGCTGGTCAATCTTCTATCTTGCAAGTACTTTCTTTCATTTGGTCCAACAGTGAAACACTCACACTCAGAGCTCTTGTCTGTTCACCATGTTCGATCACCTCCAACGTTTCCCAGTCCTCTTCTTCTTCTTCCTCCTCTTCTCACTCTCTGCCTCCGAATCCCTCCGAGAAAACAAAGAATCAGACACACCCATTTCCCGTTTCCAACAATATCTCAGAATCAACACTGCCCATCCTAACCCAAACTACACTGCTGCCATTAACTACCTCACCAACTTAGCCAATTCCATCCCCAATCTCCACTCCAAAATTGTTCACCTCACCCTTACTTCACCCCTCCTCCTATTAACCTGGCCAGGTTCCAATCCTTCACTTCCTTCCATTCTTTTCAACTCCCATCTTGATTCTGTCCCTGCTGAGCCAGATAAATGGACCCACCCACCCTTTTCCGCTCACAAGACTTCCGACGGACGAATCTATGCACGAGGTGCCCAGGATGATAAATGTATCGGTATGCAGTATTTGGAGGCAATCAAAGCGATTCAAAGTAGTGATCCAAATTTTGTGCCCCTGAGAAATGTTCATATTCTATATGTGCCTGAAGAGGAGGTTGGTGGGTTTGATGGGATGCAGAAGTTTGTCGAGTCTAAAGAATTTAAAGAGTTAAATGTTGGGTTTATGATGGATGAGGGACAGGCTTCCCCTATTGATGAGTTTAGGGTGTTTTATGCTGATAGGACTCCTTGGCATATGGTGATTAAGGCTGTTGGAACCCCCGGACACGGATCTAAATTGTATGATAATACTGCTATGGAGAACTTGATGAAGAGTATTGAGGTTATTACTAAGTTTAGGGAGTCTATGTTTGATATGGTCAAGGCTGGACTGGCTGCTAATTCTGAGGTCATCTCAGTGAACCCAGTGTTTCTCAATGCGGGAACACCTTCCCCAAATGTGAGTTCTTTGATTGAGCTCACTCTTTTAAGTTCTATTATATTCTTTTTTCCAGCAGTAGTTGATCATATTGGAGGGGCGTTTACTGTCATTCGGGGAGTGATAATGTAGTAATTTCGATTGCCATTGTTTCTCTTTCTTATTCAACTTGAGAAATATGTGATGCCTGTTATACTTTCTTAACTGATTAGTCTTTCAAATTTTCTTTAGCTTAAAGTTTTTGTTGTTCTTAAAGTATATTGAAGTATGACCATACTTCAAAGAAGAAGGAATTGGACTCGAAATGGAATTCTTCAATGATTCAACTGAATCTAATTAGCAAAAAAATTACGCCATAACCATGAGCACCAAAGATCGGTAACTGTAGAATTAAGGTAAGAAGAAGAAGATAAGAAAGAGGAGAATAGACGAGGAAGAAGAAGAAGAGGTAGATTGACAGAAAATAAGAATTTCCAATTGATTCTTCACTCCCTCCCTTCACATTTTCCCACTGTTTATATTGTTAAGAGTGATAACATGTCACCTCTGCTCTTGTGACTTTCAGTCGACTCTTGTGTCGCTTAATAATTCAAATAATGATTGAAACCTACCAATTGGGCATAATTTTTAATGTTAGGTAACGACATGAGCCTGTAACATTGGCTTATGGTGTATTGAGTGTGTTTCCTTGTAGTCTGTCGTTGTGCTTATCATTGTTTTCTTGCATAGGGATTTGTGATGAACATGCAACCCTCTGAGGCTGAGGTGGGATTTGATATTAGGATGCCCCCAACAGCTGACCCCGAACTTATGAGGAAGATAATTGAAGAGCAATGGGCACCAGCTTGGAGGAACATGACATATGAGGTGAATAGTTGCTTTTTGTTGTTATTTTGCAGGCCTTAGCTTATCTTTCCACTATTGCTTTATGATTTTTCTGAAGGTTCATAGAGAAATCTCTTTCTAACCTATCTTGTAATGCATACTTAGCATATCTGAGATTTGGAAGTTATATCAATTGTTTCCATCCATACTTCAAATGATGGTGCACCTATTAGCTTTCCGGAACTTTTCAGAGAATTTTGAGTTATATCATCAGTATACTGAAATATTTGGTTCACTGTTTAAATTAAGTCGGTGATATCAGCAAATAGGTTTCTGGTTTAGAATTCACTATTGTCTGACTATTCGATTTAAAAAGAGAAGGTTACCGTTAAGCCAAAATTACTTTTTGAAATCGTAAACCTTCTAGGGCTTACCCATGTTGACTTACTTGGACTGAAAGTTATTGTGGCATTGAGTAATCATCTCTATATAAAAAACATAGTCACTAGGAGCTGGCCATGCTTAATTAGTTAATTTGTCATCTAAGTGTCACGACCTGACCTTTCAGGTCATGATGGCGCCCCTTAGATCCCACCTACAGGCAAGCCAACCCAATACACACAGCACTTGCCCTGAATCGCTAATGATAAGGATACTAGCAACATATAAGTACAACAACACAACATACCAAGGACCTGGAAGTCACCTGTAAAGAGCTACTATAAACTCAAATTAAAATATACATATTTACATACATAACTAGAATAGCCATCTACACGTAAGGGTGACAAAATTAAACCCAACCCGTTCAACTCGCCCAACCCGTTGAAGTTTGGGCGGGTTAATAATCCACCCATTTATTAGTTCAATCCATATCAACCCAATCCATTTCAACCCATTTAAAATTGGATTTATATTCAACCCGAATTGACTCGAGAGAGATCTCTCAAAATATTTTTAAAACACTTTTTTTTTTAATTTGATATGTTTTATATAACCAAAATAAAGAAAAATATAATTTAATTAAGTACTAAAATATTGGAAAAGAACAAATAAAATAAGTAAAACTTAGTAATAGTTGGGTCAGGTTGGGTCTTGATCGGCTCTATAACCCATTACTCAACCCGTTTGGCCCAACCAATTTTAACCCAAAGCAAAATTTTGGTTGGGTTGGGTCTTGACCAATTTGTTGTCTTGACCCATTATAACCTGCTCAAATTTGACTCAACCCGTTCAATTGCCACCCCTATCTACACGTACAAATCCAAACTCATATACAAGGCCAGTGTCTGAATACAAAAGACGGCTATCAAAATAGGAGACTGCAGAATATCCAGAGCTGCTGATGCTCAAAAATGTCTCCTGAATCGCCTGTGAGCCCTTTAACTCAGCGACTGCGGCTAGTACCTGGACCTGCACCATGGGAAGATGCAAAAATGTAGGGGTGAGTACCGTAACAGGCACCTAGTAGGCATCATCGGTCGACTGAGTGAAATATAGTAACTACAGTAAAAATAAACATGATAAAATGTAGTGCTAACTATGTGAACTCGGGTCAAATGATAGGCATATCTGTAGAACCATGGAACCCCAACAGAACGAAACCCAACAACGTACAATGATGCCAATTGAGAGAACCTGAACTAGAACTATGTCACACTATCACATGGTCGAGGTATAGTGTTGTATGTGGGTGTAAGGCTTTAGTTTTTATGCCTGTACGCCAATTGGGCCCCCATAAGCCGAGAAGGTATACCCCGCACAATCGGTGTGTGTGTATAGGTGGAGGGGTACAAGGGTCAGTAACAGATGGTATGAGATCTCAACCAGAAAGGCATCAGAAAGGCATGCTTGACACACGAAGTTTTGAGGAGGAAAGGAAAGATCATACTTCCATGGTGTTCCTTATATGGGAAGACAGGGGAAACCAACAGTCATCTATTCTTACACTGTACTTTCACAGCACAAGTCTGGTCCATGTTTCTCAACCTTTCTGAAGTGAAATGGACTATGCCTGAATACACAACCGATTTACTAAATTGCTAGATCAGGAGAGGAGGTAGCAAGAGGCAGAAGACTTGGGTGGGATTTGATTCCACACTGCATTTGGTGGACAGTGTGGAAGGAGAAGAATAGTAGGAATTTTAAAGATATATCCAATTCCATTCATAAGGTTAAATGGAATTGCATTGTATTTCTATATTTTTGGTGTAAAGAGATAGGATTATAGGATTCTGATCAACTTTTAGATTTCTTAGGATCCTTGTAAGTATTGCTCTTATTGTTCTTTTCTATTTTTCTAAAGGTCCCCAGCATATCCTTAATGCTGAAGAATACAATGTTACCAATTATCAAAAAAAAAATAAAAATAAAAAAATTTCCACCAGTGCAGGATACAGTATGCCATGGGGCCTCAAACCTCTAACTGTCACCGGGGCCTCGTACCCCAAACTGTCACTCGGAGCTTCAAACCCCTAAATGTCACTCGGAGCTTCGAACCCCTAATTGTCACCTGGGGCCTCAAACCCCTAATGTTCACTTGAGGCCTCAAACCCCTATAATATCAACGGGGCCTCGAACCCCTTCCTGACTTTGCCTTCGGTCGGGGCAGTCAGACAGGGTTAGATGGTTTGACAATACACATAACGGTGGAACATATCCCCCGCGGGAGAAAGAATCCCCCTAACACAATTAATAGGGCCTCGAATCCAAGGAAAATCAACTACGCCTCGAACCCAAGGAAAATCAATTAGGCCTCGAACCCAAGGAAAATCAACTGGGTCCTAGACCCAAAAATACTCAATAGGTATATCACAAGTATCCAGAACAATCAAATCTAGTAGTGTCATACCTATACCAGGTATCATAGATATCCAAAACAAATTAGCCCATTGGATATCTATACCCGAGCTAGTCCACAGTACAACGTGTAATCAACAAATAGCCTCATAGCCAGTATATCTCAGTAACATTAAGCTACACATTCTTACAAATAGGAGTTAAGCTAAAATACATGCCTGTCACAGGGCATCAACCCATATCCAGCCTTTATCAGGCCTTTTCATAGTTCAATAGTGCTAGAACTTAGCTGTTATAGTGATCACAATTAGTACAGTCCAGAACAACAACAAGTATCCCAGAATAACCGTACCTATATGCTAAGTGCAACGACTATCCAGGAAAAAAGGTACTAACTAACCATGACAATAGTGTTAAAATCCATACCAGGAAACATAACTAAGAATCAGCCTCACGACATATATACATATCTTACTCAGAACTTCCAACCACAAATAGGCTCCCCATATACATATGTTTCAGCTCAATCTGGAGGTAAGAAAGCCTGGCCTACCTGAAAGGCGAATCCATGTGCTCCAGATCAGTCCACGTGAGGTTTTCCTCCCCGGTGACCTCTAAAGGTCGCTCATCCGTCAAAATATGAGTCACAATGTCAAAATAGCCGTTTTGGCTATAATATCTCAAGAAACAGGGAAACATAGGCTGATTGCGACTAAAATGGGGAAAAGTGGAGCCCACGCCTGAAATACCAAACCAACCTCCGTCAAATGACTATTACATTACCCCGAGTCTATAGTAAAAAATTGAGGTCAAAACGAGGCTCAAAACAACAAGAAATAGCCCAAAAATCATGGAACATTCCTTATTGAATTTATTTCAACAGTTTCTTTATCAATGTTCTCAAAAACACAGTCAAGCCAGTAGAATCCAAATATACCATGACGTAGCCCTCGAAAAGTAGTACAGTTTAGAGCCAAATTTCACTAACTCCGACGAGAAACGGCCGAGATATCGCAACTCAAAAGTTTCCGGAAAATCACAACATCAACCGCAGCTAAAACATCATTTTCGCACCAAACGGAGCTCTATAAATTAATTCCAAAATTACCACGATGTGCGCCTCGCAAAAATACACAAAATAGACCCAAATTTTACCAAATTCCGACTCAAAACGGATAAGAAATTGCATATCGAAATTACCAATAAACATATTCGATATACAGCCGAAAAGGTCGAATTTTACCTGAAACAACACGCAAAAATCAATTTCCGACACTTCCACGATGTTCCTCTCTTAAAAATACACAAGTTAGCCTTTTGAATCACTCAAAACGGACAAAAAACGAGGAACAAATCATTGATCGAAGTTGTTTGTACGTTGCTGTCCAACTTTCTGGAAATTACAGATTATATACATACTTTTCCTCTTTTGACCGACTTGCCATGTGGCAGATTCTCGTTGGGCCACGTGGCGCCGCCTCAGCTTTTTCAGCAACTGCTCAAACTTAATTTTAATGCTCCGGCCTCATCCGGATTTGGAAAAATACAATCCATATACGAAATTTGATCGGAAACGGCAATCCGCACTCAACGGTGTAGTCGAAATTCCCATCGTAGGTTGTTTTATTCCAATGTGGGGCCTATTTTCCAATATCGAAATCTACGAAGGGACCAAAACACACCCAGAAGCTTCGGGAATCAAACAAAAGTCCTCCTAGACCATACTCGACGTTCCAGATCCAACAGTGTGGTCAGAATTTCTATTTGGCGCACGTTTACTAAGAACGTTGACTAAAGTCACTATTGACCCATTCCCGAGGCTAAATTTGCAAAATTCGATATAATTGCACCGAGCATGCTCCTAGCTTAATTTGGCTGTTCCGGAGCTGATGGAATCATCCGAATTCCACTCCGAGGCCATTTATTAGGACTTTATCTAAAAATTCATTTTACGGTCAATCTTCTGTTTAACTCGAAATACTGCATAAATATCAAACAATTCATCCAATGACCACACAATCACTGTCAATAAGTCATAAATAGTCCGCGGTCACTATGCAAATGCTCAAACTGATAAAATATTTGCGGAACCACAAAAATAACCTGGAGGGTCATTACACTAAGCCACAAGATTTGATGGAATCTGCTACTCTCCCCAGCATTGAAGTGCTGTAAGGAGAACTCATACTGAACTGCATCCTTGGACAGGCTGGTAACAGAAGTTGACCGAAGAATATTTCTCTTGTTTTTTCTTGTCGCCTGGAGTTCCTACTTTTGAGCAAAGTGGACCTCGCTTTGCACCATGAATTTCTTGATTAACAATATGTTGGGGAATTGGTGCATTATTTCATCAATGTCCATATCGACTTACTCCTGTATGAATGGCGTGGTTATTATTGTAGGAGGTGAAATCAAAAAGTCATTCATCAAGAAGCCAAAATGTGTTGATTCAACTGAAGGAACTGATCCCAGTATGGGGGCATCTCGCAGTTTTATCTGTCTGAGTTGGGAGAACCATGAGTTACAGTCTTCCCAGTTTCTTTCTCAGCTTCAAGTTCATAAACCGAGTGAAATTGGGTCCTAAACTAAAGCTTCAAGGACTATTGGACCCCACTGGGAGTACAACTCTATCTTTACCTGAGAGCTAGCTTGTACTATGAAATCACATAGTAGAGTAGACATGAGGCACTCACCCATCTTTTTCTGCAAAACCTTTTGTTGGTCCAAATCAACAATGCTTCCGACTACGCTAGCCCAGCAAGCGAATGCGTAACCAAGATCAATCCAACCTGTCGTGACCTGTCTGAGATCCTGCATCTAAACATACAAGCCATCAACTCCAGAATTCTACACCTTGAGTGAACTGACCGACATAATGTGTTAGTACCCTTGTAGTCTACCAACAGTTAACGAATGGAAAATATAATCAGAAAGTAGATTACTTCAACAACTGTTAATTATGGTTTTGTGTTTTCTCTGTTGCAGTAATAAGCAGCAAGGACAACTTATCTATTAATTATGTTTTCCTATTTCTTTGTAGTAGTTATGAGCAATATAGAGGTTATTCATTCACTTTCTCATTTCAGTAGTAGCAAGTTATTTCCTTGGTATTAGGTGGATGGTTAATCCACCGATGTGGTATTTAAAGTCATTTGAATTCAATGGAAAGATACGCAGGAGAATTTTTTGTGTTTTTGAGTACTTCAACTCAAGAGATTGCTGGTTCTCTCTTAACAAACCAGCACCATAGGTTGTAGGAAGAAAAATCTGATTTCATATTTTGTAGCATCCCATCACTAAATCCATATCATGGGACCTATAAAAATCGGTATCAGAGCCGGGAGTTATGGGAGATCTAATCCAACAACAATTGGCATAATTTTTTACTTTGTTTCGAGAAGAATGTGCAACCAATTTAACCACCATAAATGCGTTCTTGGATTCAGTAACAAAGGATTTAGCAAATTCAAAGATGGATGTGAAGTAATTGAAAATGGCAGTCACAATTGAGGTTGGAAGATAAAGCAGTGGCTGCAGGTTTAGGGTCAGAAACTAGTGGGAATTCCATGATTTCTAGCTATACAAAGTTGAATTTTCCACGATTTGAACTAGTGTGAGCATTTCTTTCGATACCAGCAAACACTAGAAGAAGAAAAAATTGGACTTGCTTCTTTTCATTTGGAAGGAATTGCACAACTCTAGATTCTCCAAGTAGAGAAAAATATGTCTTAATGCGCCTGGGATAAGTTCAAATATGAGTGTAACCTTCGTTCTGGACCACCAATTGTAGTCAAAAGTTGGGAGAATTGGCTAAGTGACACCAAATTGAATCTCGAGCAGATTACGAAGAAATGTTTGAGCCATTGCAGCGCAAAAAGTTGAACTTTACATTAGTGGTCTTGCTGATTATATTGCAATTGAGGTAGAATTGCATAATCCTCCATATTTGGCTAGATGATCATTTCTAACTTAATGAACTCACGGAACAACCTATTTGTTCGCAATTGTTAGATGCCTGTAGATTAATGACAACAGATTCCTCACCTCAACAACCCACCAGATTTGTGAAGAAACTGACGAGATCTGAAATGTATGACAGACATCTTAAGGGACTTTGTTTCAATTGTGATGAGCTATTCACTTGGGGCCATCAGTGCAAGAGGGGGAGGACGATCGGGCCCGATGAGATTCCTGTAGACTTTTGGAAGAACATGGTCAAGGATGGCATAGAGTGGTTGACTAGACTGTTCAATGCTATCATGAAGACTAGCAAGATGCCTGATGAATGGAGGAGGAGTACAATGGTTCCATTGTACAAAAATAAGGGGGATATTCAAAACTGTAACAATTACAGGAGTATTAAGTTGTTAAGCCACACTATAAAGGTCTGGGAGGGAGTAGTGGACATGAGGGTGTGAAGAGTAGTATCTAACTCGGAGAATCAGTTTGGATTCATGCCGGGGCGGTCGACTACTGAAGAAATTCATCTTATTCGGAGGTTAGTGGAGAAGTATAGGGAAAGAAAGAAGGACCTTCATATGGTGTTCATTGATCTCGAGAAGGCATATGACAAA
>JAOTQJ010000007.1:6360206-6413357 GCA_025642045.1 Solanum sejunctum
GGTGATCTTGTCGGCCCGTATATATATATATATATATATATATATACAGTGATGTTTGGTACTGTTGGGTTCGCTGTTTGCAGGTGAGGTTAGTTACAAAAATAGAGGAAACTCTGTCAAAATTTTGTGAAATTCCTTAGCTATTGTGAATGGAAATTCGGTATAGTGTACATCTGGGTGCCCCATCGGCACCAATCACGGCCCTGGGTTGGGTCGTTACATGGGCCATCCAATGCTAGTAATGACAAAGGTCCTCTCAATGTCAATTTCTCATGAAAACCAAACCAAATGAAAAAAGGTGGACCTATTCATTTAGAATCTTCTCGGAAGATTTTAAGGGATCGTGTTGTATCCGCTTTTGTTAGGTAGATGTATGATACGGGGCTTCCTTTCAATTATATTAACGCAAAGAGTTTTTGTAAACTCATTGAAGTAGTAGGTCAATATAGCCTTGGAATGAAGGCCTCCACCTATCATAAGGTGAGAGTTCCTTGTCTGAAAAAGGATATGAAAAAGATAAACAAAATTGTAGAAGATCATAAGATTCAATAAAAAATGCATGGTTGTTCCATTATGATGGATAAATGAATAGCCAAAAATAAAAAATGATCATTAATATTTTGGTGAATTTTCCAAAAAAGGAGTGTGTTCCTTGAATATTATGATGCTTGTAACTCTTCAATTAATTCTAATAAGATGCTTAACTTTTTGAGAAAATTGTCTTGAAAGTAGGCAAAGAAACTATGGTACAAATTGTGACCGATAATGCAAGTGAGAACAAAAAAGCACGGCTAATGTTGAAGAGAGTGTACCTGCATATTTTCTGAACTCTATATGTTCACTTACTACATCAACATGATGTTTGATGAAATTTTCAAAGAAGCCTCGTATTCTTCAGGTGAACAGTAAATTTGATATTCAATGGGTTATTTTAAAACTTTATGTTTATTTTCTTTACTTATTAAGTATTAACTATGAGTTCTTTTGAATAATATTTGGCAAAGATGTTAAGATACATTCTTATATAAGTCAAAGGGCGTTGTTGTTACATATGAGGAGGAGATATACAAAGAAAAGAAATTTGATAAAATCCACTAAGACAAGACTTGCTATAATTTTTTTGATTTTGTATAATTTTTATCAGCAAAAGAAGAATTTGAACATCTTATTTATGTCAATTGAATGGAGAGAGAGTATATATGCTAAGGAAACTCTTGGAAAAGAAGTTGTGAGATATATCATTGGTCTTTATTTT
Source organism: Solanum sejunctum (assembly GCA_025642045.1). Lineage (NCBI taxonomy): Eukaryota > Viridiplantae > Streptophyta > Magnoliopsida > Solanales > Solanaceae > Solanum > Solanum sejunctum. The sequence goes on from JAOTQJ010000007.1 coordinate 6,361,462, forward strand.
GGAATGACACTATTCAGACACTCAAAGTTGGTGGTCCTTTAGTTAGTGTACTTTATATGGTGGATAGGAAGAAAAAAACACCAATAGGCTATATTTATGAAGCCATGAATAGGGTCAAAAGGAAGTATTCAAAGGGAATTTAGTTATGATGATAAGAAATATGAGAGTGTTTTTAATATCATTGATGCAAGATGGACATATCAGCTTCATCAACCTTGCATACAACAGGACATCTTTTGAACCGAGATCTCTATTATAAAAATACATAGATGATGACTTTGACCCAAGAAGTGTGGGATGGATATCATAAATGTATTAAGATAATGATCCAGATAAAGATGTACAAGACAAAATAAGAGAGGAGATTGGAATGTACATGAAAGTTGATGGACTACTTGGCATTGAATCAACCATTAGAGAAAGAACGAGACTGTTATCAGGTAAGCATTTAAGCAATTCAACTTCTACTTGTGTTTAAATCTTTGACTTTTAAGTTATAATTATTCACTTTTTGAAATAATTCCTCTACTATTTTACAATTGAATAGTGGATGCAATATGGTTATAATGCACCAAACTTGCAAAAGTTTGATATTAGGGTGCTAAGTTTTACTTGTGGCTCATCCAGTTGTGAGAAAAATTGAATACGTATGAACATGTGAGATTTTGAAAACTATATTTCAATATTTTAAATTGTTCAAAGTCCTCATATTAATCACTTTCTACGACTTTTGTGCAGATTCATATTAAAAAAGAGAAATAGAATTGAGTTAAAATGACTCAATAATCTAGTGTTCATCAAATATAATAAAACACTGAAGATGCAAATAAATGATTAATGGAGTATCCAAAAATCATGACTATAAAGAAGTCTTTGAAGGAGAAGGTCTCACTTAGGGGTAATATTGCTCTAACAAGTGGTGTTATGGAGAATAGTTATGATTTGCAAGGTATTTTAATGGCAAGGAACGAGTAACTACAGGTTCAACTTTAACTTCAAGTTCAAGTAGATGTAAAACCCTTGTTGATGAGCCCTCTGATGATGAAGAAGATGAGAACCAAATAGAAGTCGTAGTTATGAAACTTCAAGAGTTTGAGGATTTTGTTGAAGAACAAGATTTTGCTCACTTTGTCTTTTGGTTATGCACTTGTGTTATTTGTTAAATGCAATTTGACTATCTATTTACTTTTTAATCTAATTTGAAACTTGAAAGATTTTCTTAACATATTACTTTTATTGAGTTCTTGATGGTTTATTTATGTGTATTTAGTATTTAGTATTTTTTATTTTTATAAAAATAGCTTAATTTAAAAAAAAAATGTGTGCTTGGCTTTATGCTTGTCATTTCTAAGAAGCAAGCCTTCACCGCTTTTTTCGCTTTTCACTTCTTAAAACATTGAACCAAACTCCGTAAGATCGATTCATAGGGTGGGTGCATGAAGTATTTGTTGCTATGGTTTTATCATTCTTGAGGCACACACATAAGGATGATGTTATTATGAGAACAAACATGTTGAACAATGTCTCATTCATTCCTTGCACTTATATTCTAAGAGATAACACTGACCCCATGCCCCATGCTTCACTTGATAGCATATGTGTTTCAGTTCTTCATCTTCATGGGGCATCTTAAAGAATAGTCACAATCACCATGACCCATATAGGACGTCGTGGACCTCACTTAGGAAAACTCTTCATATTGCTTCATAGGAACCATCATGACTTGTAAAGGTATCTACAACTCATTCGGCTTCTAATGGTAGTTGCTTTAGTAATATTTTCTCCAACCTTTTACAGCTTCAACTTCACAACATGGAGAATGGTTTGTGGTCCTTATCACGCCTTATATAGAGGTCATTAACTCGCACTTCAATTATTTTCTTAGTTTTTGCTTTGTTCACACGTTATCACCTATTTTCATATACACAGGTACAAAAACACATCAAATTCATAATACATGCTTGACAATTTATAAAAATATCTCATTTTAAATGTAAATAATATCATATATTTATGATAAATTAGTCGTGATCATTCCTTATTGCCTCATTCAACTTGAGTTAAGCCATGGAAATACACCAATGATTGTTCTTCTTGGGGTCAATTCATTCTTGTCATTCGTCACCATAATCATTCCTTCCTTCTTTAGTATGCACTTGAATGGAGTCACCCACTTTCTGTCTGATATATAATATACAATTCTAGCATCCAATGACTTGATTACCTCTTTCATCCATATCTTTCATCACAGGATTTAATCGATGTAGGTGTTGCATACTTGGCTTGTGGCCCTCCATATAAATTTTATGCATAAACAACGCTAGACTAATTCAATGTATATTAAATATTTTCCAACCAATAGCATTCTTCCTTTTTTCAACATAGTCAAGGCCTCATTAAGTTGTACTTTAAATAATGTTGCAAAAACATTACCGATAAAGTTTTATTATCACCTAAAAATGCATATCTTAGGCTAAATGAAAGGGCTTTCAACTCCAACAAGGAGCTTATTCAACTAAATGGTTTGGGTAGGCCCCCAACCCTTGGTTTGATGATTTTACATGGATCATATAAATACTCTCATTGGTTATGTCTAGAATTTGTATAAACTCTTACATTTCTACATCTCCAAAAGTATGACCCATCAATACTCTCTTTAGAATTTTTTATGCAATGTATTAAGCTTCATTACAATGTTCACTATAATAGCTTATAACTCCTCATAGATGATTGACAATTTTATTATTTTATACACATTGAATACTTTCACTATGTTATATGCTATTATGGTCAATTGCGCAGCTTTAACATCAATGTACCATCAGTTACTAAAGAAGGATTCTCCCAAAACAAATAAAACTTTTGGGTCAGGCTTAAAGTTCATAATGATAAAATCTACAAGAAATATGAGAGATACTACTTGGACTAACACATCTTTAAAGATAACATCAGGCCTTATCACTAATTGATTCACGAGTTTCAATATAACTTTGGACGACTTTAGAGTTCCAAGCCTAACATTCTAAATAATAGTGTAGGAATCAAGTTTATGCTAGCTTCCAAATCACATAGACCCTTTATATTTAGGTATTTACCTATTATGATCTAACCTTTGGAACTCCCAAGATATTTTAACTTGTTAGGTAATTCATTTAAAATTTGAGAGCGATACTCTTTAGTTAGTGAGAACATTTCGTGTTTAACTATGCTACTCTTGTTAGTCACAATGTCCTTCAAGTACTTTGCGTATTTTGATATTCTGGTAATACATCAATAAAGGATTATTCAATATATACCCTCTTGAGTATATCATAAACTTACCAAAGCATTCATCCTCCTTTTTCTTCTTAAACTTTTAAGGGAATAGAGAGGGTGACTTTTCTTTTATTTTTGCACTTTCTTCAGGAGAATTCGACTTGGCTTTGCTATTTGATTTTTTCTTTCTCATCACCTCAGGAGATTTATTTTTTTAGAGATAACTCTTGTAATTACTTCTAATTTATAGTATTCATGGAAATTACTTATATTTATATTAGCGTTATTTGGAAGTCCTTCTTGCAGTTGTGAGATTTTTGTACTAGCAAATTGCCTATATTATTTTTGTAGAGTCTGAGTAGCCAACTGATTATTGCTAGTGTCTCCCATCGTATTTTTCATATCTCCCATCATTTTATCCATAATTTACATTATCTTTTTGAATATTTTCTCATTGCTCATATTTCATAATGAGTAGTTTTAGCTATTACTTTGACTCTGTTGTTACTATTGTTTTCAATTGCCTTGAGGAGAATACTGGTTTTGGTTCTGATTCAAATTACTTCTCTATAAGGAGTAAGGATTGTTCCTCCGACTTGTCCTATAAATTTTCATAGTACTAGTTTCCTTTATCTCTTTGAGTATTCCTACCAAAGTTCACAGAGTCTAGCTTTGCCCTGCAATATTCAGCCTCATGCTCATATCCACCACTATCACACATTTTACATTACCCTTGGGGTTATTGCAAAATATTCACTTGAGTTTGTTGTTTTCTTAATGTTGTTTTATTCAAATTCTTATTCATCATTTTATGCATAGAGGCACGTTGTATAGATAAAGCAGTTGTATTGCTTACCTTTATCACTCTAATAGTTTTTTACATTGCAATTCATAAAACATCATCATTCCATCCGAATTACCTTTTGAAATTTTGTTAAACTCTTCTAAGGACTATCCTCCCACTGTAGAGTTAAGAGAAACTTCTGTATTTGATTTGACACCTTCAGTGAAAATCTGAACAAGTACCTTGTGGCTTGATATTCTTCTTCTCTTTATTTGAAATTTAGGATTTTAATCGTTAATTTTGTGATTTTACTTGAAAAAAATTTTTTTTGTTAAGAATCTCTAAGCAAGATCATTCTAGGTGGCAATGGAGTTTGTTGGTTCTAATGCCAAACACTACCTTGCTTTGCCCAATAATAAAAATAGAAATAGATTAAATCTCACAAAGTTAGAAGACATCCTAAGTAGAATGTAAATATCACTAATTTCCTAGAAACATTTTATATGCACTTAGGGGTCATCATAACGAAGCCAATGAATTATCCCGTAATATGAATTGATTGCATCATATGATGTTTGCACTCAAATCTACCTCAAGTTGGTGGTTTTCTAATCTTGAAAGTGACATTGTTTGCAGGTGGGATTATCACATTGAGTACTGTCTAGCTGCCATCACTGCGATCTATTTTTCTCCAAATATATTAGTTGAAAAGTAGTTATTGGTACCTCTTTCTCTAGTTCTATCTATTGACCAGATATTGTAGACCCATTTACCGTGTCTGATAATGCAAGAATCATTTAAGTTTAGCTAATGACTCTACAAGGTGCAGAGTTTAAAGTTATCATTAAGTATGCAACTAAGATCAAGTTGTCAATACTTGTGTAACAAAAAAATAATAAAAAGTTAAATCTATACTAATTCTAAAGTCTCTGGCAATGACGTCAAATACTTGATGCTCCCAAATGGATACACAAATATATATGGTCGCCGAAGTAATACAGTCTCTCTAAAAGAGTTGTATTATCAAACCCAAAGGATTTACGATTAATATTCATTCAATTTCACTAACCCATAATTTAACGCAAGGGTAATTTACGAATTTGATTTTTGTCTATAACCTAAGAATGCAACAATTTAGGAATTAAACTAACTCAAAGTATTTGCTTTCAAATTAGCTATTTCACAATAATTAGGATAATCAAATATCGTACCATATTAAGAATTAATGTGTCATATCACTTTCATGAATTTCTGATGATTATCAAATTAGATATACAGAGTTGATATCATGGTCATGATCTCCCACTTTCTAAAAGTCTACTTTGAGTTGATTATCTAACTTGTAACACCCACAACTCTATTCTTAAGATCCAAATTTTTAATCGTAAATACATAAGCTTGAACTTAGTGATGTCTTACATGTACCTATATTTTAAGACAAATTCTTTTATGTTGTAAGTGTATTAGGGTCATAAGAGACCTTTAGTACTTAGTCGAGTTCAAAACTTTCCAATTGATTGAGTTTTTCGTTTTAGATTATACAAGAGTCAAACTTAAATAACCATTATTCTAAGTACATAAGGAATTGGGTGGCCTATGACCTTCCAAATCGAACATCTTTGAATTAGATTTCCAACGTTACTAATTTCACTTCATTTCAAGTTTAGAGCAAAAAGTTATGACCATTTTACTATATAGTGCCATTGTAGAGTGAAATGATAAACCTAACTTATGGGTCGTGGTTTGAATGATGAATCATCCTTTTAACTCATGGAATGACTTCTGCAAGTCCATTTTTTAGCCCCAAACATGACGGATCCAACTACAGGTTGTAGATGCTTCTATGGGTCATAGTTTGCGCACATGGAATGGATTCGAAAACTACAAAATTTGCCCAAACTTTCATATATGGGTTTTTACAGATGGTAGAAGCTTCTAGGAGCCATAGATTGACCCATGGATGACCTGGGTAACATTTTAGAAAGGGTTAATTTTGGTATTTTCTCACCTTTTTAAAGCCTTAGCTCGATGATTTTACACCTAATTAAGTCCCTAAACATAACTATTCAATTTTCTTTTGACCTAAAACACATTCTCAAACTTAGAGCAAGGTTTCAAGGAGAGAAAAATCTAAGGTTTCAAGAAAATCTTGTGAGTTCTTCCAAGCTATATAAGAATTTAAATCATCCAGGTATGTAATCTACCAAAAGCGTTGGATTGAGTTTCACGTGCCTTTTCACCTATATGAGTCAAATTTATGAATAGAAATTGAGTTGCAAAAATCACATAATTCAAATCTTTGAGTTGCTTGCATTTATTTTGTGTCTTCATGAGTATGAATGAACAGATTGACAAATTGCATGCTGATGATATGAAATTGGAGTATTAGTTATGCTTGACAATATGAACCCTAAATTGCATCATCTTATGTAATGCTTGTTGCATTGACTTAATTGACTTTGTAATTGTCAAAATTGAGTATATTCAGCATGATGAGCATCATACATGTCTTTTTGTGATCAGCATGATTGATTGAAGTTTAAGTGACCGTTTAAGTTAGAATCTTGAATGATTTGATGAGTCTTGATAACATCTATGACTAATAGTCTTGATTGTCGATCTGTTAAGTGTTTAAATGGAGTTTGATTGGAGTTAATATGAAAAGTTGATTGATATGAGCATATTGAGTCTTGGGAGGAGTATTAAGCACCGATATAGGCATGAGTAAATAATAACTCCAACCCATAAACTATGTAGCCAACGTAGGATAGGGGTTATGCCTCTTATATCCCAAAAAGATTGACATTAATTTTGGATGTAGATTGGTTTGATCATCCTTTACCTTGGCAAATATTAGATGGTTGTGGCAATAAAAGTACAAAAATTGTATCGTCACCAGCTCATATGTGATGGTTGTCAGTTAGAGAAACTTCTACATTATGTATTACCGATTTGCTTGAGTTACATGTTAGAGTTTCTTTAAGGAGAATTTTTTCACAATAAATTTTAGATCTTTTACTGAGTCGATTTATGAATGGTTGAGTTGATTTGATTGATTTGAACTTAAGCTTACTTATTTATCCATCCATTTTACATACTAGTATATTCAATGTACTGACGTCCATTTAGGCATACATCATTAATGATGGAGATACGGGTGATAGAGTCCTCCAGCAAGCCCATCCTTTGAAGTCTAGTTTCTTGTTTCTATACTTGGTAAGCCCTCCTTGCTATTTGGAGGAGACCATTTCTTTTATCTTTATTGAGTAGTATTGTATTATTTGAGGTAACTCAGAGCTTGTATTGACACTTTTTAGATTAGATGGAGGCTTCATATTTATTGAGTGAAGATCATTGATTGTTATTTTTTCCAACTCTTGTTCATTGGAAATTGCTATTATATAAAGATTTAGTTATTTAATTTACTTCATAGTCATTTTACTTGAGGTGTATTCTTCTGTTGTTGAGTGTGATGTGACGATGAGGCTAGGTGGTTTTCTTGGAAAATCAATAATATTTCTCCAAGTGTCGACCACTGCAAGAGTACCCTCCTAGGGTGTGATAAACTTGATAATAGAGCATAGAGTTCATAAGTCGAAGGGAGTCTATGAAGCTGCGTCTAGTAAAGTCTTGTTTATGGGTGTCTTGTGTACCACTTTTTATAAGTAGGAGGCTATGGTACATCAGGAATGGTTACACTTCTTTTGTATTTCAAGCAATAGAGTTTAACTCTACTAAAGTATCTATCAGATTCACGTGTTACGTTAGCAGATCATGCCTCCTAAGGGTACCACCACCCAAAGGGATGCCTCAACTTCCAACATTTAGAATTCCCCGACAAAAGTGCTGACCTAGAAAAGAATGAAAGAATGGGGTTGACCTGCTAGAGTTACTGAAGTATCTTAAACACCTACTGCTCAGCCAACTCCCACTTTAGAGGCTTAGTTTAGGGGAGCCATTACTATGTTCACCCAACTTGTGGCCTCCCAGAGTTGTAATTAAACTTCATAGACTCCTAATTCTAGATCCCAAGAGTTAACTGGTGCAACTAATTTTAGGGATTTTTTTAGAATGAACCCACCAGTTTTCACAGGGTCTAAGGTTGAGGAAGACCCCCAAAACTTCATTGATGAGATATTGAAAGTCCTGAAAGTAAATGCATAAGATAGAGATTGAGAGACTTGAACTTGCTTCATACCAAATTAAGAATATGGCGAAAACAACCAATGGGAATAGTATCGAGGTGAGGACGTTGAGCCTCCCGAGTGGACTAAATTTAAGAATGCGTTCCTTGATCACTTGTTTCCCCATGAATTGAGGAAGGCATAGATTGAAGAGTTTGTGAACTTGAAGTAGGAAGGGTTGACTTTCAAGGAATACAACCTCAAGTTCATCCAACTATCCAGGTATACTCTAGAGATGGTCCAAGATATAAGGGGAAAAATGAGAAAGTTTATATTTGGATTAGGCAAACATGTAAAGAAGGAGTGCAAGGCGGCATTGCTAATCCCAAACATGGACCTCTCTAGGCCTATGGTCTATGCACAATAACTAGTGAATAAGAAGAAGAGGGATAGGGAGGAGCATCAAAGCAAGAGGGCAAAGTCAGCAGGACTTGAGCCTAACTAGCCCGAGCAGAGTAAGTGAGACAAGTCCTACTTTCAAAAGAGATCTAATAGTTATGCACCATCCTCAACAAGTGCACTAGCTCCAATTAACAGGTATGACCAGAAGTCCCAAGGTCAGCAGAACTTCAAAGCACAAGGTCCTCAGTCTTAGTCCAGTGTGACCCTTGGTTTGATAGGGAAGCCACCTTGTGGAAAATATTATAGGATGCATTTGGGAGAGTGTAGAGAGGGAGGGAATGGTTGCTATAAATATAGCCAGATGGGTCACTTCTAGAAGGAATGTTTGATATAGGGGAATAAGGCTCAGTCTTCTACTACAATACCACTAGCCAAAGGTAATTAGAAAGTTATTATACTAGAGACAGATGGTGGAACAAATCATCTATATGCAATAGGGAACCGAGATGACCAAAAGACTACACTAGATGTCATGATGGGTATGCTTCGAGTCATTATTTTTTACTATTATAGCATTGCTTGATCTAGGTCCAACTCTATCATTAGTGATACCATATGTGGATGGTAGATTTGAGATTTTCCCTGAGTGTCTGTTGGAGCCCTTTTTTGTTTCTACTCCTATTGTGAGTCCATTCTATCTAAAAAGGTCTATAATGACTGCATAGTGTCCATCCATCATAGGAATACTCTTGTTGATTTGATAGAGTTAGAAGTGATAGACTTCGACATGATTCTTGGCATGGATTAATTTCATGCCTGTTATAACAATGTTGATTATAGGGCCCAAACTATGAAATTCTAATTCCTAAATGAACCGGTCCTAGAGTAGAAGTTTAATTTTGTTGCACCAAAGGGTAAATTTATTTCTTACCTTAAGTCAAGAAAGCTAATTTCTAAAGGATGTATCTATCACCTCATACGAGTTAAGACTAATGATGTTTAGACTCCTATTTTTGGGTTAGTCCCGATTATAAATGATTTTCCTGAAGTGTTTTCTGAGAATATACTTGGAATCCCTCCTGATAGAGAGATTGACTTTGGGATTGATAATTCTCCCCAATAATCAACCTATATAGAATGGCCCCTATTGAGTTAAAAGAGATTAAAGAGCAGTTGAGGAGCCTTTTGGATAAGGGGTTTATACGGTTGAGTGTCTCTCTATGAAGCATTATTGTCTTCTTCATATGAAAGAAATATGGTTCCCTTAGAATATGCATTGACTACCACCAGTTAAATAAGGTGACTGTCAACAATAAGTATTCCCTTCCAACGATAGATGACTTGTTTGACCAACTTCAGAGTGCCACTATTTTCTTGAAGATAGACCTTAGATTAGGCTATCACCAGTGGAAAGTGAGAAAATGCAACATCCCAAAGATGGCTTTTCGAATCTGATATAGTCATTTCGAGTTTTTGGTAATGTTCTTTGGGTTGATGAATGCATTGCAGCCTTTATGGATTTGATAAACAAAGTATTCAAATAGTCCTTTGATATGTTTGTAATTATATTTATCAACGACATGTGGCTGTATTCTAAAGATGAGGAAGAGCACGACGATCACTTAAGAATTGTTCTTCAGACTCTCAAAGATAGGGAGTTGTATGCTAAGTTTTGAAAGTATGAGTTTTGGCTCAAGTTTGTGGCTTTTCTAGGCCATATTGTCTCAGGAAATGGTATTCGAGTGGACACTCAAAAGATTAAGTGGTTAAGAACTGTCCCAGACCTACCTCTCCAAATAACACAAGAAGTTTTCTAGGTTTGGCCGGTTAATATTGCAGATTTGTTTAGGGATGTTCTTCTATATCCTCACATTGACTATGCTAACTCATAAGAAGTTAAGTTTCAATGGTTCACTAAGTGTGAGAAGAGTTTTCAGGATTGAAAACCAGATTGACGACTATGCCAATGTTGATTCTACCTGAGGGGACCGATGATTTTGTGATAATGCTTCCAGAGTGGGATTGGGATGTGTTCTGATGTAGAGAGGTAAGGTTATAGCTTATACTTCTAGACAATTTAAGAACCATCAGAGGAACTATCTAACTCATGACTTAGAACTGGCTACGGTGGTGTTTGCACTCAATATTTGGCGTCATTACTTATATGGAGCACATGTCGATGTATTCATAGAACATAAGAGTCTGCAATATGTCTCCACCCAAAAAAGAGCTTAACTTGAGGTAGATAATATGGCTAGAGTTCTCAAGGACTATGACATGAGCATCCTCTACGACCCAAGTAAAGCTAATGTGGTTGTTGATGCTCTTAGCAGGATATTTATGGGGAGCATTGCTCATGTGGAAGAAAAGAAGGAGTTGGCTAAAGAGATGACAGACTAGCATGATTGGGAGTTCAACAAGATAAATCTGGTGAAAGTAGTATACTTGAGCATAATGGATTTGAATCATCCCTCATAATGGAGGTAAAAGAGAAGTAAGATCAAGATTCCATCTTACTCCAATTGAAGGAACATATGTATAAGCAAAAAGTGATGGACTTCAAAGGGGGAGATGGGAAATTGAGATACCAAAGTAGATTGTGTGTTCCAAAGGTTGATGGTATTCAAGAAAAGATAGAGGCAGAAGACCACAACTCTAGGTATTCTACCCATCCAGGGTCTACTAAAATGTACCACGACTTGAGAGAGGTTTATTGTGGAGTGGGATGAAGAGAGACATTGCAAACCTTGTTTCTATGTGCCCAAACTATTAACAAGTAAAGCTTGAGCACCGAAGGCCATGTGGAGTAGCTCAGAATTGTGAGATCCCAAAATAAAAGTGAAAGATGAATAGCATAGACTTCTTCAAAGGCTTACCAAGTTCCCAGAGATAGCATGATTCAATTAGGGTGATAGTTTATAAGATGACCAAATCTACGCAATGGAAGTAAAGATGACAGAAACTATAGAGGATTATATTAGGTTGTACATCAAAGAGATTGTTAGATCACATGGAGTCCCTTTGTCTATTATCTCAGATAGAGGAGCTCAATTCACTATTATGTTTTAGAAATCTCTCTAAAAAGGCTTGGGTTCGAAGGTGAACTTTAGCACAGCCTTCCACCCACAGACTAATGGCTGGCAGAGAGGACAATACAAACTTTGGAGAATATGTTGAGGGCCTACATCATTGACTTCAAAGTTAATTAGAATGACCACTTGCCTCTGATTGAGTTTTCCTATAATAATAGCTTCCATTCGAGCATTCAGATGGTTCCATATGAGGCGCTCGGCAGGAGGAGATGTAGATCACCAATTAGTTAGTTTGAGGTAGTTGAGACAGAGTTGATTGGGCAAGACCTAGTTTAATAAGTCATAGAGAAGGTGAAGATCATATGAGAGAGATTGAGGACTTGATAGAGTCGACACCGATATTAGAAGAAAAGACTTAGAGTTTGAGGTGAACAATTGGGTATACTTGAAAGTGTCGCCCATAAAAGGTGTAATGAGATTCTAGAAGAAGGAAAAGTTGAGTCCTCGATACATCGGTCCTTATCAAATTATGAAGATAGTGGAAAGAGTAGCTTATGAGTTGGACCTACCACCAAAGTTAGCGGCCATCCATCTAGTCTTCCACATTTTCATGCTTAAAAAGTATTTGGGAGATTCGTAGTTTGAGTATTGGAATGAAGGATAGTTTGAGAATACATCCAAGTACAAATCCTTGATCATCAAGTTTGCAAGTTGAGAACTAAGAATATAGTCTTAGTCAAAGTCTTGTGGAGGAATCAATTTATTGTGGAGGCCACATAGGAAGTTAATGGTTCCAATTGATTTGACTATCCTTGAGTTAATGGTTGATTGTCTAGAAAGTTTGATTGGTTGATTGATTATAGAAAAGAGTCATGATTATTATTCATGCCTCGATTCCCTCTCTAGTTTCTTATCATTCAAATATGAATGATCCCAAGGGGGGAAATATTGGAACGCCCCACAACTCTATTCTTAAAATCCAACTTTTTTGTTATAAATACGTAAGCTTGAACTTAGTGATGCCTTACATGCACCTATGCTTTAAGTCTCATTCTTATATGTGGTAAATGTATTAAAAATGGAATAGGATCATAAGAGACCTCTAATACTTTGTCTCGATCCAAAACCAAGTTGCGACTAAAGAAAAATAAAATAAAGCAAAAACAAAATCATATAACATAAAATATCCCCCAAAACCTGAAGTCATGAGTAAAAGAGCATCTAAGGTAGTACGATAATATATATACAACTTTCTTAAGTGAAATAGAAAGTTGTCTCACAATATTTAATACAAGTCTGAAAGAAAGTAATAAAGATAATTTCAAAGATCCACGGCAACCCAAAATCTGAGCCTCATTGAGAAGATCTGTATAGAAGCAGAATAGCTCAACTAGAGTGATCAACTATACTATGCGAGTCCCTGTGCTTCATCTATAAGGAGGAGCAAAGTAAGAGTGAGCACACCAAAAAGTACTCAGTAGGTTCAACTAACTGGGTATTTAGAAAAATCAAAACACGAATGCAATAACAAAGAATCATAATCCTATATCTAAACTAGTGCACAATTAATTTTATATATATATATATATATGATAATAAGCTTTGGTATCCTCAATAACCCATGGTAGCATACATCAAATAATGTGAATGTGATGCACAACTCATCCATCCATAAGCCAAGTGTTTCACAGCTATGCCACCCACTCATGGTCAAGGTAATATCAGAATGCCTCAACCTTACTACTTGCTCGTGGTCAAGGAGTATCACAATGCCATGTTCTTGCCATCTGTCCATGGTCAAGGGAATATAAGATATGAATCCCACTTTTATCTCCTGCTCGGGTCAAGGGGGTGATATCAATATGGAGCATAATACCATTGCCTCCTACCCGAGTCAAGGGATGCCACAAGCAACATGTAACAAGTGTAAATCAATTAGACAATCCAAAAATACATGTAACGTACAGAATGACATCAAAACAAGAATATCGAAACATGAATATAATATAAGCATATGCGCATAAAAAATAATATCAAGTGTCACAGCTAATGTCCAAATCATCATCATGTCTCAGATTATCGTAAGTATATCAATAGTCAGGAATATCAACAACATCGAACCTTACTTATACCAATAATACAAGAATATCAACAATACTAAACCTCACAGTTCCCAATAATACATAGAATATCAGTAATATCGGACCTTACTCGTCCTAATTTTACATATACATGTCAAGGGTATCTCAACAGCCATCAATTAACATGTAATTACCCAAATAGTTTCACAAGTCGCATATTATCACATTTTATTCCAAATCATCATAATCCACAAGGTTTTATCTCAACTCATCAATGAGATTGAAATTATATCATAATTCGACTCAACTAGAATCACATTTCCATTATTATTCCAACATGTCAATTTAATTATACAAAAATCCATCTTAATCTTACCATTACCATATAAACATGATCAATAACTCAAATTCAGTCCCAAAAAGGTTAGACAAACCCATCTTAATGTTGAAACTGCACTTAGACAAGCTTTCAATCAACTTAATTTATAAAACAATCCTCAAATAGATCCATCACTATCAATAATAGACACTACACATCAAGAGGAGCATTTTGATACCCATACTGGCATAAATTAGACTTAGGGGCAAAATGATGAATTTTAAGACTAAAATCTGAAGTTCTCAAATCTAAAAATTAACTTTAAGATCAAGTTCTACACAAAGAAATGGAGTCCGTGGGTGAAAACCTCACTAAAATCAAGCTTACATTGAATGAAAAATTAGCATTTAAAGTTTTGAAATCATTGTCTAAAAATTCCCAATTTGGACCTTCAAAATCATGAATTAAGGGACAAAATCAAGATAAGACTTATGAAAATTGATTAATTTAGTGTTAGAAACACTTACACAAGTTAAATATTCAAAAACCTCTTCTCAAAATTGCACAAAAAGCTTATTGAGTTAAAAAATATAATGAAAATAGTATTTTTCGAGTTTAAAACTGTCCAGGTTACATATACTCTCCGCTATCTTGGGAAAGCAACTGCGAAAAATAGTCAATCCACCACGAACGCAGACCCATATCCACGAACATAGAGCTCAAAGGGGTTTACCCTCCGTGAACGCGTGGAGAAAGGCGCGAATTAGGAGGCCTAGGAAACCTTCACTAGATATCAACAAATATCAACAAAATCAAGTCCAATTCCCTACTCATAAAGGACCCTCGAAACTCATTCAAAATCATAATTTTACAAACTTTATATATATCTATACTAAAAACAGCGATCTAAACTCAATAGAATTATTAGAAATCAATTTTAAGGCCTCCTTGCCACATTTACCACTGCAACATGATAAAACTAGTTTAAAACTCAAATATCAAAACAGCCCTCACTGCTCTAAAATTTATTATTAAACTATTTCTAGCATTAGTTTTACCATCCAAAACTATTAGAACTATCAAAATTCCGATCTGAACTTCTAAACTCCGAATGTTGACCAAAGTCAAACTTTGATTTCGAGAAGAGAAAAGGCATAAAACCCCCTAGTGAACTTATTCTAAAAAGCCAATTACATACTTAAACTATCATGACGACCCATTACACATATTTACTACTTAAAAATGAATTCATTTAATCCTTAGAAGTGTAACAAGACTCTCACAGCATGTGGTGCATTACACTTGTTGCTATGTCAGCACCATAATAGGAGTTATAATTTTGTATGTCATTTTTATTTTTTCTTTAATAATTAATTTTTCTTTGATTAACTATATTTTATACTAGTTCATTCCTAATTAATTATTAAAATTCTGTAATAACTACATCTTCTTTACTAAAATTACAAAGAAGAAACTTTGAGCAATGACGCCCAAGGAGTACTCGAAATTTGAAGCTAATTTGTGGAGTGAAAGAATTCTTTCGTTCCAAAATATACCACAAGAAGTATCTTCAGTTTCTTTCATTGATTGTCCATGGAAATAAAGCTTTTTTTTCAAATTAAATTTTGGGCTTATGACCCTTATTATTCAGTAAAAGCAATTACGAAGTGAGAACCAACAGTCCTACGCCAAGTTGGGTCCATATTACATGATCTTACAACATAGGATCCCAACTTTTTTTTTTGTTCTTCCTTTTCCATACAACTTCTTGTAGCTCTCAATGATGACTTATCTATATTCTCCTTTGGTGCTTTCTTCAACTTAGTAAAGACGTACTCATTATCCAAATTGATAGTTTGCTTCCTCTTCTATATATGTTCTTCTTCTCTAATATTTGACTTAAATTATTATTTCCTTGTTGAATGTAAAATCACACATATCTACAACCTTTTACTCTATTATGCATGTCTATAAATTATAGCTCTTGGTTGTAACAAACTTGTTCATATCTGCTGCACAATAATGGGTCTAACCCATATTCTAAGCATAGGTATTTGTGCTTTACTTGTATTGACAATCTGATGACCCTCTCTTGGTAGTTGCCTGAATCTCTCATAAATTAATGTTGTTTCATCATTTGTTGTTTGATTTGCAGTGTAATTCGAAAGTTAATTTCCTTCCATATATATGTGTTGTATAATGATGTGTTGATGTTATATATGCATCAGAATATCCTCCATAATTTCAACCAACTCCCATGGGATTTTCTAGTTTCTCTTAATGATGTTAAGCATGGCTAGTGAATTTGTTTCCAATACTTTGAGCACATTCTTTTCTCTCTCCCAGTATCTAACTACCTCCAAAATAGTTTTTGCCTCTGTTTAAATATTGGTCATATGTCCTAGGATTCCTGATTCTGCATAACAGACATCTCCTCTGTGATCTCTTATGCAGAAATGATAGGAACTTGGTCTAGGATTTCCTCTTCTTATACCATTTATGTTACACTTTTCATGTCATACAACTGATGGAGTTCATCTAACAATAAGATAATATAGCCTATGTTTGTATTCCCCCAGAGCCTTAATCACCTTTTCCTAGGAAAAATCCAATATCTTCATCCTTGGAGACAATGTCCTAATTAGATAATGGACATTTGCATGAACATTATAGATCATTGTATGAATAGATGTATCTCTTTCATGCCTCCTATTATTTATTTTCTTTCATATCTCCCAATAGACAAATACTAGAATTGTAGTGTAAATCTATTGTTGTCTAGGTGATTCAGCCCTACTCCACCATTCCCTGATTATTGACTGAAGTTGTAGCCCCTCCAACCTGATATCTGCTGAACTAGAGAAGAAATTCCACGATCTCTTAGTTGCTGGAGCTAAAAGGAATAAATGACCCATAGTTTCCTGTATGTCCCCTACACAGCATTGGAATTGTAATGCTAGGTTTATACCCATTCTCTTCAAATTATCTTTTGTACCTATTCTGCCTTTCTAGGCTTTCTAGCAGAAGAAGTTGATTTTAAATGGTATTCCTTTCACCCATAGATTCTTCTCCACCTCTTTCTTTCAAACTATGTGTCTTACTAGTTGCCACGCAGTTTTAACTAAAAAACTGTTTGAGGTGTTCCCCATCAACCATGTTATATCTGTAGTTTCTTCTGAGATTGGGAGTTTGATACCTTCACGTATATGAACTACAATCTCCTCATCTGATAAGTATGCTTGTAGCATCTGCCTGTTCCATAGTCCATCTATAACAAAGTCCTTTACCTCAATTTCCTCCTCTGAATTATTGATACGCTCTATATAGTATATAGCCCCCAATTTGGTTTAATTATCAAATCAAAAACTAATCTTACCAGATTTTGACTTGCCACCAGATGTGTTCTATCAGCTCCCTTACCTTAAGCATTTTTCTCCATATATGTGAGGCACCTGTTCCTTTTACAATCACTAGATATAGCCTTTGACATTATTCATTCCACATAAACTTGCTCCATAGTGATGTTGTGAAAGTTTTAAAATTCGATCATAATTTAGCAAATAGAGCATCCACTATATGATGCAATGATCTAAAACCAATTTCCCCTTCCTCTTGTGGAAAACAAAGTGTCTCTCATGCCACTCAATGCTTGCCCTTAGTCTCTTCCTAACTACTCCAAAAGAATTTAGCTATAATCTTATGAATGAAGTCAATCACTCCTTTCAGAGGATTCATTACAGAAATCTGGTATATGGAAACAGATTGTAAAACATGTTTCACTAGGGTGTATTTACCACTTGAGGACAATAACTTACTTTTCCATGATAGAATTTTAGCAGTCACTCCTGTGATCAATGCTTTAAAGTACTCCTTTTTCTTCCTCCCATAGAAAATTGGGCACCCTAGATATGTATAGGAAAAAGTTCCTTGCCCAATTTCTGTTCACTTTCTCAGCTTTTGTCTCACATTGATGGGAACCTTGTCATGCAAGTACAGAAAGCTTTTGGACAAATTAATAAGCTGGCTAGATACTTCTTCATAATCCTTTAAAATGTGCATCATCATTTTAACAGACCTCTTATTAGCTGAACAAAAAAGAATTGTATCATCAATATAGGACAAATGATTGATTCTTTTACTCCACCTAGACATTCCATGACCAATGAAGCTCTCTTCCTCATTGAAAGTTCTAGAAAGGACCTCTGCTTCAATAATAAAAAGGAGAGGGGATAAAAGATCTCCTTGTTTTACTCCTCTTGAAAAGAAAAAGAAATCATGAGTTTGCCCATTTAAAAGAATAGAGTATCAATTATTTTACAGAATTCTCCACACCATATCAATAATTCTCTCCCCAAAATCAAACCTCCTCATGACCTTGGTTAGAAATATCTAAGATACCCTGTCATATGTTTTGGTCATACCAAAATTTACTGCCATATTAAAGAGTTTAGCCCTTTTGTTAATGTCTCTCACTATCTCCTGTGCCCAGTAATACATTCTCTAAGATGCTTCTACCTTTCATGAATTCAGTTTGATTATGTAAAATAATTTTATGATGTACCTTCTCAATTCTCCCTTGAATGATCTTTGATATCACCTTATTCATGAAAGTACTTAGGCTGATTGGCCTCAAGTCACTAAAAGTTTTTACTATCTCCTTTTTTGATATTAATACCAAAATAGTATGAATAAAGTACCTAGGTATCTCTGCTCCATAGAAAAAGTGACTTACTTCTTGAATAATGTCCTCTTTGATTATTTTTCAATGGGATTGAAAAACTTCTCCTGAAAAACCACCTCGACCACTAGCACTGTTTTTGTTTAAGCCAAAAATAATTGTCCTAATTTCTGTCTTATTTGGCCACCTCTTCATTTCCACTCTACCTCCTCTGTCAATAGCCTCGAAATGCAATTAAGGGTCCTAAAATCTTGTGTGTAGTTGTCCTCCTGGAACTGATCATGGAAAATATGGACAACTTCATCCCCTATGTCCTAGTCATTAGTCAGTTCCCTTCCTTGCCTATCTTCTATTTTCTGGATTATCAGTCTTTTTCTATTTCTTTTAACATAAGCATAGAAGAATTTTGTGTTCTTGTCCCCTTCCATGAACTAATGCATACCTGCCTTCTATTTCCAATAATCCTCTTCATATTTTTGAAATCTCTTCAATTTTGCTACTGCTTTCCTTAATTCTACTCTATTTTCTTCTATAGGATTCAGCTCAAATTGAAACTCTTTCATTTTGATCACATCTTTCATTGTAGCAATTCTCTTGAACACATCTACAAAAGTTGACTTGCTCCAAGTACTTAGAGTCGTTTTCACCTTCTTTAATTTCTCTTGTATCTTTTTTAAAGGTAATCCCTCCATTGTTATCTCCCAAGCCTTCTTAACCTCTTCTTCAAAACATGATGCCTTGTCCAAAAGTTAAGAAACCTAAACGGTTTCTTTAATGTGTATTAGCCTAAAGTGCATGCCACATGAAGAGGGGCATGGTCTGATTCATCCCTGATCAAGTGCATGACCTCACTCTGATTGCATTCTTTTCAAAAAACTTTATTGCTAAAAATTCTGTCAAGTATTTTAAATATGTTGTCATCCCCTGTTCTATTATTCCACCAAGTATATAGACTTTCTGAGAAAGAAAGTTCTGTGAGTGAAAAATAATTGACACATTGTGCAAAATCTGCAGTCTCTATATTAGTGACTGGTAGACCCCCTAATTTTTTATTGTCATGGAGAATAATATTAAATTCACCCCCATCAACCATGGTATATTGCTGTCTTTTGCTACCCATGAAATATCCTCTCATAGTTTCAATCTCTCTAATGCACTACATCTAGCATAAACAGATATAACCATTGCTTGTTTCTGACTTGCTTGATGAGTGAATTTCACTGTAATTTGTACAATAGTATCTGACAAAATCTTCACTTCCCAGTCTTCATTCCAGAATAACCAAGTTTTTTTGGAATATTTCATGTTGGCATTCTCCATTCTAATCATCCTTCTAATGTATCTAATTCATTAGGCCCTTTAAATGGTTCAAATAGGGCTATAAAAGAATAATGATATCTTCTTTTAGATAAATCACTTTCTCAAAAGCATTTTAAGATTGTACTGATCTAATGTTCCATAACATAATAGTGTAACATCATTTATTACGGGATGGTCTTAAAGAACTACTCTTTGTTTGAATTTGATTATTCTTTGGACCTGCATACTTTCCTCTTCTTCTATACTTTTTAACCCCTTGATACTTCTAGGTGAAAAATTTCCACTTTTAGAAACATCCCTCATATTTGCTTGTAAATCCTCTTCTGCATTATTTTCACCCCGCATCAGTTTCATCCCTTACACCTTCTCTTTTCATCTGCAGTGTATTATCTGTACTGTTCACACATTTTATATGAATTTGGGTCTGATCACCTTCTAGCTTGTGTTCTTGTGTGTCTTGTTTTGAGACTCCACTTCTCTTCTCCTTTATCTATCTCCACTATACTATACTCATGTTTTCTATCTTGTTTTCTTGCTGATTAGTGAGCCTCTTCATGATGAATGTTTTGGTTATTATTGTCAACCTCTCCCTTATCATCTTGTTGATCCTTTGCTTCTTCCTTATCTCTCTGTTCTTGTGTTTTTGTGGTACTAATATTTTTCACTTTTCCAGTAGTCTTCATGTTTTATCCTCCCTTTTCCTGACTATCTGCATTGTCCTTACTGTCCTTTCCAAATATCTCCTCCACTCACTTTTTTGTATTAACTTTATTTTGATTTTCCTGCTATCCTTTGTTCTATTCTTGCTTACTTTCTTTGTCATTATCTGTTGGTGGTGCTTCTTTCTTTTGCTCCCCCAAAACTTGAAAATGATTGGATGTATTCATATGATCAACTTTAGAGTTTGGGTCTCATCTTGTAATTATTCTTTCCTTATGCAACCCTTTCCTTTGATGCCATCATTCCCTCCCTCAAGCTTTTGCATGTCTATCTCCTTTTTATTATTATGTTCCCCCTTCTTTTTCTTATTTTTGTTCACATCTTTATTCTGTTTGTCATCTTTTGGCTTATTGTCCTTTTTGCCCTCATCAAAAAGCTCCGAAAGTAATACAAAGCAAGCATCTTCATTGTGTTCTTGTAATTTGCAAGTGCGACAATACGCGGAAAAATAATCATACTTAATTTGCACCTACTTTGATAAAATCTCACCACTTTTCTTCTTAATTTAAATATTGATCCGCTTTGGTAATTCCCTTAATAAATTCACCTCCACCTTCGTCTTGGCATAACTGGGTTTGATTTTGTTTGTTGTAGCCATGTGAACTTGTAATGGCTTTTCTACTGCGGCTACTAAAGAAAAGACTGCTTCACGATCAAAAATATTTGGTGGTAAAGAAGGTAGGGAAATCTATGCCACTGTAATTAGAGTTTCTACTGCTGGATCAAACATGGAGTCCCACTCCAAAGTTCACATTGGATAATTTCAATTCTTATGTTCAACATAGATCATTGGTTTGGATAATAGATGTGTATAATCTTCCATGCGTGAAGATCAGATCAATATGTATCTATTATTCAATACTCCTATATTAGCATCACCTTTGAGTTCACATTATTATAGTATTAATCTCCTTAAGATATGAATATCAGGCGATCCATAGGAAAAATTTTATATCACTGTAAATTGTAATTGTTTGTTAGCAATCATCTGCGCTACTTCTTCTTCTTCCCACACTACTCTAGGTTCTCCATGGAGGTACATAAGTTGTTTCATCGATACTGAAATTATTTTGTCACCTGGGATTGTAAGACATCTATCTAACTCTTCTTTCCTGTAGAAAAGGGTTTTTTATCATCAACTAGTGGCCAACCAGCCACCATAGGGGGCTGCCCACTGGCCATAGCGGCCAAAGAATCGAGGATTCTTGTGTCCACACTAGATCTCAAAATTTAAAGAAGATCTCTCCTGATAAATTTAAATTTATTTTTTATGAATCCTAAACGTTAGGATAATAATTCAAGTATTGGTGGTTGGACTTTCAGTGGAAACAAAGCTCCAGTGCCCTTGTTTCTTTCAACAATGGCGACTAAGGAATGTTCGAAATTCAAATCTGATTTGTGGAGCGAAAGATTTTTTGTTTCAAAATGCATAACAAGAAGATTGCTTAAGTTTCTTCCATTGATTAGCATGGAAACAAAGGTTCAGTATCCTTATTTCTTTCAGCAATGACGCCCAAGGAATGCTTGAAATTTGGAGTTGATTTGTGGAGTCAAAGAACTTTTTCATTCCAAAATGTACTACATGAATTTTTTCATTCCAAAGTTTCTTTCATCGTTCTGGGTTGCTCCAGTTTTTTTCGTTTATGTGTGATAACTTGTTTCTAGGTTGATCTAATGGTACAAATGTTTTGAACAGATTTGTCATATGTTTTCATAAAAAAATTTTATGGTGGAGTATTTATGGTGGGATGTGAAGAAGATGAGATGTGGGAGAGGGAATATAAGGGGTATTATAATTATTTTTTTTACTTTAAAAATTCTTCTGACCTGTGGATTTTTATTTTTTGTTTGTTTATTTTTCCACGTCAGTTATAAGGGTTAAATAAATTCACTTTTAGATATTAAAGGTGTGTAATGGGTTGTCATTATAGTTTAAGTGTGTAACTGACTTTTCAAAATAAGTTCAAGGAGGAATTTATGCCTTTTCTAAAGCAACTAAAAATACAACTTTGGGACTAAAAATCTCATTTTAACTCCAAATTTAGTTTTGTAATTTCTCGTAGATCAGTCTCGACGTTCCGTAGCTAATAGAATTGACGAATCTCTAATCTGACACCAGAAACTCAAAGTGGTACAAAAACTCACTTTTTCAACAACTTAAACTTCCAAAAATGCCAAAACTCATATTTTCAACTTTTAAAACTTAGGATTTCAGTTCCAATAATACAAATAGTTTAAAATAGGCCTAATAATATACGAAAGGATAAATAATAATTTTCATTGATACGGCCAAAAATGACCAACCAGGTCATTACATATTTTGTCCAGTTTAAAACCTTCCTGTTGATAGAGTTTCTTATGTTAGATTATATAAAAGTCAACGTTAAACGACCATAACTCTCATAACATAACGAATTAGGTATCCTATGACCTACCAAATCAAAGATCTTTGAATTACCTTTCTAACGCAACCAATTTTATCTTATTTGGAGTTTGGAGCAAAACATTATGACCATTTTACTATGGATTACCAATATAGAGTACAATGACGAACCTGATTTACGAGTCGTGGTTTGAACGACAGCCCATCGTGTTAACTCGTGGAATGACTTCTGAAGTCCATTTTTGAGCCCCAAACTGGATGGACCCAACTATGGGTTATAAATTCTTCTACGGGTCTTGATTTGGGCTTGCGGAATAGATCCAGAGACCCCAAAATGCCCAAACTTTCACGAATGGGATTCTACGGACAGCAGAAGCTTTTACGGGCCTTAGATTGACCAATGGACGACCTGGGGATCATTTTTGAAAGGGTTGTTTTGATATTTTTCCACCTTTTAAAAGTCTTAACTTGACGGCTTTACACCTAATTAAGTCCCTAAACATAACTATTCAACCTTTTTATACTAAGACATATTCTCAAAATTAGAGCAAGGTTTCAAGGGGAAAAAAACTAGGGTCTCAAGAAAATCTTGTGAGTACTTCTAAGTTATTTAAGAATTCAAATATTCCAGGTATGCAAGGCTACCTAAATCGTTGGATTGAGTTCATCCATGCGCCCATTCGTATACATGAGTCGAATTTGTGAATAGAAATTGAGTAGTGAAAATTCCACAATACTGATCTTGAAGTTGTTTGCATTTATTTAGAGTCTTGATGAGTATATATGAATGAATTGATAAATTGCATGATGGTTATATGAAATTGGAGTATAAGGTTTGCTTGACAATGTGAATCATAAATTACATTATCTTATGTAATGCTTGTTGCATTGACTTAATTAAAAGTTGTGATTATGACTATTCGAATTGAGTAAATTGAGCATGATGAGCATCATAAATGTCTTTTTGTTATGAACATAACTGATTGGATTTTAAGTGATTATTTGAGTTAGAGTCTTTAATGATTTGATGAGTCTTGATAGCATGTATGACTGATAGTCTTGATTGTCGATTTATTAAGTGACTGAATGGAGTCTAACTGGAGTTAATATGAAGAGTTCATTGAATTGATTGATATGAGTATATTGAGTCTTGAGAGGATTATTGAGCATCGATATACGCATGAGTAAATAATGGCTCCATTCCATAAACTACGTTGTCAGTGTAAAGTAGGGCTATGCCTCTTATGTCCTAAAAAGATGGACATTGATTTTGGATCCAGATTGGTTTGATTATCCCTTACCTTGACAAGTATTAGATGATTATGGCAATGATAGTGCAAATGTTGTATCATCACCAGCTCATATATGATGGTTGTTGGTTAGAGAAACTCTTTGATTGTTCATAACTGATTTGATTGAGTTGTATGTGGAGTTTCTTTTAGGAGCATTAGTTTACTAAAAAAATTTGCATCTTTCACTAAGCCGAATTATGAAAGTTTGAGTTGATTTGATTGATTTGCAATTAAGTTGTATTGTTTCCCCAACCATTTTACATACCAATATATTCAATGTACTGACATCAATTTGGATCTGCATCATTAATGATGCAGACACAAGTGATAGAGGTCTTCAGTGAGCGCATCCTTGACGTCCAGTTTCTTATTTCTAGACTTGGTAAGACCTCCTTGCTATTCGGAGGAGCCTTTTTCTTTTATCTTTATTAAGTAGTATTATTTTATTTGAGATAGCCTAGGGTTTGTATTGGCACCTTCTAGATTGGATAGATGCTTCATAGACATTGAGTGGAGATTGTTGATTGTTATTTTTCAACTCTTGTTCATTAGAAATTGCTATTTATATAAAGACTTAGTTATTTAATTTACTTCATAGTCATTTTATTTGAGTATATTCTTCCGTTGTTGAGTGTGATGCGACGATGAGGCCTGATGATTCTCTTGGGGAATCAATAATGGTTCTCAAAATATCGGCCACTCTTAGGGTACCTTCCCGGAGTATGACATAACTACATCGTTGAACGCGAATGGATAAATCAATTGTGAACATTAAATTTTTATTCTGTTATATAATCAAACACGGTTCTAGGTATATTCCTATCCTAGCTACAAATAAATTCTAGTGGTAAGCCAAAAAAGATCGTGCTCCTTATACTTCATGTTTTCTCTCTCTATCCCCTTCAAAGGTCAATATATTTATTTCAATGGCGGCCAAACATCAAAATACAAATTCAAGAACATAAAACTAATTTATACGATAATCTAATTCATCCACAAAATCGATGTTCAACAATCATAAATAGTTGTAGTCCGCCAAAACAGGGGTGTTTAGCTACTCATACCAATCAAGGACACAAATTAAAGTAAATTATTCTCATATAATTCAATGTCCAAAAAAAGGGAGAACAAATAAAACTTGTCGTAAATTTCAACTCTTTGCTCTTGTGGTTGAAAAATAAGACGTAACCCTACAGCTAAGGTTATGTTTACAGAGTATAGGAAGTTAATCCCTTTTATATGTAGGATTAGAACTTCTTTAAAATCTGAAAATATCGTCAGGGCTTCCTTGGGATGGCGCGCCAGCACTAGTGCTTCAGGAATTTGGCCTTGGCACGATGCACCGTTAGTGCTCCTAATCATGCATGTCTAGAGTTTAGGGGTTGAGGCGACGTACTACCAATGCACCTCAACTGAGATTATGCTCCTTTTTGAGTTGTGTCCAAGCTTCTCTCCTCCGCTCTCGCTCCCCAATGCTCATTTCCTCTTCGAATTTTCTACATTAGCTAATCACATGTCATAATGCCCAATTCTTGCCATATCAATCAAAACATTACACCAAGAACAAAGAATACTCTTAAAACAACAGGTAAACATGAGCAAAATAGTAAATAGACATAAATACGCCCAAGATTAGGATTAATTATTTCAAATGTTAGCGAAACAACCCTTACATATATTACATGATATTATTTGAGGAGGCACAAACTTTAAAAAATTTATTCAATTTGTGCATCAAGTGGTAGTGAAAAGTTAAACATTAAATTTAAATTTTGATTTCAATCAAAATTTTAAAATTTGTGGATGTTGCTTAGAAATGCTATTATGATGAAATATTGTCAAATATTTTGGTGTAGAATCACTGTTCCAAAAGAACAATTTACCAATTGTAAAAAACCGTGTCCAAATTTTTTATTAAGCTATTTTGTCGATCAACTTTAAATTAAATTGTTCAGAAGTGTTGCTAAACCAACCACTTCATAAAATGGTACGTAAACAAAATTTCAGTAAATTAATGCATATTATTTTTAAATAATGTAGTACTTAATTTCTCTGAAGATCCCTAAATTAAGGTGTGTTAGTGTAAACTCTCATTTTTCCTCTTAAACATTTTTTTCTTAGGTCGGTAAGGCACTGAGACATGCAAGTTGAATGTTAATTAAGCAATTAGTCAATAATATTTTGTCCATATTTCTTGCAAAGTGACGTAGCTACCTAGTTGATCCAACAGGAGCATAAACTAATTAATTGAATTACCATCACATTTATGAAGCTCAATTTTAGTTTATACTTTATAGTTGACCAAACTACTTTATTTAGCTCAATTAGTTTTACAAAGAGTTATTCAAAACTTGGTTCGCACTGATCCATTGCCTAGTTCAAATACCAATCAAATGAACGGGTTGTTTGGTTACTAATTAGATATGTATACATATTAATAATGCAACAATAAGTTCCGAAGAATTTAAATAATTCACGTATTATTTATTTAATTTTCTTCATTGTATTTAAAGCAATATATAAACGGACTCATAGTGTATATATATTTATATTTTATTTATATGGGATTGTAATTGCTAACCAAACATCCAACTTGATCATTCTCAACATAAATTCTTAATAATTTTTCTTAATCAATCAACTTATTGATAATACTATTTAACTTTTCTTAAAGATATAGAGCATACACAAAATGAAACGATTAGAGTCTGATTTGGCTTGTTATGGGTTTTTATAGGAGTCAACAAAATCAAATCAAAAATTGCACTAAATAGTAAATTGAGTCAATTCAAAAAAAAAAGAAGAAAATCTAACTAGTGATTTGGTTTGACTTAGTTTAGTATTAAAAAGAACCTAACCATACTTGGATTAGTTTGGTTTTAACCTTAAAAAGTCAACCCGAGATCAAACTAATAACATTATATATAAAAAAAATTCAAAATTTATTTTATACCTAAAAGTATTTACTTTAGTATAATTTATAAATATTTCTTATACTTTTTTATAGTTTTTATCTTTTGTCATATTCTTTCAAATTTAATTTAGAATTTTGAATGGTCCAATAAAAGTTATAATTTATAGATATTAGTAACTTTAATAAAGCTCAAATAAAAAATCAAATTAATAGTAATGCTACGAAAAAAATCAATTCAACACCAAAAATGATAGTAATATTAAATATTTGTTCTTTAGGTTTACATTGGTTTAAACAATTAAAATACATACCCTAATTTAAGTGTTTTTTTTTAATGTTTAGTCATATAAACAATACTTGTTAGACTTACTTTAGCATGATGTAATACTTTAAAATTATAATAATTTTCATTGTGACTTATTTATTTGCAATATTTGTTGTGTTATTTCATTATTATTTTTTATTGAATATTTTAATGTCATCACTTTTACCATATTTTATGTTATTTTCTAAATAAATACCCTAGATAATTATATTTTGGTAGGACTAAAAAATATTTGAAGCAAAAGTTAATTATACGTTTGTATAAATACTTTATCAAAAAATTCAAAAAAAAGGTTCCAAGGTTGAAAAATTCAAATTTTGTTTGTTTGGTTTCTTTATAGATTTATAAATTCGTCACAAATGATTTGATTTGGAATATGAAAAACCTAAACTAATTCGGTCCATCTATACTCTTCGTTTTTCATTGTAATATATTTACCATAACATATACTAAGGGATTGCTTGGATTATATTATTTTTTAGCTTTTAAGTATTTTTTTAGTTTTAGGGGGCTTTGAAATATTTAGAAAGTGTTTTAAGTATTTATTTTTGGCCAAAAAAAATTTCAAAATAAGTCAAAAGTTAAAAATTAAATATCTCTTATTTTTGACTTTTAACTTTTAATTTATAAATTATCTTTTATAAACTTATCGAAACAGACACTAACTTTGTTGGGTTTGCTAGGACTATTACCATAAATGCTTTGATTAAGCTTAACTTTTATTTGGACCCAACTTAATTTTACAAGCTCGATTCAACTCAGTCTTGCTTTGCTCAAGCCTCTCAGCAATCAGAATATTTGTCATAGTTTTTTTAAAAAAAAATTAAATGATATGAAATTTGACATAGTTTTTTTCATACTTCTTCAATTTCAAAACATTTATCATAGTTTTTTTCAAAAAAAATTACTAATGATATGAAATTTGACAAATATATTTAGATATATACAAAGTACTTTTTATCATATTGTACAAAAAAATTATAATTTATTGTACTTTTCGTATAATTTTTTTATTATCTAAAATTTTAAGTTAATCTAATTTACTTTAACTTTAAAATCAGTTAAATTAACTCTCCAAGAATGAAATATGACAACTATTTTAAAATGAATCAAAAACTTAGATCATGAATTTTTTTTTTATTATTAAACTTGTACAATAAGAAGAAACAGACAGAATCAACAAATAATTACCTGTGGGAGGAACATGTGAGGGGTTTTCTCTTTTCTGGTTAAAACACATGCGGAGGTTGCTTTGTACCATAATCATTAAAAGAAATAATTACTTAATTAAAACGCGACTGTTTATTCTGTTAGCCACCCGATATCATAGCAAAGGACCGTGTTTGAAATTAATTAAATTTTCTGAAACAGTGTGATTGGAAGAAAATCTTTAAGGAAATGATTCCCTTTTGAAATTATTTTAATTTAATTCATAAAATTTTGTTTGGAAGGAAGGAGAAAGGATGGAGAGGAGGCTTTGTACGGATTTGACCCGACATTGTTCTTCCTAGACATGTTCATCACAAAATGGATTGCATAATGAGGATCCTATGGGACGGAGCTGGTATACGAATTATGAATTTGGCCGAGTTTAGTTATTTTGGTCAAAATTTATATTTATCTTAAGAAATTTATTTTAATAAGTGTTACTTTTGGAATTAAAAAAAATACATTTTTTGTTTCAAAATGAATATCATTTTAACAAATTTTTTATTCCAAATAAGTCTCATCTTAGAAACTCTAGACAAAAGTTGGTATAGTTTTTTACTATACCCTTATACTTCATCTTCAATTTTTAAGAAGCATTTGTTAAATGTCGATAGTTTAGTAACTACACAATATATTTATTAATTTATTAATGAATATCATTCTTATAAAGATGGCATTTATTTTGAGACAAAAGAGACATCAAGAAAAATTGCTTATTGGGTATGGACTTTCTCTCTCAGTGCATGTTAGTTTGATGTGCGCCTATCATGAGTAAGACGGCTCGAGCTCCATCCATGAAGATTATTGTTGATAAGAAAGCTTACGAAAGTCTTGTAGCAGTTCAGGATGGCAAACAATTTGCTTGATTGAAACAAAAGATAACTCAAATCAATGAAACAGTAACACCAATACCTACAAAGAGAGGAATAATTTTAAAAATGAAATTGAAAGGAAAATTTACAATGGTTGTCATGATCAAAAATCGAATGTGATGACACTTGTCATTGACTCATCGGGACAAGTTAGCCTATATAGATAAGTATGATGACGCTTGTCTTTAGCCCACCGAGATAAGTTAGCCTAAACAGATAACAATAGAATAATGTGGAAGCTAAAGGAAAATATTGTTGAATGCCAGACCTTTCAGCCATTGGAGGGTAAAATGGAGAAGAAGTAGGAGAGAAAGAGATGGAATGAAACAGTGAAAGGAATTAAGATTGACTTAATTTCTCATTAGTTGTGATGTTCTATATATATACACATTGTTTTAGTTGTATCTAATTGCTCAAACAACTTTGTAACTGATTGCTTTGTATCTAACTGATTGCACTGATTAGTTTTAGCTAACTAACTTATTGGGATAATTATTTACAATTTCAGTTTCAATACTTCCCCTCAAGTTGGGTGTTGAAATATGTCAAGCATTCCCAACTTTGATAACATGTCATTATACAGTTGCTTTCCAGTTCTTAGTAAACACATCTTCTATTTGTTCTCTGCTTGATATGTACTCAATTTTGATTATTCCTTCTTGTATTTTTTCTCTAATAAAATGACAATTAATTTCTGTGTGTTTCGTATGTTCATGATACATGTTATTAGAAGAAATTTGTATAGCCGCTTTGTTGTCACAACGTAGTTCCATAAGTAAATCAACTTGTGCACTAAGTTCTCGCATTAACCTTTATAGCCAAATTATATCTGCAATTGTTGTTTCCATGCTCTTATACTCAGCCCCTGCTGAGCTCCTCGACATTGTACTTTATTTCTTTGACTTTCATGAAACCAAGGACTCTCTAAACTTAATCCGAAAACTTGTCACAAATTTTCTTGACAATAAACACAATGTCCAGTCAGAATCACAAAAAGCACTAATCTTTTCTGACTTTTTGCTGCTCATCAACAGTCCTAGATCAGACTGTCTCTTAATATATCTTACTACATATAATATTGCATCATAGTATAACTCTTTAGAGCATGCATGAACTATCTTAAATACTAAACAATGAAAGAAATATCTGACCTTGTCATTGGTAGGTACAGTAGCCTCCCAATTAACCTTTGATATATTCTTATTTTCTCTAATTCAACATCATTTGTGATCTTGAACAAGTTATTATATTCCAGACTTGTGAGTTTCTAATTTTGTTAAAGAGGTGTTGTGTTTGTTCTTCTCCTAGCAAGGCGACATTCGGATATCAATTTAGAAACATATCTCCTTTGATTCACTAATATTTCATTCTTGAATCTGACAAATTCAATGTCAAAAAAGTATCTCAGCTCACCTAGGTCCTCTATTTTGAAGTTGTGGTGTAAAATATCCTTAGCATCCTAGATCGGCTTATTATTCTTTCTAGTGATTAATAGGTCATCCACATATACAAGTATAATCATAATACCACCAGTGATATTGATTTTTGTGAATAGTGAATAATCCAATTTATTTTGTATGAAACCTGAGTGTGTGAGGGTAGTAATGCGTTTCAAATTCCATTGCTGGCCTGTTTCAAGCCATACAAGGATTTGAGCAGCCTGCAAATCTTATTCTTCCCCTCACTGCTAAATCCAGGTGGCAATGTCATGTAGAATTCTTCAAACAAATCACCTTGAATAAAGGCATTATATACATTTATTTGGAGAAAATATCAATCGGATTGAGCAGCAAAAGTAATAACACATCTAATAGTCACCATTTTCACAATTGGAGAGAAAGTATTATGATAATTCAAATCTTCCTCTTGTGTGAAGCCCTCAACCACTAGCCTAGCTTTATATCTTTCAACACTGTCGTCAGCTTTGTATTTCACCTTGTACACCTATTTACACCCATTAGGAGTTTTACTTGAGGGGCAAATCAACAATTTCATGGGTGTAGTTATCTCTAAGGGCCTGAATCTCTTGGCTCATAGCATGGATCCATTCACTATCTTGAGCAGCTTGTTCGAAAGAGATAGGTTCAGTGATTGAGGAAGAAAAAATGGAAAGATATGACTAGTATGAAAGAGTTATTTTGTTGTAGGTCATGAATATAGAGATAGGATGATTGGTATTGAAATTGGTGGCATAGTCAGTGTGCTAAATAGGAGATTTAGTGGATCTAGATGATCTTCTATGAGGTGTAGATGTATCAGAAGTGGATGAAAATAAAAGAGGTACGAAAGAGTTAGAAGGTTCAGTGGAGATAAATGTAAGTCATGGAGATTGAACAGGAGAATTGATGTGAGGGACTATTGAGGAAAATAGTCATTTGTGGGATGAGGAAATGTGATAGGAAAAGTGAAAGTTCGGAAGGACTATCCAAGAAAGTGTGTTTAGGATGTTTGAAGGGGAAGACAGTTTCTCTGAAAGAAACATTTCTACTTATAAAGAAGGATCCACTAGCAATGTTGTACAATTTGTAACTCTTTTGTGTGTTTGAATATTCCACAAAAATAAAAATAATAATTTTAGGAGATATTTTATCAGAGTATGATGGTTTGATAGCATAGAATAAACAATCAAAAACTTTTAAATGACTTAAATTGAAAATTTGCTTATGAAAGACTTCAAAAGAGGATTTACCTGATAATACTGAAGAGAGAAGTCTATTTATTAAGAAAGCGGCAGTGAGTACATATTCCCCCCAAAATTTCAATGATATATGAGCTTGGAATTGTAAGGCTCTTGCCATCTCAAAAAGGTGTCTATGCTTTCTCTCAGCAATACCATTCTGTTGAATTATGCCTTGAGAAGAAAATAATATGTTGCATTAAGAGTTTAAAAATTCAAGACTGTTATTAGATCTAATAGTTTTAATAGAAGCCCTAAATTGAATTTTGATGAGAATAAGGAATGCTGAAATGTATGTGATAACGTCACTCTTAAATCTCAATAGAAAAATTCAAATCATTCTAGAAAAATCATCAACAACGGTAAAAAAGAACTTATGACAATTATAAATGCATTGCTTATATGGTCCCCAAACATCCATATGAAGAAGATCAGAAGGGGATATAGATTTATTTTATACTAGAAGAAAAAGAAAATCTGATTTGTCTTGCAAGAAAACATACAGAATAAGATTGAAAAGAGATATTCTGTAAATGAGGCTTCAAAGAGGCAATTCTCTAAGGTTCAAGGGATTCAAGTCAAGTCCTTAATTTTTATTGTCAAATACTCATTCTCAGGTGTGTATGGCTTTCAAAATTCAAAATTTAGTTTCAATATTTTAATGCTCCCTTGTTCTCACAAAGTTAGACTTCAAGTTCAGTAAAATCTTCTCTTTTAATTTTGGGTATAAATTTTTAAACACATACATATGTTGTTTTGAATTTTGAAATATTATTCAATTAATATAAAGTGAAGTTGAGTAGAAAAGTCATGAACTAGTTTTTGCATTATTCATGCTCTCCAAAGAAATCATACAGATGAGCTGAGTAAAGTATTATCTTCAAATTATATATGTTTGAGCATATTGATGAGTATTTATAAATCTTATTTTGCACTTGAAGTTAGCAGATATACCAATATATTTTGTACTCTGTTGAGTTGATGAGAATTAAAGTGTTTAAGAAATTTGACAAGTTACTAGGAGAGAAGTTTAGTCAGTTAACACCTTTTGCATTACTATTTATTATGTATTATTTTCAATTAAAGTAAAAACATTTCAAGTTGTCAGTAAAGAATAGTTTTAAAGAAGAGTTTTGAGAAGAGTATGAGGAACTAAGTATTCCCAAAGGTAACATTATAAAGAGAAACTTTGAGTTCTAAATAAGTCATTTGAGTACTGAGATACTCGAAAGTAGTTTCCTTTAGTTTGAGTAATTAGCTCAAACCTAGAAAAGAAGTTTTTACAAACACTGAGTTAGCATAGTAAAAAAGTAGTATTGAGCACTGATGGGGTAGGAGTTCAGATAATTCAAATCTCATAAACTACGTAATCAAGAATAGGATTATATCAGATTGTACAACTCCACATAATCTATGTAGATGACCCAGTTAGATGAATCCATCAGTTAAGTTTCATTAATTAGTTACATTGACAAGGTATTGAATGACTCTAGAACATGGACAAGATATTGTATTATCACGAAGATCATAGTAGTGTTATCAATTAGAGAAACTCTCCACGGTAAAGTATATATATATAAAGCTACATTTATTTATGTATTAAACTAGATGTTTTACTTACATTGCATTATTGCTTATGTTACTGAGTTAATTCTAAGTTAAATTTTGAGTTGATATATATTTCAAAGCAGAGCATTTGAGTATTGTATTCGCATATATTGAGTTACACTAGTTGTTACATTAAAATAATATTTTATTTATAGTGCTTTACTTCTATTGTTGACTTATTTCGATTTAAGTCTTTGAATTAAGCATCCTATCTTGAAATTTTATTTTGACCATTTTATATATTGTACATTTCATATATTGATGCCTTTTGACGCTACATCGTCTTATAATACAGATTCAAGTACCTATGATAGCAAGCATTCAGTAAGACAACTTTCCATCAGTAGTTGGTGAGTCCTTCTCGCTTTCAGAGAGCTCTAGTTAATTAGTCCAGTATATTTATTTTACATTCAGGTAGTTGTGGATCTTGTTGTGACACCTACCTTCAGTATAATATAAACTTTATGGACAGAGTTAATGAGTTGGTCTAGTCCATTCATTTAGATATTTTAAATATTATTACTATTTCTATTAAAAGATATTTTTAGACTTTGTATAAAACATGATCAAGATTCTTGAGTTTTATTAAATGTTTTAAAGGTTCACCTTATAAAAATTTTGCATGCATGTTAAAGTTTTCAATTGAGTAAGTCAGCCAGACCAAAGGTTCGTTTGGGGACCAATAATAATTTTTGAGTGTTGGCCACATCTAGGGTATAGGCTCGGAGTATGACAAACTTGGTAACCTTTCTTAAGATAAAAAGTCACATATTATTAAAAATACAACATAGATGTTGGATATATAAGTAATCAGACCTTATCTACTAGTAAACGTTTTAAAGTAGTGCGGTCCTAGGTCCAAAATGGACAATATTACTAGCAGGTTG
The DNA here is from genome assembly GCA_025642045.1 of Solanum sejunctum. Taxonomy (NCBI): domain Eukaryota; kingdom Viridiplantae; phylum Streptophyta; class Magnoliopsida; order Solanales; family Solanaceae; genus Solanum; species Solanum sejunctum. The sequence continues at coordinate 6,396,344 of JAOTQJ010000007.1, forward strand.
GGTCGTTACAAATGGTATGGGAGTCACTCTTGTATCAGTCTTAACAATGTGGGCTAAAGTTTAATTAAGTTTAGGCAAATCTCAATAAAGTGGGCGAACCTCAATGCTGAGTCTAAAAAAATCTCATGTGATATGGTAAACCTCAGCGTGGAAACTAAGTCCATGGAGGGAGCGTATGAAACAACTCTTCTTGAGATAAGAAGTCTTACATTGGCAAAAACGTAGAAGAGATGTTGGATATATAAGTAGGCAAATCTTATCTACTAGTGATATGTTTTAAAGTCATGCGAGCCTAAGCCAGGGGTGGACCCACATGAAGTCCGTCGGATGTTCGAGTACCCATTAACGTAGTATCGAATATTATATATTTATGTATAAAGTAAGAAAATTGGTATAAATTTAATAGAGCACCTACTAAAGAAATGGTTTGATTGGTTCGATGGTTTAAGGTGAGTGCTTAAGGCTTTTTTGGTGTTGGTGGGCCTGAGTTCATACCTCACTCTCTACACTTTTCTTTACTATTTTTCCTATTTTTTTCTTATTTATAATTGCTCTTTTACTATTTTTCCTAAAAAAAAGATATATAAATAAATACTTTTCATTTCTTCTTTATTCAAGATAATACATACTATTCTCTTTATTCCTAATAATTGTCATGTTTCACTTTGCAAAATTTAATTTATAATTTTTAAAATTAAATTAGATTAGAATAATTGAATATTTTAAAATTAAAATTTTGATGTTCAAAAACTATACTAAAAGTACTATGATTTATAATTTTTCTATGTCGATTAAAAATTATATTTAAAGTGCTACTCAAAATTGATATCTGCCTCTAGAAAAAGGATATTATGAGAAGTGAAAAGATGGTGAATAGTTAGTTATATTGTTTGATTATTTTTACCATTGATTTTAAATATGATTATCTTTTTATAACAAGTATTAAATTTCACTTATGCTTTATAATTGGTAGTTAAGTTAGCTCGGAGCTACATAGGCCCAAGGAGTTATTTAATCTTTCTTCGGCTAAAAATATACAATTTATACATAAAATTATATTTTAATTTATATATATATAAAATAGATGTTGAACACCCTTTTGGTCCTTGTGTATTTACTTTTATATTTTGAATTCTTTAATAAAATTTTTGATTCCGAGCTGTTAAGTTAAGAGAGCACCCACAACTTTAAAATCCTAGATCCACCAATAGCCTAGGCCCAAAGTAAATAATATTCATTAGCAGATTGAGTCATTACAAATATTATCTATACTATGTGGAAAGATTATATTAAAGAGTAGTACGTTATAACTCATGTTTAATTTTTATTTTTATTGAACTAAAGTTCAATTTAATAAACGTTGTATCTTTTTAGAATAGGTTTATGATAGTGTATTATACTTTTGCTATGATCTTTTGGTTATTTGGTAAAATTGTATGAAAAATTGGAACAATTTTGATTGATTTCATAACTTATGAGGTTTTTTCTTTTTTAATTTTTATGAATGAAAAATACAATTAAAAATTTGTATTGCATGTCTAAATAAAACTTCAATTTCATCTTATATGATTTCATATCATGATTTTATTTCACATGACCATTCATCTTACCACACCATGAATGATAACTTGATTTTTCGTTCTCTCTTCTACCAAGTATACGTAGCAGTGGTTTATATTTCCGTAAATATGTCCAAGAAAAAGGTCTGCTATTTTAGAGGTGTTTTTTGGTTTTCAGTCAAGTTAGCTAAGCAATAACAGGATTGGTACAAAACTTTGCGCGTCGATGTTATGATTAAGGTTGAGTTGGAAACTTATCCTTTCAAAATAAAAATGCATCTGAAATGTTCTCTAGTTAAACAAATTAAATAGAAGGATAGATGTCATGTGAAATGAAAAGGAAAACTCAAAAAAGGAATTTTATTAAAATGATGAAAAATGAAAGGGGTATACTACGAATTACGATAACAAGAGAGAAAAAATGATATCCCTTCCATACATTATTAGATGGATGGACACTTTTTATTTCATATAGTGATTAAAAAATTGCTAATATATAGTTTTTTAAAAAGAAATTTAAATATTCAAATCAAAATTTATTTAAAGTTTTAAAAATCATATTAATAATATAGAACTAATTAATGAGAGGGAGAGAAAGCAATGTGAAGTCGTAAAATATGAAAGCGTGGGCCACATGGGAAAAAGCTCCTGAAATGGCAAATGTCAAAGAGAGTCATGTGCCGGCAGACGGCTTTTCCGAAGTCGAAAAAAGAAGGAACCTCATGGCGCTCTGCCGTACCAAACTCACATTTATTGATTCTCTCAAAAATACAAACTACTTGCGAAATAATCTAGCTGCCCGCCCTACACACTTTTCTAAATACACCTACTCATGTAACGACTATTTTTTTTTTTTTGCTAGACGTGTAACGAGTAATTAACTTAACTAATCCCTCTCTTTCATGTTACTAATGGGTCCTTTTAACAAGTTAAGAGATTTTATTACTTTTTTTTTCGTTTTATACCATGTTCTCGAAGATATTTTTGAGTCGATCGAGTTTTAAGGTGAGTATTGAAATTAGACATATTCAAAATGCTTTACGATAAAAATTTAAAAAAGACTATAGATCCAATTTGTCGCGTAAGCCACAAAATGAAAATGTAAGTCACGAACTTAAAACAAATGCATGGGGTGTTAATTTTGATTGTTAGTACTTTAAAGGTATTTTATTTAAATTATATTTTTTATTATTATTATTATTATTATAATATTTATGTTTTATGCTATCATATTTTTATAATTATAGTGATTTTTTTAAAAAATATATAAATAAATAAAGCAATTCCTATATATGGACAATAATATTATTATAAATAACTTTTTAGATAGTCATATATGAAATTGGTACGTAGTATAGAGCTTTCATAGCACTATTTTCCCCGAGATAATTTTTTTTCTATTTTTGGTCATTATTCTTATACTTTTTATCTTTCTCCTTCTTTAATATATATAATATTAAGCAATGCAAATATTAGTTGATGGTAGGAAGGAATAGTAGATGTGGAGGTAGATGATAATTCTATTTAAAGATTATCTAGGGTATTATTATATTTTATGTTGTTAGTTATTACCTTTCATAGATAATAATATAATATTTTTTTCTATATAAGTGGTTATTTATATTAAATTTATGTATAGAATTGTAATTGAAAGTTTTAGCACTTTGCTTTTTTTTTTTTAGTATAATAAAGTTACAAAATTGAATATATATGAGATATGTGCTCCATAGATCAATGTGAATTATGTTTCATGTCTCAAAACTTGTGCCTAATCCTATGTTGCATAAAATCTCTTTGTGCATCCTTACCTTTTATAACAAAAAGATCGAATGTCCTTCGTATTAAATAGCTACATAAAGTAATAGCAATAAAATCGAGAGTTCTATAATATTGTTAACAAAGTAAATTTAGTAAAACACACTTATAAGTAAAAATTTATTAAGGAATATGCAATTCAAAATGAATAAGCAAAAATAAATAAGGAAAATATACCCCCAATTTTGTTGCTTCTAGGTGACAGACAGGTTTTAAAATGCAATATTCCTGTACGGGGATGAATCACAAAGTAAGACATGACAAATAGCGAATAGGATAGGAGGAATGTAACAATAAACATAGCCAAAGTGAACATCAAACACCTTCCTTAAACATGATTAGAAGACTCAGATTGATATCATAGCGATGGGCCTAGCTTCAAAAGTAGGGGATTGAACACCAAATTGTGATCAATCTAAATAAGGTCGATCAATATTCAATCGTCCTCGGAGATCTACGTAATTCCTCAGTTGTTGCACAACAAAAATAAATGTGACTTTATAAAATTGAATAGTGACGAGATATGCTTCCTAGGGTTTAACTATAAGTAGACATTTTCTTATTGTAAACCGTGCGAAACAATCTTATTCTAAAATGTGTCAATTGACACTACTCAATGAAAAGCTACATTGTTTAGCTTGTCAAATTTTTGTTATATGTATAAATACTGTACATATATATATATATATATATATATATATATGTATGTATATGTTCACTTCCTTCATTTTTAAGAGATCTAGTTTTTTATATGTTGATAGTCATTGATAAAATTTGTTGCTTCACCTACATATGCATTGGATTCCTTCAGCAGTGCTATCCTCAACCTCAAACGTTGTAATCTTAAGTTTCATAGTTCTGAAATACAAGCTTTTTCTGATGACACTGCCAGTCCGCCACATTGGGACTTAGACTCAATTCACTTACTTATTAATTGTTATAGAATAATTAATATTCTTTACTTGTTATATTTTTGTATGATTAATTGTACATCGTTAAAGCAGATTTATTTAAACAATCTTCTTGATTTGATCATTTTAATGTGCATATTTTTTTAATCACGTCTATAAATTCTACTACCCATTTAAGGGCAAACAATCCTTGTTTTGGTTGGAAGACATGAAAAGCAGTTCTAAGCTTTACAAGCATGACGGGTTATTGTTATTGGATTTTATAAAAGTTTACATAGTTAAACACCTTTGTTTTTTCAAATGAAAGTGAGTATCTTTATTTTATTTTATTTTTTCATCTAGTGTTCGGTATTCACATTGAAGCACAATAATTGTGTAGGGCTCCATTTGAGAGGAAACATTTCCTACCAAGTCTTGAGTGAATATTTTAAAAAAGGAACCTCTTTAGTACGTACAGAATTTCTTTCCATATATACTCCATCTCCGACCAACAACAACATTATCCCAATGCCTTAAAGGCTCCCGCCTATATGTACGGAGCCTGACCCCTATGTTTAAAAACATAGTGCGACTGTTTTCGGATAACCCATGATGAGCATCGAAAGTTGCATTGACTAACTGCTTCTTCACAATTGAAAGAAGCGAAGACAGTTTAGGAGACCCCCCATCCCATTAACCAGCAATGTGGGACTTTGTGTTTTAACCCCCCCCCCCCCTCTCTCACGCCCAGTGCTTAGCATCTGGTGCGTAGATAATTTTCTTTGGGGCCCAACATTTGGTAAGACGGGCCCTGCTCTAATACCATGTTGAAGAAGGTCTTAGGCCTAACTCACACCCCAAAAGCTAGCTCAAAAGGAGGAGGATTGTTTAAACCTTATAAGGATACCACCCATCCCATTAACCACTAATGTGAGACTTTGTGTCTCAACACTGACCAAAAGCCAAAATTGCTGTTTGAGTTTATTACTTCTCATTCTTAGAGTAAATGTCAAAATAGGACAAAATTGGTGTCAAAATAGAGAAAATTGTTTTTCAAAGATGTGGTTATATTTATTGATTTCATCATGTTGCATTCTTGGATCGTGGATAGAAAAAAATGATAAGTCAAATGATGCATGCGCCCTTACGAGCTATTGGGATTTTAGCCCATGAAACCGTTGTAATATTTCTTTAAAGTACTTCCTGCTCCCTTCCTCCGTTTACTATATTAGTAAGGGCAGCTCTGTACACTATAAAGCTTTTATTATGTATAGGATACGAAAAAAAGTTTAATTATAAATATTGATGGAGTTAAAATTTCAATTTAGGGGTTTAGAATATACAAAAGTAAGCATATGGATCAATCAAAGGGAATTTGACATCTACTATACATAAATAAAAAATTATTATTATTATATATAAATAGTTTAATTTTTTACCGCAAGAATTTGGATGAACTTCTAAGCATAGTTGGCTTCATCATTGATCACAAAGATCTATTATATATAATCTTATCTCCATTTACTATAAAAAAAAATATTTTTTCAATTTCAGCTTATCATGGCACTTACGTATGTTGTTTCTCTTAATGTATTTTTTAGCATTATAAACTACTTATTTTCTAACAATTTTCTAAGGCTTATGACTAAATTGATCAATTTATGTGTTTAGTAATAAAGAATTTATGTCAATTAGGGATGGAGCTAGTGAGAGTCATTCAAACTCTTCTTTATTAGAAAATTACATTATTTATATATGATTAAAATTATTCTTTTTATATATGTAGTATTCTATTTGTTTTTAAAAAATGATCTAATTTGACTTGACATGAAATTTAAGAAAATAAAAAAAGAACTTTAATTTTATGGGCCTAAATTAAAGTTATGTCAAATGCATTAAAAAAATTTTAATCTTACATCTTTGAATATGTCACGTGAAAAATTAAATTAAAATATTATCATAAAAGAGAATGGATCATTCTTTTAAACAAATTAAAGCAAATTATTCTTTTTGTCAGAGAAGAAATAGGTATAATATTTAACTTTCTTCAACTTCTTTATATACATACTAGATATGAAAAGGCCCCTTGAGAGGCCAACATTACAAGCTTGAGTTGTATTTGTGTATGGTCAATTATATTTTTTAATAATAAATTAATTTTTAATATTTTATAATAAACAAAATAAAAAGTGTAATGAGCATTACATTTGCAAGAAAATTATCTTTATCTCTTATTTTTATAAATAAAAAATAATTTATGACTTATTTAATTTATCGCAATTAACATTAAAAGAGTACGTAATCTAATATTCATTTTTAATATTATCCCAAGTATAAATATTGAATTAAATAATAAACATGTATTGAAAAAAGAATACATTACCCTCTTTACTTATATGTGTCAGTCTCATATCAATAAGTCATAAACATCAAACATATTTCTATTGGGGTGGATATCTATAACTAAATAAGATGACATATTTTTCAAATTCATGAATTTAAGGGCAAAGTCAAGATAAGACTTATGGAATCTAGTTAATGTAAAATTAGAAATATTTATGCAAAAAAATCTTAAAAAACCTTTCTTCAAAATCGTCTCAAAAGCTTGACAAGTTCTAAAATAGATTAAAAATGTGTTTTTTCAAGTTTAAAAGGGTCCATGTCACATATACTCTCCGTAATCGCAGAGCATAAGCAGATCTCTACTCCGCGAACATGGGACATTGTCCGTCAACGCGGAGCACAACATCATCAAGACCTCCACGAACATCGGAGAAGGAATCCACTTGCACTTGACATCAGTAAAAATCAGCAATGCCAAGTTCAATTCCCTACTCGAAATGGACCCTCGAAAAATAATACCAATAGAATAATATCTCTTAAAGAATTTTAAAATCATATTTCAATACATTGATCTGAGTTTGACTTGACACGAAATTTTAAAAAATAATGAAAACTTTGGAATCTTGTACTTAAACCAAAAGAATGTAAAAAAAATATTTACCTAAATATAATTTAATCTTGTGATTCTAAATATGTCACGTGAAAATTTAGAATTAAAGAGTTGACAAAAATGAAAAAAACTCTTTTTGAAATTAATAAAAAAAAGTAAGCTAATAAATTAAAATAAAAAGGGGTAGAAGTTTTATATTTCCTTCATTTTAAAATAATTTTCATGTTTTCATTTTGCTTTTCAAGAGTCAATCTAACTAATTTTCAAAGTTAAAATTTGAATAAATTAATTTAATACTTTAAAGTTAAAATTTAGATTTTTTAAAGACTATACAAAAAGTAATATCTCAAATTGCTATGATTAAAAAATATATGTTTGAGTGTTTACCAAATTTTACATCATTTAAATTTAAAAAAGAAATTGTGATGAGTGTTTTAGAATGAAGAAAATATATTTAAGAAATAAATCATATTTCGCTATTAAAAAAATAATGAATTTTTGAGTTGGAATATAAAATTACCAGCAAGAATGATTTTTAAAGTTTAAACCTTTAAGAATTTGTATTAAAAAACCTAATTTAAATTTAAATAGTGGAGATAAAAAATATAGTGAAAATTATAATGAGAAATGAGATTCACAAAATATAAATAGAATTGATAATAGTCAAGTATTTAAATTTATAAATAAATAATAAAATTAAAATAATATAAAAAAATGTGTTATTAACTTATTATGCATGTTTAAAGGCAATTGATAAGAAAATAAAATAAAATCAAGTGTATATATATTTAAAATTTTCTAAATAAAATAATCATTTTACTAGTCCATATCAATCATTATTTTTAATGGTGAACAAGTAAAAATTTACATTGGGGAGAGAGAGAGAAGTATGTTATTCCCCTGTTATAAGGATTGATTTTGATAGATATAATAAATTAGCAAATAAAAACGCGTTTTAAGGAGGCTCAGCAAGACAGAAGAGGAACAGCTGTTTTCCTAAGTCTCACAAATAAAGCTCTCATTATCCTACATGCTAAATCTCACAGTTTTATTGCGCGTCTTTAGAACTACCCTTCTTCCTTTTTTCAATTTTTTCTATCAAACAGAAATTTCTTTTTTAAAAAAAACATGAGATAATTGCACCCCAAACCACCTTAATTTTCAGTAACTGCATGAACAATCTATACCAATTACGCTAATTTATTCTTAATGAAATAGCTTATAAATATACAAATAAATAACTATGATTTATTTTAATTTAAATTGTAAATTTTTTTAATCAAATTAAATTACCTTCAGATGAAAGAAGTAATATGTTTCACATTTTTCATAGGCCTCCTAGATAATGAGAAAATTAATTTGCTATAAGTTGTTATACAGGCGGAAATGTCAAGGGTATAAAGTGAAAAAACTTGTATACGAATACTTATTTTCCAATCATAATTGTTCTTTATTGATTAAACACAGTAATTATTAAGTAATAAATAATAAAAATAAATTTATCAAATTATTCTTTAATAAATATAATGTTTTAAAAATAAATAATTAATAAATTAAAAATTAAATATAAAATTATCTCTAAATAAATATTATTAAATATTTATTTTTAATGTAGTTAACAAATAAAAAGGGGCACCAGAGTATTATAATATTCCTAAGCTCCCTTTCCTAGGTGCAGAATCCTGGAAGCTGCTAATGACAGAATCCTATGTTAATTTCTCTCTCTTTTGGCACGGAATTATTTAATGCATAGAATATTTAGATGCAAGATATGATGATGACGACATCTGTTCATTAAGACATGTCATTTTCCTACTAATAATGTGCTCTACTCAATTACATTTTTGCCCATTTCTTATTCATTTACTATATTTGTTGAATTAGCATGTCTTAAAAATTGTTGAAGAAATACACAAAATGACTAAAACACTCTGATAAGATAAAGGTAACAAAATCAGTTTCTCGTCAGCTTTAGCCTAATGCAACATTATCCTCATATTCTGATATCATTTTAACTAAATAACATGACAAGATCAATGTGACCAAAAAAAATTAACTAGTGTTTGGCTAGCCTACTTTATTTTTACACGAAAATTAAATAAATAAAAATTATGATCTTAGATTAAATATATATCAAATATATTAAATATTTATTAAATTTGTAATTTTAAACATGCTATGTAAAAATTAAAGAGATGCTAAAAGGAAAAGAGTCCTTTATTAAGGAGACTAAAAAAGAAAATAGGTCAAACAAATTGAAACAAATGAATTACTACTTATTTCCTTATGTAAGTAGTGTGTTCACACCCTTCATATCGATTGGTTGGGTTCAATTTTGAAGTTTATCGGTTTGACTTATTTGTTATCGATTTGTACATATGTTAAACTGTTATAAAATCATTAAAATATTGACTTATCAGTTATCGATTTATTGGTTACTAATTGTTATCGATTTAACCATTAAAATTTGACACAATTTTTTTTTAATTTATTGAAAATTACTTAAAAACAAGGTGACAAACCAAATAAACCATACACATGAGTTGATAGACTACATCTCACTCAAAAGCAAATAACACTGCCACATTATAAAAAAAATTAAAATTTTAAAACAATAAAAAATACAAGTATGAACAGTGAAGGACTTTATATATCAAATGGTATAAATATAATTATTTAATTTACAATAAGATTATCGATTATCCCATTAATAGAAAATCTAAAATCATTATGAATCGATAACCTAATAAAAGAATTTCAATTGTTACTGCAACTGCAAAATCAATAATTCAATATTGATAAATCAATAATTTTTTTATTTTAAATTATAAATTTTGATTCGATTTTGAATACCTGATTCATTAAAAAAAAGAAAGACACCCAATATATATTCTTATATATAAAGTTTAAAAAGAATAAAATATATCCAAAACTTATCTTTACCTTCACAACATATAAAAATGGCGTACAATGAATCTCGACTAAGAGAAAAGGTACTTGACATAGGATTGTAAGAAAATAATTATGCAACAATAAAATATAAAACAAATGAAATAATATATAGTACTATAAATTAAAAATTATAAGAAACTAATAATACTACAAGGGTTCGTTTGATACAAATATGAATAATACGGAGATTAATAATATAAGTATTAGTTATGTATGAATTGATATTGCAGGAATTATTTTTTATTAGATGATTGGTTCATTCCTTCTCATATAATCTTATGATTGCTTTAAAACACTACAAATTATTACTTTTCAATTATATCATTTGAATTATTATAGAACTTTCTATGTTTATATAATTGGATGAAAATAAATTATTTTAATGTGACTTCTAAATTAGATAGGAGAATAATAATTTATTAATAAAGCAAATTATTTTTTTATATGTTATGTGAATATGAATTCATAAATAAATAAAAAAAAAGAGGAAAAGGAAAATACTTTGTACAAATGAGAAATGACCTTATTGATGTGAATGGGGAAGATAACTTGCGGTTCAAAGTCATGTACTGCAGAAAAGATATCAGCGTATGTATGTGCTTACTTTTCAGGATCCTTGCTGGTTTCCAGACTGCCCCATTTTGCCATTACCTTTCTGCTCCGATCCTCTCTTAAAAGATATATATATATAATTCCAATTTAATGTCTTTTAATTTTTGATATATATATGGAAAAAAAGATTCAAATATATCATCAAACTTTAACAAAAGGTTCATTTATACTATCTATTAAAAGTTTGGCTCAAATATGCCATTGGTGTTAAACAAAAGACTCATCCATGTCATTATTTAATAACAGTAGTTTTGCAAAACTATTTTTTACACATGACATATTTTAATTCCGCCACGACTTCTTATTTTTTTTTAAAAAAATTCTAAATAAAATTAAGAAAAAAAATCACAAAATTAAGATTTTTTAAAAATTTTATTTAGAAAAAAATTCTAAATAAGAAAAAATTCACAAAATTAAGAATTTATTTAGAAACAAATTCTTAATAAATTTTAATAAACTACAGAATTAAGAATTTTTTTCTTCATTTTATTTAGAATTTGTTTTTAACAAAAAATGACGTATCCGAATTAAAACATGTCAAGCGTAAAAGATGATTTTGCAAAAGTACCTTTTACACTTGGTATATTTTAATTCGGCCATGACTTTAAAAAAAATAAATTTTAAATAAAATTAAGAAAAAAATTCACAAAATTAAGATTTTCTTATAAATTTTCATTTATAATTTATTTATAAACAAATTATAAATAAGAAAAAATATCCACAAAATTAAGAATTTATTTATAAATAAATTCTAAATAAAATTTAAAAAAATCATAATTTTCTTAATTTGATTTAGAATTTTTTTTTAAAAAAGAGAAATCGTAGCCGAATTAAAACATGTTATGTCTAAAAAATAGTTTTACAAAATCACCATTAGAATATAATGGCATAGATGAGTCTTTTCCTTAACAATGATATAGTTGAGCCAAACTTTTAATGGATGATATAAATAAATTTTTTATTAAAGTTTGATGACATATTTGAATATTTTCCTTATATATAATTAGATATTCAAAATTGAACAGGTAAATATGCCTTTTATCATAATTTGTGTGAGACACCATATAGCACATGTAAATTTATTAATTTAATTTTATACAAATTTAAATATTTATTTATGTGCACATTTAGTCTGACAAATTAAAAGATATGTTTATTTGTTTATGGTTGCTAGAAAATTTTCAGCTTATCTCTTCCTAATTTAATTTGCAAGTATTACACTAAAATATTTTTCCAAGCTCTACAGAGTCTTTCAAACGGCATTTACGTGACAAAAAAATGATAAGGGTATATTTCATCATTTAAAGCATTAAATTAACTGTTCTCTAGAAAAGGAAAAAAAAAAAGAAGAAAAAACTCTCTCAGAGTATAAAATGAGACAGGAGCAGATGATAGTTTGAACTTTGACATAATCCTTGATTGATATGTGAAAAAAATATTTTGAATATTCTGCGTCTGTTAAATATAAGAAAAGTAAATACTGGCGTAAAATAAATAGGACAGGGGGAGCTAATGTTAGAAAATAGAAGAACATATATAGATTTGGATTAAAAAATATGAAATAATAGTTGGAGATAATTTAAACTAAGTATTTATTTATTAGGCCTTTTATTTTTAATTTGAAATATGAGATTTGAAGTTTGAAAATCAGATTTAGTTTTTTATTTTTTTTCAGGTTTTCACTCGCAAATTTTATTTGCTTTTATATATGTGTTAGTTTTATCGTATTTACATACTGTCATATGTTTTTTGTTATTACTTGCTCTTTCTATTCCCTTTCATTTCCTTTTTTTTGGTCATATTTAATTTTTTCTGTTTATGGGTTTTGAGACGAGGGTTCCCAGGAAACAACCTCTTTACTTCTATGAGATAGTGGTAAGGTCTGCATACATTCTACCTTCCCTACACCTTACTTGTGAGATTTCACTGGTAAATTGTTATTGTGGTTTGTTTTCATGTCTAAACATTTCCAAGAACCTTATTTCATCCTAACTTTAAATACTATTTTTTCTTAAAAAAGAAAAAGAAAATCAATTCAGTCATGTCCAAATGCCTCCGAGGCTGAGAAGCTTCAAAATTATATATGCAGAATCAATGCCTTACCCCCTTTGTCCTTCATGTGATATGTTTATCTTTTTTAATTTGTTAAAAAATGAATTTATATTTAAAATAATTTAATATTCAACTTTTTATTTTATTTTGAATGAGATAATTTGTAATCCATCAAGCACCCCATTTCAAGTTTTTATTTCCTTGTTAAATAATGTTATATGGATCAGTTATATAGTATGACAGAGAAAAATAATATTTGTTAAGGTGAGGAGCATATTGTAATTTAGGACATTTATCCAAGTCGTACATTGGATTAAAGAAGTGGAAAATGTGTGTCTGTCTCCCACTCTGATGTTTCCATGTAGACATTACTGTCTTGACTAAAAGGATCTCCTCATCACTTCAACCCCCACCCCAAATCATATTAGCACATACCATCTATAAATAATCAACCCCTCCTCTAACTTCAACATCACTTCATCTCAAAAAAGAAGAAAAAACTACACTAGCACTCAAATCAATCTCAACCAATGGTGAAGACAGAGCAAAAGAGTTTATCAGAGCCAAACAAGACATTTATTCCTTCAAGGATGAAGAAGAATAAGTACAAAGGAGTAAGAATGAGAAGCTGGGGATCCTGGGTATCAGAAATAAGAGCACCCAATCAGAAAACAAGAATCTGGTTAGGTTCCTATTCTACCCCTGAAGCTGCTGCTAGAGCTTACGATGCTGCACTTTTATGCCTCAAAGGCCCCTCTGCTGCTTCAAATCTCAACTTCCCTTTTGACTCATCTTTCTACCACCACATTGATCATCACACCACACTATCTCCTAAAGCCATACAAAGAGTGGCCGCGGCTGCCGCTCAAGGTGCTGGAAATGATCAAAATATAGGATTACTACTGTCAAATGACACTACTAACCCTATTTTACCATCTCCATCTCCGCCACCTTCTGATTCTTCCTCATCATCTCCATTGAGTCAGTTTGATGAATTACCAAATTATACTACCACTTTGGATCAAGAGATAACAACTGTCTCAATGATTGAGCAATGGTACAACTTCGATTCACCAAAGTACAATGACATGCTGCACGGCAACATTTTCTTTGATCCACCTTCAATGGAGGATGTTTATTATGAAGAATCAGCAGCAGATATTCCTTTATGGAGTTTTTGCTCATAAAACAGCATCTCAGTTCAATTATTAACCATATATTCTTTGAAAAAAAAAGAACATTTTTTAAAGGTGATGTCAAGTTATTTTTTCTTGAACAACATCACTTAAATAGACTAATTTTATTTACATTCATTTTTATTAATTAGGTAAGAAGGTAAAAGAAAAAAAAATAGGGACAATACAGAAGAGGAAACATAATTTGTGGACTCTCCCATGTGAGTTCCTAGAAAATTCTTGTTATAGATATATTTATTCTTTTGTACAAGTGTGTCATATGCTGTATCATTTATTGTGTACTCAAAGTGCAATAAAAAAATGGTGGGAAAATTATTATTTTTAGTTATGTATGGTTTGTTTTGATTAGACTTTGACTAGCAATGGCATGATTCAAATTGAATTGTTCTTCATGATGGAATGATTTGAGACAATGTGTTGATGTACTTAATTAAAGTGCATAGGTTAGTAACTAAAATATGCAATAGCTATTTTTACAAGTATTTTTATTAAATGGATGCGAAAATGAAAAAAAAATAGTTGTGTTTTCGTATAAATATTTAGAAATGTCAATGATTTTGTGTACCATCATTTGTTTCTTAATCAACTGATTCGATGTGAAATGAAGGAAAAAAAAATCATATTTCAGATAGCATAATTTTTAACGAATTCATAGTTGGAAAAATCTCTATTTCTTAGTATACTAGTGTTAACTTTCGATGGCATTACAGATCAAGTTTTGATTAACATCATTATATATATATATATATATATATATATATATTTCAGTTTTCTATTCAGACACCACTCTCTCATGTCTCACTAGTTCACATTGATCACTATCGCATAACACCAATATACTCAAAAATTGGAAATTATATTTGGATCAAATATGCTCTTTTATTTCAAATTGATATTTGTTCACTTTTCGATCTTCTAATTAAACCTGTTAACCAATTAGTCATAATGTTTAGTAATAATTTCATGATTTGAAGATTCAAAAATATGATTTGGCGCTTAGTTGTGAATTTTTACATGGAACTATATGTGAAGTGACCGAATAAAATGTTGGATTGATTGTACATGGAATACCATATCTCCACTTCTATCATCATCATTAACATATCCCATTGCCTCGAAAGGCTCCCGCTCATTACGGGGTGAGGAGGGGTCGGATGTATGCAGTCTAATCCCTATGTTTAAAAACATAAAGCGTCTGTTTTCAGATGACCCATGAGGAGCGTCGAAAGTTGCATTGACTAACTGCTACTTCACAAATGAAAGAAGCGCAAACAGTTTAAAGAACTATTTTGCTTTATTTTATCATACTCTCCACTTCTGATTTGTCTAATTTAACTATGAGGAGGGTAGGTAGAATTTACAAATCAACTTGCAACAATTTACTGTCTTGGGTTTGATAGATTTGGTAATAATATCTTTGAACTTTTATTTTGTCTGTCAAAGACAAAACTGTCACAGACTTTTTTGTACCTGTTTGTAAACGCGTTTTCACCTGTATATTTTTAATCACATTTTCCTTCTTTCTCTTTTTCTAATTGAAATTTATCAAATCAACATTATCTTATTTTATCTCAAGAATTTTAACAACTTAGTTAGTTGATTATTTAAAATTTTTATCTTGATAATAAATATTTGATTCTTCATTTTGTAATTTTTGCCTTTATCTAAAACCAAAGAAAGACAAAAAGTTAAAAAAATTATTCTATCACTTGTTTTTCTTTTAGAAGTTTGTTTTCAAAATTATACATCCTTAGAAGGCCTCCGCCTTTTCCTCTCTCTTTTTGTATAACAATTTTTGTTGCATAGTAACCTGTCTATTTCCCAACTACAGCTGTGATTTTTATGTTTAAATTGTCCTTCATCTTTCAACAAATATAATATTAGCGATTCTAAATATTCTAAATAAATTTTGGAATACTTATGGGGTGGGATGTTCCTAGAAGCAGCATTTAAATATAAAATAAAAAATGAAATGTTATTTGTAACTTATTTTTCTCGATATTAGTCTATTACTATTAGTTTAATAAATGTGCAGATCAATTCATAATCCAGAAAATTAGGAAGCTAAAAAGCTCCTTCCTCTAAATTGTTGTCCACTCTGCATTTTCTTTAAATTGTAATTGATTAATTTTACTAGAGGTGAACTTGCTGCAGACACTTCTTATTGGGTCAACTTCACACAAATTTTGAGTTAAGTCTACAAAGAAACCAGTACAATAGCAAAATATGCAGCACAAATTATATACCCTCCATCCAAATTTTTGTTCACTCATCATATTTTAGAGTGGTGGACCTATTATAGATGCTTAAAATTTTATTGGGGAAAATCCATCCAAATTTATTTCCCATAAAAAATTATACTCATTTTTCATATTGCTGGCTATAATAATATATCCAGTGAAGTATCATAGAGTAGGATCTTTACCATTACGTCATGGACATAGAGAAGTTATTTTCGAAAGATTTTCGTGAAAAGACGTTCATCACTCAACGCGAACAAGAACCAGGTTCTTATTTGACAGCGTGTAGAAAATACTAAACAGCTTCGACACCAAGAGTTATAGTGGAAAAACTTCTTGCTCAAGGGAGAAACAACTACAACTTACAATGTGTAGAATTTCACCAACTTCACTAACTTTAAAGAGCAACGTCAAGATTACAATGCACTAATCTTTCACTCACTTCGTAACTCTAACGATCTACTCCGATCGCTTCATACCTCTAACGATCTATTCCAGTTGCCTATTCTACTCTCCAAGAAGTCAAATTCACTTCCAGTTACGGTTCTCTCAAAACACATTTTCACTTACAATAATTGTCCCTAAACAATAATTCTAAGTAACACATATAAAAAACAAGATAAGATTTTTCAAAAAGAAATTCTAACTCTAAATCTTCTTTCTTCCAATTGATGACTGCTCCTTGGCATTGCTGCTGGATCAATAATGTTTACTTTGTGTAAAAGTTGCTCTTCTAGGATTTCAT
>JAOTQJ010000007.1:6422250-6453703 GCA_025642045.1 Solanum sejunctum
TGAAGTTTAAAAATCACATCTCTACCCAATTCGAACGTAATATTAAAAGTGTTCAATGTGACAATGGTAAGGAGTTTAATAATGGTCCTTTTTGGGAATTTTGTAAAAATCATGGGATGTCATTTTGTCTTTCTTCTCCTCATACCTCTTCTCAAAATGGGAAAGCCGAACATGCAATTCGGACTATAAACAATATCTCCCGTACTCTTCTTGCTCATGCCTCTCTCCCCACCTCATTTTGGCATCATGCTCTTCAAAAAGCAAATGAGATCTTTGAAGGCCTACTAGGGATATAGGCAGCTACCTCATAAATAATCTAGAAGCTTGATCGGACTAAAGAGAGTTAGCAAGGTGGTCACAACCTACAAAAATATAGTAAGGGGTGGGAATCAAACAACAACGTACTCAGCAAATGAAACTAACCTAGAGTAAAGCAATGAAAAACACAAGTACTCCTTAATACCCAACCATATATTGTGCTATGCACGTGCCCAACATGTCCAGTATGAGCTAATCACTTCTTGTACATGGATAAGTAAGTTGGCTAAAGTCTTTAAATAAAGGGTGAAAATATAATTGAACTATAGCGAAGATATTTTCATATCATTGCTTTGGTTATAGTTACAGAAGCATTAGCAATGTAAAACTAAGTATACCATCTTTTCATGTAAACGCAAGTCCATATTCATCCATCTGAAATGTACTTCCACTTGAACCTCAAAGTACATGTGATGGGCACATCCTTGAGTATGAAAAGTTCAAACATTTTCTCCTAAAGATAGTAAGCTACAAATGTATAGTACAAGATAATAAAATTGATAAATGTACAGAATAAGATAATAAAACTGATAAATATATTATACACGATAATAGAATCGGTTTCAAACACGTATTAGACATAATCTCACTTTTATTTCATATCGAGAACATACAAAAGCTAGCTATCTGATGATGTAGGACATTCTTTAACAATCATTAGTAAAAAAGCAAGTATGCTTTTTAAAAGTATAGCAAATCTTTTGAAGCCCTATTATTTTGAATAAAATGTTAAGAGTAAGGTTCAAAGCGTCTACACAAATAAGCCATATGGCCTCACTTTTCAATCTCGGATGGAGCCAAAGATTCACTATTTTTTGGCTTTGAGGTATGATGGAATAAAGCAAAATGACTTTTTAAACTGTCTGCGCTTCTTTCAATTGTGAAGTAGCAGTTAGACAATGCAACTTTCGATGTTCATCATGGGTCATCTGGAAACAGTCGCGCTATGTTTTTAAACATAGGGGTCAGACTGCGTACATCCGACCCCTCCTTACCCCTCAATGGGCGGGAGCCTTTGAGGCATTGGGGTAATGTTCGTTGTTAGGATGAATAATAACCATACAATAGATACCATGTGACTTTAAATCCTGTTTGCAAATATTCAAATTGATAGTTCAAATGTTAGAAAGAACTGAAGTGGAAATTGCTACTCAAATATCAAGAAAAATTAGCAAAATATATATTTGAAGGGTTTACACATGTGAAATATTCTTTTTCTAAAAACCCATCTCGTAACTGTTGTCTGCAGCCATATCATGGTCACCTTCTTCTAAAGTTCTTTTTAAGTTCATATGTGAAGGATCTTTTTAAACTATATTGCTTCTGCATTGCAGGTAAATCTTCAAAAATCCAACTAAAACGCACTTATGATACAGGGCTTCGAGCTATACATAAAATCTTGCTGGAGTACCAGCCAGAACTAAATTTCAGGAGAAATACCAGTCAAGGTGATCACTGTTTGATGAAGCTATCCATGTCCAACTCAGTTGGAAGAAATTTCAGCCTCAACAACTAAAATTTGTAGGGAAAAGTGAGCCGAAAGGAGCAACTAATTAAGATTCTATTGGACATGTCTAATGATCAAAGATTAACAAAAGGAAATTTAGCCAAAAATAAGGAAAAAAAAAATTTTTTCCCCTTGGTAAATATTTTTTTAAAAGTATCATGCAAGAAATTAGAAAAAGAGAAAAGTACATATTAAAATACACAATCAACTTCAGATATGTTCAAAATAATGTCATATGCACCAATTTGACACCTTGATTTTTCATAACTGCTAGTATGCTATTTGGTCGTAGTATAAATAAACTAAATAGTAATGTCGTCCAGCGTAAAGTACACGTAGAAAAAACACAAACAATTGAATTATAGAATCAATTAAAAAAATTATCATCCATCTTTTCTAAGCCTATAGATAACTTTCATGTTTGAGAGGAACATAACATGTAAGCACTTCCTCTAATTAATGCAATGTCATTTTTACTGTGAAGAAAGCAGCAAATAAATACATTATATGGAAGCTTAAATTTGCGACTGTTTCAACCCTTTCATTCCTTCCTTTCCTATGTAACCATTAAAATCTCCCACTTTAGGAGGCTTCAAATCTAAATGAATAAAGGACAAGTGAAATAACAGGATAAAGCAAACAATAACAAAAAGGAGTACTGATAGATAAGTTTACAGGACTAATGCAATACAAGCGTAATATCATAGATGTTATATATAGAGTGATAATTTACAATAGACGTAAGCATGCCGTCCATAGAACCATTGTTCTAATAGTAGTCATAATACAATAAAAAAAGTGGGAGTTGTTAGGAGGTTATAGTTGCATAATATTATAATGATATGCTAATCTACAGTAACAGGGGGTAGAATTAGAGTTCAACCAAACTTTTTCATTTTCTAAAGTCGTTATTGATGTAGAGACTTAACAAAAAATAAATTAAAGAGTGAAAAAAGAAATAGATAAGCAAGAAAGCGAGAGAAACTTACATTTGAAGTTTGCTAGAGAAAATCAATAATTAGGAGTTCACATGACAAACCAATGAACATAGCAAGTAAGAAGCTAGCAAAAATGATCTAAAATTTTAATGTTATTTAAAGTAAAATGATCTATCAATGTTCAGAACTGGAGTCTGAATTTTGAACTTTACTCTACATTTATAATACAAACTACAGATTCGCAATTTAGCATAGTGAGATTTGATTGTCAGCATCTATTTGTTGCAAGATAATTGAATAATAGAAATCTCGTATCATGAAAAATCAAGAGATAACTAAGTATAGCGTGGAGCTGGAATTGAAGGTGATGAAAGAAAATGATAAATTGGACTGTAGAATGCACATTGAAATAAAATTTTGTATTTTCAATTCAAACTGTGAGAATTATTGAGAGGAAATGGTGTTCGACCAGTGGATAAAAGTACCAGACAGGGTATTTACTTCGGAAAAAAAGTACATTTAAGTCTTAATATCCAGTAAAATAGCTGCAAAAAAAAGCATAAGAAAGCTACTGAAATAAACACACATGAATTCAAGGATTAAATCAACCATATTGCATGCGAAAAAAAATTTCACATTTCAAATACAAATCTATTTATACCCTATAAATACAAATCTGCTTATACGCCACTCCTTAATAACATTCTTTAATTAGAAAGTTACAGTAATATTTATAGAAACAAAAAAAATTCACTACTAAAAAGAAGCTAGAAATCAAGGATCTATTTCTAAACAAACATAGGTAAATTGAAACTTTCGATGGTATACATATAGAAAAGCCATCAGAAATTTTAACAAATATACAAATGGGATTAATATGACAAATGTTTATGAAGTTTGAGCAAGAGACGTAGTCTCCATCTTCTTCAACAATTTTAATTTCTATTTATTTAGAATCTATTTCCTCAAAATCCACTTTAAATAAAGGAAAATGAAAAAGAGAAAACTTTACATCTATAATCTTTCTCCTGTATATTCTCCTAAAAGAACTCATTAAGTGCACCCAAAAATTTAAAAAAAATAAAAAGAAAAGGAATAAGAAAAAAAATTCAGAGTTCAAGTAGCGAAATCCAATTTTCTTCAAGACGAAATTGAAGTGATAAACTTATATAATATCATTTCTAAAATAAGCCCAAATTTATATAATATCATTTCTAAAGTTTATTGTACAATCTAAAGTTAATGTGTTAATCTCATTGTTGTTGGCTGATATATATATATATATATATATATATATATATATATAGACACACACACATAGCAAGATGAATCCAATGAGGATCACTGGCAATATGGTAAATATCTTCATTTTCAAGGGCAAAATAGTAATACTGATCCTTTTAGCAAATCAGACTCTGCCCTTCCTTTTTATTCTGAATATTTTATATTTTTCTTGCTATGTGGCTTTCTCGCGATCCACAAATTCATTTTTTGTTGTTACCCAGAATATTGCTCTAGATAAAGAAACTGAAATTGAAATTTTGTTCTGGGTTAAGAAAATTTCTTTCTTGATTTTGATATGATTTTGATTTTAATACTTAAAACAATGTAATTTTTTCACCTTAATCCTCATTTCTTGATGAAACCAGCAGTTATATTAGTCAATAACATAATAAGTCTAGAATTTCATAAGCAAAACAATAGTAATACTAAACAGATATGATATGAGATGGAGTGGATGCCATGATATGTAAATAATGTCATGCAATGTCACATAACCATGATATATATTTGTCCTACCATATGCATCCGTTAATTGCATCAGATCGAAACCCATGAGGGTCATACAAGTACCATGTATCTGTGAACATTTTCGGCAAAGACCTCGGCCAATGCTCATCCATCAAAAAATGACCTCAGAACTCTGGCATATTATCTCAACTAGATCAATAGAGATTTCTACCACCAATTCACATATTACCTTACTCATCTCTCGATCGTAGACATCACAAGCGTGAAATGCACAGATAATACAGAATGCAAAGTGCATGATTTTAATGATATCATAATGTCAACACCATAATGATCTCAGCATATCAAAGTACCAATATAATCAATGCGTCAATCCTCACAAGCCAATAAATCACTATATAGGCAACTATTCAGCTCATTCTCATGATCAAAGCCTAATATGATACAATTCTACTCCAAAGTACTCAATCACATGCACAAAGGAGTATACAAGGTCCAATCATATGAATAAAAGATGAAGTCCACTTGTCTTAGATAAAGTCTCGAATCAAGTCAAATTTAAAGCGTTCCCCTTTCTACGATACTTTGAAGCAAAATCTATTCAAGTAGTTGAAAACTGAAAATTAATACATTAATACATTCCCCAAGTAATAAGATTTTAACGGTATAAACCATTTTGAAAATTGTAATGACCCAGGTGTTGTACAACTTCGTTGGAACTTGAGAATTTTGTTTCAGATAAAATTTGGACCAAGTGTCATCTCAAGAGAGAGCATACGGCCAGTGTGAGGTCACACAAGCCGTGTGGCCTTCAATGAGGCAACACTTGGTCTTAATTTTGAGTGTTGGCCCTTGGTATGGAGTTACAAGCTAAGGCACACCATACTGATACCCCACACGAGACGTGTGACACTTCATAAACTGTGTGGAGGAGTCGTGGAGTGTCTTGAGCATAAAACCCCACCATTTGGGGCTGAGTGAGGTCACACGGCTCGCGTGATGCCTCACAGGTTGTGAGCGTGCCCGTATGACTTCCGGAGTAGAAATATTCTAAGTATAGGATCACCATCTTGTAACTTTTTCATGAACATTTTTCCAAGTGTTGGTATACGAGAACACCACATGGACCGTGTAACTCTACATGGCCCGTGAACCCAACTGTGTAGTGAACTTTGTGCTAAAAACTTCTAAGTGTCAAGCCATGGTTCAAACTTTTAGAATTTTGTCTAAGTATGGGTATATGGCCAGGTACACGGATCGTGTAGTACCACACGGGTCATGTACCCTCAAGTGTAGTGGCTACGAAAAAAATTTTCAACCATTTTATTAATGGCACTTTCATAAATTTAATTTATTCTAATGACTTTTTGGGACTTCCTATGCCATCTTAAGGTTTCCTAAAAACCTAAAGCCCTATTCAAATTCATTCTTATTCTACACTCACTCAAAAATTCCTTTCAAGAACACTTGGGGGATTCAAGCTTGGGGTTCAAGATAAATACTTTTCTTCTTCAAATTTCTCTTAGGTCTTCTTCATTGGGTCTAAGTATGTGGGTTTGATCTTTGGTTCCTATCACCCAAGAGACCCAAAACTTTTCTAGCACTTTTCATGAATTTTACTCACTTCAAAGTTGGGTTTTCAATTGTCATGCTTATTAAATTCAATTAATGTATGGGTTATACTTATATGATAATTTTAAGTTGATTTATTCTATAATGTGATGAATTACACTGGGTTTATGAAATTATAAATATGCATGTCCCTTTTCAAGGCTTGTTTATGCATGGGTGATTATATTATAATTTTTTAATATGGATTTAATTATGTTTCATTTGAAGTTCATATTATATTATCGATTTTAGATCGAATCTTAATTACCCATATTTTTCTCACATCATTCATGGTATTTGCATTCATGACATTGAAATTTATGAAAACTATGAAGTGGGTTAAGCCCAATTATATTCTATGATATGATTATGATGAGATTATGATTATGATAAGAATGTGATCACATACATTTCATGATTATGGCTCTTTGAGCATTTTGGGTGCTTGCACTATCTTGTATATGAATGGGCTATTTCTATATATGAGTATTATGACCATGAATTATGATTTTGGCATTTGGGATGTAAGCACATTCTTAAGCATGTTTTCAGGGCATATGTGTTAAAATTGTGGGGTTATCCATAGTTCTGATTGAGAACTTGTATTTATGCTTTGTTTGTATGAGTTGTTATTGCTTGAGGACAAGCAATCATTCAAGTTGAGGGTGTTGATGAGTCGTACAAGTACGACTCTTGTAACGCTTTAAATGAAGGAACTTTTTCACATTCTTAAGCAAATTTGTTGGTTTGATGTGTGTTTTTATTATTTTTCAGGAAAATAATTAAGACCTGGAGTAATGGTTGAAGTATGAGAAAATTAACGAAAATAAGCTCAAGTATCGGCATATGGAGGCCTCCAGGCTTATGTAGCATCACACAGATAGTGAAAGGCCACATGGACTTGACCTTGGCGAGTGAAGCAAAAATGGAACCAAGTGAAGGACCATAGGTACCTTCACGGCTCGTGTACCATTACACGAACTGTGAGGTCCACCGTGGCCTCACACTTGGCACGACATGGCATGGCATGGCATGGCTTGAAGATGAGAAAAAAAGCTGGAGAAAGTTAGTCTAGGGCACGTCCCACGATACCCTTCATGGGCCGCGGGAACTGACACGGTCCATGCAACATGTCATTAAAGTGACATGAAAGTGGGCCATTATCGTCAAAAATTGCAAGAATTATACAAGTTGAGAGAGACGAGTCTGTCACTGTCCGTGAACCCTCATATGGACCGTGTCAATGCACGTGAGGCTGTGATGCTACAAAGATCAATTTTGAAGATAAGTATTGACTCATGGACTGGTTCACAGTCCATTTAGTGTCTCACGGGACTTGTAGTGGCTCGTATCCATGCCAACGTTATTTTTCCTATTTTAAGTTGGATTAAGTTTTTCTTATATATATATATATATATATATATATATATATATATATATTATTTTTATTTAGCTTTTACTTGAATCTTAGACTATTGGAGATAGAGAACACGAGAAGAATGCTATATTGCTTTCAATTTCATTGAACTCTTGAGATTGTAATTCGTGGATTCATTACTTCTTCAATAGTAAGTTCTTTATTATGAATTCTTCATATTATTGTCGGCTATCTTTCTCGAATATGCTAGGCTAAACCCACTACTAGGGTTATTAGAACCATGATAAATCAATAAGATAGACGAATTTGGGGTAAATCTTGGGATTGATTATCTTATATATTGTAGTATTCTTTACTTTAACTTCTTTCTTAATGAGTTGACGCGTTAGGGTAAGCCTGTATTTGTTACATGTCCAAAAGGGATGTAGTGATTGGGAAAAGAGTTTTGCGACAGAGATTCAGGATTTTTAACCTAGTCTAAGTACTTGAGACTGAAAGGTGAGAGTATTCTGGGGTCCATAGAAGGGTTAATAGGTATACATTCTGATACCGAAAGGTGATGAATGAAATGCATCTAAGAAGGACCGAAAGGTAAATTAGGTGTTACATAACTTATTTAACCTTGTATATGCAATCATGAATGAGTTTACCACATAGATTCGGCTATCGTATTAGTCATCATGGGGAACACAATCCTAGCTTCGCTTTAACCATTTGAAATCTAGTAGTCTTTGTACTTTTTTGTTACTTTACTTTAACAATTTAGTTTGTAAAAATCAACCCCCCCTCCGATTTACTTTATGCATGTTTATTTTGGGAATAGATATTACATCTGAAAAAGGGTGCTAATAGATTTATTCTCACGTATTCCCTGTGGGATGAACCTCAACATTTGTTGAGTCCTATATTTGATCTACTACTATTTTACTATTCCTTTTGGAGTGTAGATTTGATGTATCATGAACCATAGTCCAGTTGACGAAACGTAAAAGCTTTGTGATTTGGGTTCTGAAAGGGTGAAATTTTCTAAGTATTGGGTGGACCTACAAGGGGTGTTTACAACCTATAGTTAGAACTACGGGTCGTAGAAGGGAGTTCATAACTGAGGATCAGAGGCCAGTCTTTTAAGCTCACAAAGTGTAACCAGACGAAACCCCTGACCTATGAGTCATAGACTAATTTATGACCCATAGATCAAGCTCATAAATAGCCCTTGATAATTATTAATGTAGGGAAATTTCAACATTTCTCCACATCCTAAGTCCAATATTATGTCGTTTAATGCCTAATTCTACTCATATCAGTCCCCAACCCTACTATAACACCTATTCTCTTCCAACTCTAATTTCTCCCAAAATCTCCTAAGGCTCTCAACTCTCAGGACTCACAGAAGGCAAGGAACTAGGGTTTCAAGGTTCCTTCTTCAATCTAAAGTTTCTCCTATAAGTTTCCTACCAAGGTATGTGGATTTTATTTGTGAGTTTCTTTCACCCATTAAGCTCAAGTATTTTCATCATTTTACTTAGTTTCAAGTTATGAAAAATCCATGAGTTTATGATATCTTTCTTAATACTTATACTATGATGTATTTATTGTCCTATTATGTATTTTGTGATATGCTATATTATAAAAGATTGAGGAATGGCAAAGTGTTTCATGACTTACTACTTAGGGTTTTGAATGATTATGGTGGATTGTTTATAAATGATTTCAAGTGATGGATTTTATGACGATTATGTATACTTGCATTATATGATTTAAAGTCTACATGCATTGAACCCACCAAGTTTTATGCTATGCTCAAATGAAGTATTTTATGAATGATAAGTGTTTTAACTATATATTTATGAAAGCTATGAAAGTATTTATGGAAATCCTTTTTATGAATGTATAAAAGATGGTGAAAGGATAATTCTCACCAAAGATGGATCCTCTTGTAAAAGGACTTTCACTTAAATGGATCACCAAAATTATCCTATATCTTTCTAGGGATATATGACAAGACTTTAACTTATAAATCCATCCAATGGGCCTTCTTAGAGGCAATGAATAGATGCTTGAATTTTGATGTGATTCTATTCTATGTTGGCTATGTAATTTATCAGACCTCAAATTGTCTAAATTCTTTCTCAAATCAGTGCTCAATATTACTCCCAAAAACATACATTAACGTTTATAGTGGTACTTACCAATTTAAGGAAATACTCAAAATACTTCTTTGAAACGTAAGTAAATTCTTTATCTTACTAAAACTTCTTTCTCAAACTTTGTTATGGTTACTTTAAGTAGCTCTGTCTTTCTTAAATGATAATCTCAAAATACTTGACTTTACTAAATCTCTAAAGTTCATGCATAATATTACAACATATACTTTTTTTGAAACTTTTCTTGAAGTTATTGAACATACTTCATTCACGAAAATAATAACTTTGACTAAAATAGGGTCTAGGTGGTATAATATAATAAGCATGAATCATAAAGCAAAGGTCTTTAATAATAAAAAGTGCCATAATTTTTTATAATGATGTCAAGAATCAATAATAGAGAAATATAAAGAATTCTAAAATCATAAACATTGGGATAAACCCTAACTTTGATCATACTAATTAAAATTATAGATGTAGCGCGTAAGGAAGAACTAAATTTCTCACTATAATAGTATTATATATCTGGAATACTTATATTCTTGAATAACATATACTCGAACCCTTGCTTTTTCTCCTCTTGAAATTTCATTCTAAATCTTGAGAATGTTATTGAGAATAATGAGGCTGAACGGTAATATTTGGGAACTTAATTAGGCATAAAAGTATCAAGTTAAGGCTTAAAAAAAATTTTAAAAGACTAAATTTATCCTTTCAAAAACACTTTTAAGGTCGTCTATGAGGCCATTTATAGCCCGTAGAAGCTTCTATGATCCATTGAATTTAACCGTAAAAACTTGGCTGAAATTTGAGTTCCTAGACTTTATACTTACGGGCCCAAACTACCGCTCATAGATGTTTCTAGGACCCATAATTGGGTCCATAGGAATCTGAATTGAAAAATGGCTCTCAAAAACTTTTGGCAATATCTAATAAAATGGTGTAACTTTTTTTACTTCGAACTCCAAATGAGTGCAAAACTTTGATGCGTTAGAAAGAAGATTCAGAGACTTTGGATTTGGTAGATAATAGGCCTCCTATTTCTTTATATACTAAAAAATAGGATCATTTGAAGTTGAATCTAGCATGAACAATGTAAAAAACATAGTCGATAGGAAGGTTTTGAATTTAAATAAGTATTTGAGTATTTTATGACCCTAAAATGCTTCCAATACACTTGTCATATACACAAATGAACCTTAAACTGACATCACTGGTTCCAGGTTATCTACTTGAGATGGAAGAGTCAAATTGTATGAATAGAATTTTGAGGTGTTACAAAATGAAAATGTTTTGGCATATTCAACCTTAAGCTCTTTTACCAAAATAAATAAATAAAACCTCATAAGCGGTCACAAAGGAGATCCTAAAAAGATTTAAGAATGAAAGAATGCAGGAGTTAAAGTACTTCAATGAGAAAAGCTCAAAAAAGATGATGAAGTTGAACTAGTTGATGGAGGAGTATATGGCAATTTATTTGAATACTTCACAAGAAGGATTGACATGTTATTTTCTATGAGATTTTATCCATATTTTTAAATTATACAAGTGAGTTGCACCTGATGTTTCTCAAAAGAGTGATTAGGTGTTTGTAAGGAGCTTTGACCTTTAACAGTCAGATTTGGGGTGGGTCAACTTGTAGTTATTGTTTCTCACTGTGCTCAAAGAAATCGGAAATAGTAGTAAAAGTAATAGTTGAAGCAGAATTCATCACAGCAACAACTACTGTTAATAAGCAATATAACTTCAAAATTTTTTGAT
The DNA here is from genome assembly GCA_025642045.1 of Solanum sejunctum. Classification (NCBI taxonomy): domain Eukaryota; kingdom Viridiplantae; phylum Streptophyta; class Magnoliopsida; order Solanales; family Solanaceae; genus Solanum; species Solanum sejunctum. Next base: position 6,433,660 of record JAOTQJ010000007.1, read on the forward strand.
GTTGGAGCAAGACGAAAGCACTGACATCTTTGTACATACTCAAGTTGTCATAACCATATTCAAAGATGGACCAAATACAAGTTTTATTTTTTAAGACAAGTGCAAATTAATGGTGAAGTGGTTTTACTCTATTGCAAATTAGAAAATTAAGTAGCAGACACGTCAATTTATGTTAACATATTCAAACTTCTCACAGCCAAACTCCAAGTTACCAGTCCTTGATCCAGAAGGAGATATTGTTACATATTTCAGAATTTATTTGGAGTGGATCAAAGTCTTTAGCAGATTATTTTTTTTTCAGTTCTTATCCTAAAAACTAGTTGAATTTTTTAAGCCTGTTTTAGCATTCCATTCTCTATTTCAGTTATGCTGCTCCTCTATTTATTTGAATAGCTTGAAGTTCAACAACATATATTCTTCTTATTCAATCCACTTATCTATTTTAGTTTAATACAATTATTAACTAAATGAATATGGTGTTAACATATATAATTGTTGCTCCATAATCAATTGTGTCAGTTTTGAGTTCTCGCTATGAAAAAATATTTTTACCTCTGAATAAATGCTGCTCAAAATTTAAGTTAGTTAACTCCATTATGGTTACATGTCAATGGATGAAAAACTTATTCATTAAGAGTAGGGGGGTGTTTATAGATTGATTATTGATCAAAATTAAAATTAAATCTATTTAAATAATTTTAAAATTATTAAAAATAAATCAGATATAATATACAATTTATTAATTTAATTGTTGTTAATTTTGATTCGATGATTCATTTATTAATCACACACAACAATAAAAATGATTCACTCATACGAGGGGGGAAAAGGAAGACGACAATTTAGTCAAAAAGAAATGAATTGTCTTTGAGTGTGTGTTGATACGAAGAAAAATGTCTTGTGTGAAAAATATTTTTTAAAAAAATATATTTTTGAAAAATAAATTAATTTTTAACATATTTTTTCATTTTTAATTGGTAAGTAAAAATATTTTTTGAAAAATATTTTTTATTATGTTTGGTTAGTGAATGAAAATAGCTTTTAGCAAAAAAAATTTTTATTTTTTACTAGAGAATATAAAATATTTTTTAGAAAAATAGTTTCAAACAAAAAAGTTAACCTCAATAATTGATTCGGGATATGACTCCAACACCTAATGCAAAGCTTAACTCTACTCTGACCTAAAATTTGACTTCTAAATTTAGACTCGATCCCCACTTTTAAATAAAAATCCTACCACACTCAACGCCAAATTTGACTTTCAAATAATTTGACTTTTTTAAAAAAATAAAGGCACGAAATCCTACCACACTCTTTGAAATAATTTGATTTTTTTAAAAAAATAAAGGCGCGTGTAGAGGTCCCTCGTCCAGGTAACATTAGCGTCCTAAGTGGAAAGTCTAAGCCTCTAATAACGCATTCCTATTGGTGATGGTTGAAGAAATTGCGTGGCGCGAATCCAGTCAAGCACGCGCTGCATCATTGAAGTAGTGCGTGCTATGCACGTTCATACAATCTGAAAATAAGAAGAAACAAAGTCTTGTCTTGTGTGAAAATAAGAAGAAAATCTCAAATCTGAAACAAAGTATGGAGTTGTGTAAACTTCTTGTGGTGTTGTTGACTGTGATGACGGTGGCAGAAGCGATATGGATGGAATTGCCGACTTCGGGAACCAAGTGTTTGTCGGAGGATATCCATAATAACGTCGTCGTTTTAGCTGATTACAGTGTAATCGGTGATGAAGAACACGCACAAGCTAATGTTGTCCCCACCATATCCGTCAAGGTGAGCTCCGAATTTAAGCTAAGAAACTTTTGGTATTCGCAGATCCAATTGACCAACTTTGAATCTCTTGATTTTGTGTTCCTACAATAATCAATTAGGATAATTGGATCTATTAATTGCAAAATGCTAAGCACATGATGAATATTTTAATTGTCAAATCTCGTAATTTTCATCAGCTCAATATATTTAATCTGAGACGATAGAAGATATAAAAGGTTGTTAAAGGAACCATTTATCTGTACAAGCTTCGATGAGGTCTTCATTAATAAAATACTTGCTCTTCTCTGTCTTATTTGTTAGATTTCTTTTCTTTTTTGAGATGAACTAGGTCAATTATTGAAACCAATGTTATCAATTATATCTAAGAGAATAATTGTCTTTGCAAATTTATGTCACTATTATTTGCAACAAATTTTAAAGTGATAACAAATAAAATATGAAAGAAACAAATTTTATTCATAAGCGTGTGAGTACAAATCTGTTACTCCCTAATTCTTCTCTTGTAAGATTTTTTCATGACTCAAGAATTGTTAGTGTGACTCAAGGATTGTTAGTGACGATTTTGACTATTTTAATCTTCCTATGGATATTTTGAGGTATCCTTTATATAATAGGCATGAATTAAAGTTTAGGGTTGAATAGCCTTCAAGAAATCCTAACAGGACTCATCTGATAGAGTCCTAAGTTTGATTGTAAAATAATATTACATAAATAGAGATGGACGAATAGACTTTAATCCATATCAAAAAAGAAATAAGATTAGCTGGACACTGACATAGTAACTTTATCCTTCAACACTCCAATACTTACATTTACTCTGTGTCATGGCGAGACTATGTTGCATTGTTAATCTGTAGTGGCATTTGTGGAGCCACTTTAGTTCTTAAGAGTTAAGATTGACTTCAGATTGACTTGTGTATTCTATAGTTAAGTTTTTTCTTATGTTGGAAAGTACTTGGTATTACAAAACCATATGCACAGTGGAAGCATATCGGAATCGTAGTTGTTACATCAATAATAGATAACACATGTTTATGCTAGACATATAATCATTGCTTGAACACATAAACTTTTTGAAAGTTAATTCGATAAATACCTCTTAAAGCATGAGCAAATAACTTCAAGTAAATCCACAAGTTAGATTGCAGTTCTGTGGTCTTCTACGGTGATCCCAAGTTCACATCTAAACTCTCTCAATATTTGGGTTGGCTGACCTCTTTCCCAGTCCAAATCTGGAATTGAAAACATTTATTCTCCTTTTCTCTCGTAGGAATAGGATTCTGAATTCTAGTTAAATATGGGCACTCCTTTTCTCTCGTAGGAATAGGATTCTGAATTGTAGTTAAATATGGGCACTACAGGGGCCACAAAATTAATTAGTGAGCCTCCCTATTATGGAAATAATTTAAATAATAATAAATTGCAAATTATTTCACTAAAAATTCATAATTGCACCCCCCTATTTATATTTCAACATTCATCGTTAAACACTTATGTGATTCTCCATGTTAAGATTATAAACACTAATCAATAAATTATTTACTAAAGAATTTAATTTAAAGATTAATTTCCTCTAGAACGCTATTTAACTTATTTCATGTGTCGGATTCACAAATCCAGTTGCAAGATTTGACACGATGAAAACTTACAAGTTTCTCAAAAAGGCATATTATCAATCTCTATATCAAAACATGAATTCTATCAACTAACTTATTATTTCACTAGTATATTATTCTCATCCAATCTTCCAATCTACTAGGTATGTTGATCCATCTAATAATCTCACCTTTTAATAAATCAAAATGATAATTAACATGTACAAATCATAATAGTTATATCAAGATTGAGAATATAAGTACATTTAACAGTTTAGAGAGAGTGTTTTTATCATTCAGTCTAAAACAACTCTGTCTACTCAGTCCCTTTCAAAAGATGCAATATGCACTAGCCCAAGAAGTCGGAACTACACCGTTCCCATAATTAAGACAAATTACGTATAATCTTGTGCTACAATCATACCGATGACTTGTCCAATTTCCATCTTAGATTGTGAACAATAAATTTTATACTTATAAAAACCAACGATTTAATCCTCTGTGTATAAGCTAAAACTTTATCTACTATATAAGTAAATGGACACATAAACGAATTTATAATCTATTAAAACTTTTATTACAATTGCATAAAAAATTGTTGTATAATAAATACTCTTTCTAAACTCATGGTTAATACTATATATCCCAATACTTGGTTCTGTCATGAATACAGTGAAATCATAAAGTTAGCTGAACTATATGATCAACTAAGTACTCCAGTAAAGATGGCATCAACTTTATTCTGATAAAAGAAAAGGATCATCTGTTTTTGTGCTTACTCTAATATACTTGTATAAAGACAAGTTGCAAGTTGATTTCTTTGAGGAAGGTCATGCTTGTAAGTTGTATATTTTGAATTTGTGAAAAAAAGTTCTGCTACCTTACATTCTAAGTCTTTTGTTTAGAGAACAGAAGCTCATTATAGCTCTACTTTTAGCAGCCTCACCTGTCCAAATATTACTTTGGAGCCTAGTTGGATTGATTTGTTTTAGGTGCTTTTAAAACTGTCTTTTTAAGTAAAAGTAAGTCAAAAATCCACCCAACCAGCCCTCAATCAATTTATCCCATACCTGGTGTCTTTTAAGGTGTAATGCTTTCTTGTCATTCTGAAATCAAATTCTCCGAGACATTTCATGGATTCAGCAATAGATCTAAATAGTTGTTTTGTGATTAACAGTAGAGATCTATTACAAAATAATTGTTCCTTGGAGAACTACAAAGATACTGAATAAAATATTCAAGTGCTTCAGTGACTTAATCGGTATTCTTTTGGTGACTCAGTTAATGATGCACTAGCCAATATTGTGACCACAGACATTCACATGGCAATGAGCTTGTTAATCTATGGTGATAGATGGTAAGGTGCATTTAATAGTGTTTAATGATGTTTGTATGATTACATTATAAAAATAAATGATGTCTCTATGATTTATATTCTTGTATCATTTAAATCATCTTTTATTTATTTATTACTCAACTTTTACCAATTTATGAATAATTTTGGCTTGAAATGAATTTAAATGGAGAAACATGAACCATAATGATTCATATAGCCAACCAGGATTTGTTTGAGAGGGAGACATAGTTGTTATTTGTTTGTGCCAATTGATGTACATCCTTTTTATTTTAGGATATTCCAAAGTATCACATATTTTACCAAAAGTAATAATAATACTCCATTCAATTTTCACAAATTTCAACAACATAAAGTAATTTAGCTAATCAAATATAAATCTTTAGTGTAAATTTTTATCTACCAAACTATATTTTTAACAGTTATTTACAGTTTCTTAAATTACATGCATGATATGTATAGACAAATTGTTAGTTTTTTCCGAGGTTAACTAGGGATGAAATATTTCATGCTAACTGTATAGTTCAACATTGCTTTATCGGGAAGAAGAAAACATTGTAGTTCAACAGTGATATCTGACAATTAATTGGATGTATTAGGGGTTGTTTGGTATGGAGAATGAGAGACAAAGTCATCATATGGATTGTTATATCTCATCGGATTAGTTATTCCACCATATTTATGGGATAATAATTCCAAAACAAATAATCCTGCATTTTAGCTCAGGGTTATTATCCCTCATCCCTCGTACCAACCAACCCCTTACTGATCAAAACATATATAACAAGGGAGGTCTCTTGTCCAAATTGAGAAGGCACGTGGAGAGAGTCAGTGTCTTAGATGAATTTTAGGTGTTATCCTAAAAGAAATGTGTTTTTCCTGAAGAAGTGCTTGAATTATCATCTCGAGTCAGATAAGCAGTATAACTTGTTAATTAACGTTGAGAAAAGTAGTTTCCGTTTGCACTTTTTTCCGCTGATGGTTTAGTTTTAATGAGCTAGATGATTGCAACATTCCTTTTAGGTCACATCACCATTTGGAAACAATCTTTACCATAAAGAGAATGTAACACATGGTCAATTTGCCTTCACAACCACTGAGGCTGGTAACTACTTGGCTTGTTTTTGGATGGACAACCATGCCCCTGGGGCTAAAGCTGTTACTATCGGTATTGACTGGAAAACAGGAATCAGTGCAAAGGATTGGGAATCAGTTGCAAGGAAGGAAAAGATAGAAGTAAGTTGACAAGTATATATTTCTATCCGTGCCAATTCCCTCCAAGTCCAGATTGGGAGGGGATTAGTTATTGTGTATGCTAACTCTGCACGTTGCATTCTTTCATCATATGTTTTCTCCTTGTAGGGTGTCGAACTTGAGTTGGTGAAACTTGAAGGGATAGTGCAAGCCATTCATGAAAATTTAGAGTACCTGAAGGATAGGTAAGTACATACCAGCTTTTTGAAATGTATTATTCTACATTATGTGTTTGCTTTGTGTTTTCCTTTCTAGTCTTTCTATTGTGAATCCTTTTAACTTTTAGGCAGTACACATTTCCCTCTTGTTTTGTGGTCCTTTCCTGAGTGTATGTGCCAATGTTGTTTTCTAACGCTTCCGTCTTGTTTCATTTTTATAAATTTATGAGTAATAGGAGTCTCCATCTGCATATTTATAGTGATAAGCAGCAGAGACAATGGAGAATATTTATCGTGTAGAAAGGAATGTAGGACAGTGGATAAGTTATAATTATATACTCAAATTTGCAATTCTCGGATACTGTCTGTTTTTTTAAGTTTTTGGGGGATTCCTCTGATACTGTCCTTTATATGAAGAGAAGAAGTAATGGCCAAAAATGTCGGGCTATAAACTTTGCATAATTCTTGCTGTATTTGCCTATTGCATTTGACTTATGAAGACTCTTAATAGGCAAGTGCACTGTAAATCATCAGTTTTCTAACAAAATAAGAAATGGAGCAGCTAATCGATCAATGATATCTTTTTTATCATAAAGATGACGAAAACATTCTTGCAACCGATGCTTTTATCTTCTACCGCACAATTAAACTGGTTATTTCTTGTATCTCGTCCGCAGGGAAGCAGTAATGAGGGAAGAAAATGAGAAAACCAATGCCAGAGTGGCATGGTTAAGTGTAATGTCCCTTGGTATATGCATAACAGCTGCAGTTCTGCAAGTATTCTATTTGAAGTACTTCTTTCGCAAGAAAAAGCTCATTTAGATTTGACAAATTTTGCAAGCTGCATATAAAAGACTCTTGTGGTCAGCAAGAGCTTTAGAGTACCAGGCTTATCCTTACCCTACAATATTACAGTAGCTTATAGAATAGATCGACCGCAACATTTTTTCACTTGTATCATAGTTTTGTTTGTGCAATGGACCAGACTTTGTGAACGAAAAGGCTCGATAATCTTCTGTAAGAGAAACTGCTAGTGCCCTATGTGCAGGGGACTAGTGCGATCCAAAGGTACCATCATTCTTCAAGTTGAGCAAATCTTAACTACTACCAGAGAAAATAGAATCTTGCTCTAAAAATTATAGTTAATATTTTTTTAATCATTATCTATCCTACAAATTAGTTTAAAGTAAATTCTTTTTACAAAAAAGATCAAAATTGTTGCTGTGCAAAATAGACTACTTATATTTTCTATTATATTTTGGGATAAAAAATACTTCCAATGCAATCTTAAGTGATCACAAATATTTTCAAGAGTTAACAGCACTGATAGCAAGTCACATGGGACTAATTTCGTCACCTAAACTTGCCAACAGGATGCCCACTAGATTTAACCCAATTTTATAATCCAAATTAAGTTGAACTCATTTTTATTAAACCCAACCTATTAAAATTAAGAGAGAAATATCACCTCAATCACAAAATTTACTACGCCGTCTATAGAAAAGAGAAAGTAAGCATCTGGACAAGAAAAGAGTTACCGTAATAACCTAAATCACAAAATTTACTTCGTGAAACCACCCAATGCAAATTGTAAAAAAAAAAAAAAGCAAACATGATACTTTCCTGTTAATTTCAGCGGGTTATGGGGTTAATTAAAATGGATTAGGATTTGGATTATAAAATTGGGTTAAATTTACTGGGTATTTTAGTTGGCAAATTTAGATTGCGAAATTAGTGCCATGTGGTTGCCACATCACTGCTGTTAACTTGAGAGCATTTATAGTCTCTTGAGATAACAATGGGGTATTTTTTATTTTAAAATATAATAGAGTATATAAGTGATCTATTTCACATAATTCGGGGCAATTTTGATTCCTTTTCATTCTTTTTAAAAGTTTTGAAAGTAAATTATACTATTTTATTATATTTAAAATATAATATTCTGTGATTTTAATTATTTAGTGATATTGATTCCAATAGAAAAAGAAAATGAAAAATATTGCAAATTTTAAATTATTTTTTTTTAATCTTTTGCTCCATTCACTCTTTTTTTCTTAATTATTTTAATTGATCATCTAATCTTATTACGATTTCATAACTTCTCATTATGACTCAGAAGACAGAACCCCCGCTATAATCCCACAATAAATATGGAAAAACTTGTGTTATTAGCTAACCCGTATGAAAAAGAGAAATCATAATTGGAAACAAAAAGGAGAACTATGAACCATTCGAATCCCACAATTAAAAGTTAAATGCAAATTAAACACTATATAAAATGCTTAATAACAAATACAAAACACATAAATTGGAAAAAAAATTACTTCCTTTGTTTAATCTCGTGACGTTAAACATGAGAACTAAAATTAAAATGTTGTCAAAAAAGAAAAAAGATCATATTTTTTAAATAGAGGGAGTCCATATTTTTACAAATGAATTGACTTTCCGCTGAAATATTAGTCCAAATCAAGGAACAATCACTATTATCCCAGCTTGTGTTCAATCAGCTCATCACCAATCGCGATATTGTTTCTGCTCCCACCACTAAGAAGAACAACATTCTAAGGATCAACTCGAGCTCAAGATCTAAGTCGTAGTCGTAATAAAGAGTGCAATTTGAGATATGATGTAGGAGTGATTCTGATGAAGGATAGATTAGATGAGATTTTATAAACTGATAAAAATGCAACAACTACTAGTATATGATCCGAAAAAAACTCCAATAACCTTTATGTGGTTATTCAAATTGTGTATTCTCATGGTGAACAAGAGCAATGTGAATGATATTTTGAGCAGTAGAACACGACGAGGTGCTTGAAGAACTCATGAATATGGTGTTGATTAGTAGATGTTTGGATTGACTTGTTTGACTTTTAAGTATTTTTTAAATTTTGGAAGTATTTGGATAACACCAAAGTGTTAAAACACTTAAAGTTGAAAAAGTACCCAAAAGAGAAAAAAAAACAAAACAAAAGCCAAAAGTAGAGAATTTTCAGCTTTTGACTTTTGACTTTTAACTTATAAGTTATTTCAAAAAAAATCTATCCAAACTATTCCTAAGTGTGATAGGATAGGTTATGTTAGTAAAAGTGTTGATGCAATTTGAAAAATCAATGAACGAAGCTAGTGGAAAAGTGGTGCAGTCTAATAATGCAGAAGGACTAGACTTGATCAGATGATTGGAATTGCTGCAATTTTGAAGCTTTTGTACCTAATCATGATGACTTAGTTCTGTATGTTTGGTTAATTATCTTATTAGATATATTTTGTAGAATTATTAGTATATCGATTAAAGAATTGATTTTGTAATGTTTGGTTAATTATCTTATTAGATATATTTTGGAGAGAAATAGGCAGTATTGATTAAAAGATTTTCATATATTTATTTTTAAAATCAAGTTTTATTTTATCAAGGTGCATTTATAACTGTGGTGGGTCTGTTTAGAATTCATATAGTAGTTAGTGAATGTGGAAATTTTAGGAACAAAATTGAAAAAAGCTATAATTCAGACTCATCTTATGTGTTGAAGCATTAGTCGAAGAATCAAATCCTAGCGTTCACCGACAGAGTTATCCCATGAAATTAATCTTCCCACAAGCACTCATAGTTGTGGTATGTATGGCTTGACAATTTGAGACAAGGCAATGTCCCTATCCTCCCATGAAAGACAGATGTTAAGTGCTGGTGGAAAGATGCTTTGATCAACTTCCGTCAAATCTAATTCTAAGTGCCTCGAAACAAACAGGGAACATCTTTTGATCATGACATGAATTATTATGTAACAACAAATAGCAAACAACAAATAGCAAGCTCTTCTAAATATGAGCAGCAGCTAGACATCTGTTAAGGTCTCATATGCTTTGATTATACAACAACAACATTACCTCAAAGGCTCTCGCCCATTGCGGGATAAGGTGGGATCGAGTGTACACAGCCTGACCCCTATGTTTAAAAATATAGCGCGACTGTTTCTAAATGACCCATGATAAGCTTTGAAAGTTGCATTGACTGACTGCTACTTCACAATTGAAAAAAGCGCAGACAATTTAAAGAGTCCTTTTGCTTTATTCCATCGTACCCCAAAACCAAAAAATAGTAAATCTTTGGCTCCATCCAATCTTTGATTATACGTTTGAATATTAACATCGGAGTATTGAATAATCAAGATTGTTTGCTTTCTTAAGATATGAATGTGTACATTTAACAAAATTATCAAATTCACCACAACATATGAGGTCTAAAGAGGATGCAGACATTTCCTCTACCTTAGAGGTAGATGTATTATTTTTGATATACCCTTGCTTCCCCCCACCCACCCACCCCTACCCCCCCAAAAAAAGAAAAAAAAAGTCCAAAGCAATTCAAAAAAATTAGTCCAAAGCGATTCAAAAATGAAGTAATACAAGTACAAAAGCTAGAATATGAGAACAAGACAACAGACAACCATGGATAGTAACTACAATAAATTCATATGATAGTCCCTACAAGACAAAATAAAAACAAAAATCAAAGGACCTAAAACTAGAGCCTAGAGGAACAATATTGCCATTATAAGTAAAGATGGATGACAAGACAACACACTACTATCTACTAATAAATCTTCTAGCTAAATTCGTGTTCTCCACAACTGTTATCTAAAGTCATGTTCTTGGTAAGCTATAGCTAAATCATATTTTGTTTAATCACCTCTCAAATACTTACTCAATCTACTTCTACATATCCTGAAACTATAGATAGCCAGCTTCTCATACATCTGCAATAGAGCATTCGTACTTCTCCTCCTCACATCCTAAACCATTTCAGCCTCATTTCCTGCATCTGGTCCTCCGTTAAAGTCACTCTCATCTTGTATCAGATATCTTCATTTCTAATCCTATCTCTCCTAGTAAGTTCATACATCCATCACAACATCCTTAATTTTGCAACTTTCATCAACTTCTAAATGTGAAAAACTATTGACTAGTCAACGCTCCATCCCGTAAAACATAATTGGTCTAACTACCACTTTATAGCGCACCCCTTTAAGTTTTAGTGACACCTTTTTGTCACACAAAACTCTGAATGGAAGCCTCCATTTAATCCATCCTGCACCAATAAGATTGGTGACCTCTTCGTCAATCTTTCCATTTCCCGGAATAATAAACATAAGTACTCGAAACTCTCTCACTTGGATAATCCAAGTATCGAGCCTTACTTTCTATATCTACCACATATATTAAATATAAATATAATTTTTTTTAAAATATAGTAATTACACATTAATTAACAATTTAAGCTCCATAACTTCCACTTCCCACGAATGAAGTTCGAGTTGATGAACAAGAGAAGGCAAGAATACATCTCCATTCACCAATGATATATACGTACATGTATACATATAAATCGAAAAGCTGTATCAAATGACTGTATCGTTGGAAGCATCTCTCATCGCTCCCTTCTCCCTTTCTTCCTCATCTCCCCTCACATGATTGTGTTCCCACAGCTCCCCAAAATATTTCAAGATTTTAAAAAAAAAGCTTCAGTATTTCATCACAATTCGGCATGAAATAAGAGAATAAATAGTGAAAATAAAAGAATCAAGATCACTGAAGTAAAGGAATCACTATTTGTGATGATTCTCATCCATGGTATTACTTAAAAATCTTTATTCATAGAATTCTTTTATCTTCAAATGGCAGTGTTAACTCACATACAAAAATGTCAACCAAGGCTAGTAATATAAGGGTTGTAGAAGAAATCAGTTTTTACTAGAGAAAATGAACATTACCCCAATGCCTCAAAGGCTCCCGCTCATTGCGTGGTAAGAGGAAGTCGGATGTACGCAGCCTGACCCCTTTGTTTAAAAATATAGCGCAACTGTTTCCAGATGACCCATGATGAGCATCGAAAGTTGCATTGACTAACTGCTACTTCACAATTGAAAGAAGCGCAAACAGTTTAAAAAGTCATTTTGCTTTATTCCATCATAGATCTGAACTTCATTATTTAAGACCCAATAAGTGATAGAATCCCAATGCATTATAGGTTGAAACACAAAATTTAGACCTTCTAAGTGCAAATAAATATAGCCTAAGACATCTAAATTGTTTTAAAGTTACACCCAAAACAAGTCTGCTAAACATTTGGACTTGAGCCTATGATTAGGCACAATTGCTCCAAAGCTGTAACAAGATTTGGAAACGTTCCAGTTATAACTCATGCTCCAATTTTTTAGTGAAATTTTGATATCGACCAACCCAGTCCCCCTGTTTCATTGGACAAAATATGAATCCTATTTAGTACAATATTAATTGAATTTCCTTTCAAATTGATACATCATTAGCAATGGTAAGATCAATCTCGCCTTATGCTAAGAATGGAGCTAAAATGACAAGCTTTATTAGCGGCAAAATGTATAAATATCTCATTGGTATGACTATTTCCATAGTCCATATCCTATGGTAAAAACTGTATATGTCCACCATAGTCTCAAAGGTTGGTGGTGGTACGATTGCATTGTCACAAGAAAAAGGGGAGGAAGAAGAAGAAACTTCTCCATATTATCACTCTTACAACATGAGCAAAGACTGGCTTTGAAACTGTTGTTGAGAGGAAAGCTCATTCAGTCAATGCGGTTGCAATCTTCTTTTGGATGGCCTCAGCACCAAGACGAGGAGATAATCTAGGAAGCACCTCCTGTGACACATATTCAATGATGAGAATATTTTATAATTTGTCATAAACATTAGTATATAAATGAAAGAATAACTGCACCAAAGGTTCACAAGGTAGAGAATATATAGCTCGAGCCTTACTAGATACAACTAGTCTTGACCACTGGAACCAAAGACAAATAACCAGTTTGATAAAATTCTAAAATAACTTAACACATGCTTAACAATTGAAGAGATATATATTGCAAACAATGCATTATACATTCAACACATCAGGCTAACAACTTCCAAATATTAAATAATTGTAATATAGGCAGACAGATCCTAGGTGCAGCTCTAATAACTAGTGAATGTGTAGACTCAAGGCTCAAAGGTGAAGGCCCAGGGATCACGTGTAAGCTTGATATTGAGAAGGCTTATGATCAAGTGAATTGGAAGTTCCTTCTCAGTATTTTGAAACAGATGGGGTTTGGAGAAAAGTGGATAGAATTCTGTATTTAAACCGTTAGGTTTTCTATTTTGATGAATGGAGAACATGTTGGTTTTGTTCCCTTAGAAAGGGGATTGAGACAAGCTGACCCTCTTGCCCCCCTTCCTCTTCATTTCAGCTATGAAAGGACTAAATAGTATGGTGAGGGTAGCCACTCAGAAGAACTAGCTAAAAGGTTTCAAGTTGGGCAACCAAGCTGGAGAAGAGATACAGATTTGCCAGCTTCTCTATGCAGACGAATGATGTGATCTTTGTGAGGCCAATGAAGAACAAGTATGCTTTATTAAGATAATTCTAATAGTTCTTGAGGCAGTATCAGGGCTTTCTGTGAACTAGAGGAGAAGTAGCATGTTTCAAGTTAAGTAACCATTATTCAGTGCCTAGCAAATATTTTGAGCTGCAAAATAGAAAACCTGTCTACTACATGCTTGGAGATGCCACTGGGTAACAACCAGAAGGAGTTACGAGATATGGGATGGAATTGTGGAGAAGAGGAGAAAAAATTAACCACCTGGAAGACACAATATCCATCCTTGGGAGGAAGAATAACATTGATCGACGTTGTCCTGGATGTGCTATAACTTATGCCTCTATTCCCCGTACCGGCGAAAGTGGAGGAGAGATTGGACAAATTGAGGAGGGATTTCCTCTGGTTGGATAACAAGGTAAGTGCATTCACCTAGTCAAATGGCAAGCTGTCCAACTCAGTAAGAAATCTGGTGGGCTGGTATTAATAATTTAGGGCTGCAAAACAGATGTCTATTATCAAAATGGCTGTGGAGGATATGCTCTTTGAAAGGATGTTATCATTAGCAAATATGGACAGATTGAACAATGGACAACCAATACTGTGACAAACTTTTGGAGTCTCAGTATGGAGGACTATCAGGAATATGTGGCCTTAACTATTTGGGAGCATAGGCTACAAGGTGGGTGAACGGACTAATTCTATTATGGAAAGATAAATGGATCGGCTAAAAATAACTCATGGAGGATTTTCCAAATTTATTCTCTTTCTGTGACAACCCTGAAGCATCTATTGCTGAGACTTGGGACCAACCAAGGATGGAATATCATCTTCAGGAGGCTTCTAAATGACCTGGGAGGTTGAGAGAGTGGCCAACTTACTAGACAGATTGAATGATTTCTCTGGTTTACATACCAGCCCTGATACGATCAGATGGAGACATGGTAGGGATAGAAAATTTTCAATTGGAAGATTGTACAGAAAAAATCTGTCCTCACAATCTGAGAGCATCTCTGGACCTTGGAAACAAGTATGGAAATCTAATCTCCCTACCAAGATCAAGTGTTTCACGAGGCAGGTATGCAGAAGAGCATGCCTGACTTGGGAAAAACAGTGAAAGAGACCTTTACAGATTGTCTCAAGGTGTTTCTTTTGCAATGAAAAGGAGGAAACGAATAGTCATCTGTTTGTTCATGATAGAGTGACTTCTCCATGTGGCATATGTTTCTCAATTTCTTATTCAAAAATCATGGGTGATACCTGAACATACTACAGATCTTCTAACCTCCTGGATGAGGAGAGGTGAGAGTAAAAAGCAGAAAAAATATGGTGGAGCCTAGCCCCTTCTTGCAAATGGTGGTCAGTATGGGAGGGAAGAAATAATAGATGTTTCGAGAATATTACTAATCCAATGCAGAAAGTAAATGAAAATTGCATTAATACTTTATATTTTTGGTGTAAAGAAGAGAGTATAGATGGCTAGTAGATTTTCTAGGCTCTCTGTAATTATGATTAGTTGCATTGTAATTTTTTGATGGTTGCCAGCATACTGGCACTGCTGAGGAATACAACTTACCTTTATTTTTTAAAAAAACAAACAAACAAATCCCTAGTGTTAAGCTTAATTCTTCAATCGTAACTTCCTCAAAAGCAACTTGTAATATGAAACATTTGTCAACCCTAATTATTGTAAAGTAAAATTTGCAGAATATCACTAATAACAAGTTCTCTTATAACCATTTTAAGTTCTGTTAAGTACATGGTGATAAGTTAAAGTTGTCAATGACAAGTTAATTGCTAACTAAAGGCACTGGGATATGTAAACTTCCGAATATATGACTGCTTGAGAAATTCGATTGGGGAAAGAGAGCATCCACCTTGCATGGTATTGTATTCATAGTCGCTCAAAAAATATCTCATAGCACTGGAAAGTATTCCATATCCTAATCCTTTAGGGGTCATTTGGTATGGAAGATGGGATAAGCAAGCATATCTCATGGGTTCGGATATCTCATGGGATTATTTCATCTCACCTTCTATATTGGATAGTTAACCCACCATTTTAGTACAAATGGTGGGATAACATAATCCAAGATTAGCTAATACCTCAAACCAAACATGGGATAAAGTTAATTCCAAATTGATCCCAATATTGTTATCCTTATCCCATGTACCAAATGAACCCTTAAGGTATAATTACCAGAAGTTTAAGATCACTGCATATTCATTTAGTCAACAGAAAAGAAAACCACCATCATCAAAATGTTAAATTGCTGCGACTGGCTACCTCAAAGAATCGGGTTCTTTAAGTAAATATGGATGAAGGTTAAGTGTGGAATGATTTTTTTTTTTTGATAAGGTAAAGGTTTATTGACTAAGTATCAAAAAGGTACCAAAAGCAAAAGTTACAAAAAATTGTTAGGAATATCCGTACAGTCAATTACACCATCTCCCTAGCAACTTCAAAAACTCCATATATTTATCTATATTATCAAGGAAGTTACTTTTACACCAACAAAACAAATTATGTAAAAACTTGTTTTTAACTCCAGAAATATGATCTTTTTGTCCATAAAAACAAGCTTTATTTCTTTCTAGCCGGATAGTCCAGAATATGCACAAAGGTACAGTTCTCCAGATTTGCTTCAAAGCTTTAGGTATTCTTTGGTACTACCAACAACAACAACATACCCAGTGAAATCCCACAAGTAGGGTCTCTGGTATTACCAACTCTCCAATAGTTCCTTTACACTTTGAGGCATGATCCAAGAGATTGAGCAAATACAGAAGAAAATTCCCAACATTGTCTAGCTATTCTGCAATGCAAAAGAAGGTGATTCACAGTCTCCAGCTCTTCTTCACATAAGTAACATCTATTACTTAGTGCAAAACCCTTTACTAAAGATTATGCTGAGTAAGGCAAGCTCCCCATGCTGCAATCCAACCAAAATAAGCTACCTTTGTAGGAGCTTTGGTTCTCCAAAACCCTTTCCATGGCCAACTAGTATCCCAAAATCTTGTTCGCTTCACTAGAAGACGATAATACTTCTTTTACTGAAAAGGTTAAATCATTACTTGCTATCCGTACTAGTGAATCCCCCTTACTCTAATCAATGTGTATATATTCTAGTTGAAGGAGCAATTGACAAAAGTCATAAATTTCCCGGTCATTCAGATTCCTTCTAAACTTCATCTGCCATCCCGTGTTGGAATAAAAAACAGCCACAACTCCAGCTTTGTTATTGCAACAATTGAAAAAAGAGAAAATATTTATTTCAAGCATTCGTCAGCCGTCCATAAGTGCGGAATAACAAAATCAACACTAGAATCTTTACATGAAAAACTCCTTGCTCAAGAGGAGCGAAAATCACGATCAATCTCTCTATAAAATTTTCCTCAAGTCTTCACTAAAACTTGAACAATTTAAGGTTACAACTTACCTTGTATCTAAGTTGCTTTGACTTGGGCTCAAGTGTCCATACGAGTGCGGATCCGGAGGTCAGATCCTCGATGATCTAAATTTTAAGACTCGGGAATATAGATTCATATAATGATACAGGTGTCGGAATTCGGCTAAAAATAATTCAAATATCTAAAAAGTAGAGTTATAAAACGTAAATTATGAGATTATGTGGAAAATCTTAGAAAAATATTGATCAAAAGGAAAATCGTGAAGGAGATAAAAGGAAAGGGAGTGGCAAAAGAAATTTATATATACAAGGTATTCCATTTTCTTCAATTTCACCTTAGTTTTGTTTTGATTACAAAAATCATTGAATCTGCCCAGAATTTCTCTCGAATTTGGTCAAAGTATCTACAACCGGTTGACCATGTCGGGTATGATTCCCACACCCACACCCATGTCGTATCGACTCGAGTGCGGCACCGAAAGAGGAGAGTCCGAGCAACTTAGCCTTGTACACCTTAGGAACTGTTGCCCTACAGCCCCAGCTTCTACCCTCAACATTTCTCCCTAACAGTTGGTCACTCTCCAAATCTTTAATGACTCTACCCAGTCAAAGAAGCCCCTTAACAATAGAAAACAACATCTACTATGGTCAACCAGGAATGTAACCAAGATCTTGTTTTGGAATCACAAGAATCTAATTATCACAACTCAAGAACAATAAAGATATCACTTGATAGGAACAGGTTCTCTCGTCATAGCAGTTGACTTTCTTTCCTTGAGACACTATCGTGTAGACTTTGCTCTATCTCTATAATATTTCATTGTGGATTGTCAGCTTTCTTTAGCAACTTCAATGGGATGTACATACGAGTAGAATAGACACTTGCAGTCATCCCAATCCAGCCAAGACTTCCCAAGAAATCAATCTTTTTGACTCATGCGCATGGCCTCTCCTTCCCTAAATATACGCTAAATTCATGCATTCAATTATGGTAACTTTCCATGTCTTGAACTCTCTATTCCTTGTAGATTGAATTTAGACTAATTACAATTCTCCAAGTTTCCCTTTTTGTGCATGTGGAATAGCTTCTTCTTGTCTCCAGTTCTCTGAGAGGAATGGGTTCTCTGAGCAGTTCCCCTGTAGTGTTGCCAACCTCACCAGTTACTTGGAGATCTATTAAGGACCTGGTTCTTGTACTTCTGTCTTCATTTTTCTTGTGCATAGATTGTCACTTGTACAATGTTTGCCAATAATCAAAGCACCATATGATCTTAAATATAGATTCAGATATCAAGGTAGCTCTAAGCAGCTCAAGCAAGCAGATATAAGGTTCTCTGAACACTCAATGGCCACTTTATATTATAATCAATGCATCAACTGTGTCTAAATTCCAAACTAGTTAAGGTTTGCTATTGAAACCTCTATATCCATCCTGCTCAATTTTTGTCATTTTAATACTAAATAATTTATCTTTTAAGGCAAATTATGATTTTTGTAATAAAATAGAAATTCTCTCAAACTCACCTATATCTGCACTGATGTCCAAGTATCTATAAAACTAAAAGACTCTGTCAAGAACCAAATTTCATGTAGAATAACAACAAAAACTAAGCGTTAACATCCACAAGCTGGGATTATTATGTCATTTAAGTATATCTCGTCCTCTTCTAGATACTTGGATCATCACAACAACAGATCTATTGACAGGTGCATTTGAAAAAAAAAAACAAAAAACATAAGCATGATTGAACCAGCTTAAGCAACCTTATCAGGCTTTATCCTTTATCTGCACTACTCTTAACATCTCTATTCCCATAATACTTGTCTTACTTCGTAAAACATTGCTGATCTCAAAGCATAGCTATAGAAATTTATCTTTCACTTTGTTAGGTAATTTCCAATCACATAAAAATTCTCATAGAACTCCAATCCAATCTTACTTTTATGTATTACATCTTTATCTGAAATACCATTATCCCATAAGTTTGAGCCTAGATATTTGAAAATTTTGTATCATCTCTCTCTAATTTATTTTAGTGGTTAAACTTGCAGTGCAGTTATTGTGTCTTAATTCTACTTATTCTAAAACCTTTAAGGGTCGTTTAGAGACAAGTTATGTATGAATTAGTAATATAGGAATAATATAGCAGAGATTATAATGCAAGGATTGATAATACAATAATCCTAAAGTCGAGATTACTTCTTGTTGAATGTTTAGTTTGATTAGGACAAATTGCTATAACAATAATAAAATTTAAAATATTTGAATATTTATTAAGCAACATAAAAATTATGATACTATTATGGGGGTTAGTTTTGTCATTTAGTGCTTTTAAATTCATGTATTACTAATACCCTCATTCTCATTCCATGTTCCATCCCCACATAAATAATACATGATTCTTGCATAACTTATACACGTATTATCATAAAGAAAACAAACAAAAGCACCCAAATATTGGGGAGCAAGCCCAGTGCACTAAAACTTCAACTATGCGCAGGGTTCGGAGAAAGGCCCGACCACAAGGGTCTATTATACGCAGTCTTACCTTGCATTTTTTCAAGAGACTATTTCCAAGGCTTGAACCCGTGACCTCCTAGCAAATTGCATAACGTAATGTTGATTCATGGAAATTAAATCTCCAACCCAAATTAAACATTGTATAATTTAGTGTTGATTTTTGTGTGGAGATTAAATCTTCTAAAGTCCCAACAAACCTCTTGAACTTTACATTGATTTTCTAGAATTATATCTTTTGGTCGACTCTCTCACTAATATGTGTAAAGAGTATGCATCACATAACCTCATTCTAAATAGTATTACTCCCTCTATCCCATTTTATGTGGCACCTTTTCTTGTTAGTCCATCACAAAACGATTGCCACCTTATTATAATTAGAAATAATTTAATTTTAAAATTTTCCTTTTACCCTTAATAAAATGGTTCTCAATCACATAAATATCTAAGGATTGTTTGTTAAATAAGTTGGCAGATTTGATTGTAATCTGCTGCTGTAAAGATGGCCACTGTAAATATGGAATAGAATATGTTATTATAGGAAATAAGTTTAGATGAAATCCCTTGATTCAAGGGATT
>JAOTQJ010000007.1:6453803-6465570 GCA_025642045.1 Solanum sejunctum
GGTAGCGCCTTAGTTTTGGGTACAAAATGTAACGGGTTCACCAGTGCCCAGATTTTCTGTCTCTGCCAGCTCCTGATGTACTCTTTTCACTGTTTATGTTGTCCTGTGTAATTATCCACATGTCATATGTTACATATACAGTCTTACATCTCTAATATTATGGCCACCAAAAGAATCATCTCAAAGGTAATTGAAAGATGCAGTATACAGTTTTGATGGGTAGTAGCCCGAGGGGGTTCAATTATGAACCTGGCATAGGGACGATCCTAATACAGTTTTGATGGGTGGTAGCCTGAGGGGGTTCATTATGAACCTGGTATAGGGACGATCCCGATACAGTATTATGGGTGGCACCTCAAGGGGGTTCATACAGAACCTAGCATAGGGATGATCCCAATAAAGTTACCACTGATCAGTTGATCATATGATTATAGCTATGCACTGATTTTATAGTACAGATTTTACAGTAAAGGTAAAGTGATATAAAGAACATAAAGTATATAATTCCACAACATAACTAAGGGTGGGCCCTGATCTTCCATAAATGCATGGTTTCATTTGAGTTGTTACTTTATATATAGTATATCCTGTCTTACATACTCAGTACATTATCTAGTACTGACGTCCTTTACGGGGGACCTACATTTCATGTTGCAGGTATAGGTGCTAGTAGATCTACCCAGTAGGAGTAAAGGATATTCAGTTGCTGTCATCAAGCTCCAGGTTGCTTCGGAGCTTTGTACATGTCTAGAGCTAACATGTTTTTATTGCACAATTTATTGAGGCTAGGCCTGTCCCGACCCTTGTTAGTTGTTTTCTTTATTTAGAGGCTTTGTAGACTATGTAAAGCACAGTGAAGTCATGTCTCGTACTTTAGAGAGCATGGCCCCAATGGCCTAGTTGTATGCATTTTCTTTTGGCTTGTTATCACTGTTTATCTATTTAAAGGCATGTCAAACATACAAACCCCTTATAATTTGTACAAAACGCATATAGTTACAGGTTAGTTCTTCCAAGCCTTATCGGCAATGGGTGTCGATCCGCCCTACGAGACTTTGGGGCATGACAGAAGTGGTATTAGAGCAGGTCATCCTAGGGAGTCTACAAAGCCGTGCCTATGTAGAATATTGTTTATCAATGTGTTGTGCACCACATTTATAAGCAGGAGGCAATGTGGTATTTAGGAGTTGTTACTTCTTTTCATTCTGTAGATCGTTCCATAGAGCGAAGTGTAATAGGTTAATTGTGTCTAACCCCTAAATTAATTTGTACAGCAAGTATGCCAGAAACAAGGAAAAACAAAGGTAAAGGGAAGGAAAAAGAAGTGGTGGTTGGTATACCCAGCCAGGGGAGATAGCAAGATGAAATTCGAGAGGAGTCTTTGTCACAAACATCTCCAAGGCTCGGGACAACGCATATAGTTATAGGTTGGTTCTCCCGAGCCTTATCGGCTACGGGTGCTAGTCCGCCCTACGGGACTTTTGGGCGTGACATATTGAAAGGTTGTGATATATGTTGACAACTTGATCCTTATATATTTTGAAGATTGGACAATTGAGTTACTATGTTTTGAGACTGTAAATGTTTATATTGCCTATATTATATATGCTGACCTTTTTTACATTCAAGTTTTGTAGTTCAAAGGTATGTGGTCAGGATGGAAGGAGTGCTTAATTGTTTATTCTCTACTTGTGATTATGTTTGCTTGTTGGGTACTTTAGTACTCACCTTTTTTTTTCTACACATATATATAGGTTGTGGGGCAAGATCCAGCTGACGTTCTTCTTCTTCTTTTTCCCTTGCAGCTGACGTTCTTCTTCTTCTCCTTTTTAGGGACCAATTCATTAACAGTTGAGAGATATGCTTGTTTCTCTAGCCTACTCTCAAATATGCCAGATGTGATTACTATTTTTGTTCTATTTGAGAGACAAAGACTATAGGGACTTGTATCTTTCTTCTTATTATGATGTACTGGAGTCTTTACCTTGTGACAACCAATTTCGGGATAGTTTTGTAGTTTGAATTATGTCATTATGCTTTGAAATCTTCTTATTTGTAATGTTACCTGGATTTAGCTTTGGTATTATTGTATATTATGTTGTTGTGTTCCATCTAGGCTAACTTATCTCGATGGGTTAAAGACAAGTGTCATTAACCCCAAAATCGGGTCGTGATAAAAACCTATATGTATACATTGTGATAGTCAAGAGCAATAGGTAGGGCAAAAAACATTATGTATAACAAAAAATCTCATCACATACGATAATGACATAACATTGTGAGACAACTACGTACTACTGTCTACTTAAAATCTAGAGATAATGTGCTGGATTCACTTACAAAAGGCCTAATTAGAGAGGTAGGTGAGTGATTATCTAAGGTAATAGGTTTAACGCTTAAGATAAGTCATTGTGATAGTAACTCTCCCTAGCAGATTAAAGATAGCAAGGGCTAGGGTCAAGGAGATCAAATAAAGTTGTGAATGACGGTTCAACATTATCAAACAATTCTATCTATTCTCATGATGAAGAGAATGTTCAATGACAAAGATAAAACATCAAGGCTTTTTAACGAATTAATAAAGCTTAAAGTTTTTTTAAAGGTTTCTATGTTTGGCAAATTTGATCAAATAAAGTATTTATGTGATAACACGGTTAGGAATCACCTATGTGAGAGCGAAGTGTAAGTCACTTCAAAGAGGATGATAGTAAAAACCTATTCTTTATACGCTCATGAAATCAGGAGGTGTTCATGATCGAGACAAACACAACTATATGAACCATAGATGGTAAACGGTTGGTTGTGTGACATGTGGTTGTTTAGGTATACACCAAAGTGCGACGTTCAAAGATATCAAATCTACTGATTAACCAAGTATGTCTGACATATGTTCATTAGGAAATTCAAAGAAAAACCTACTTATCCAAATGCAATTAATCCTTGCTAGTAAAGTACACACTTGTCCTTTTTTTTTCCACAGAGTCATTTTCTATTCATGTGGAAAGTGTTGAGTTTTGAAAGGTGCGAATAAATAATGGAGAGCTAGAACTAATCTGAAAAGTTGTGGCCTTTTTTGAAGAGTTGAATTTTTTTTGAAAGGTTGTGACTTTTGTGAAGGATTGTAAATTTTTGAACGAATAGTTGCGACTTTTCTAAAAGATTATAACTTTTATGAAGGATTGCAACTCTTCGAATGCTTGTGCTCTTTCCGATAAGGTATATTAAACACCTTTTAGTGTCTATAAATAGAAGATTTTTCTCTCATTTCTAACGATGAATTTTCTTACTTCTTCTCAGTTTGCACAACTAAATATAGGATTCTAATGTACTTTAGTTCCTTGAGTGATTCGATGATACCATGATTTTACGTATCGATACATCGTCGAGTGAGATTGTTCTATTTTGTGAGGATACATTCCATTAACCTTGGGTACTTAAGGGAAATACTTTCCTTGAGAAAATGCTATGTATTTAGTGAGCTCGATATTGTTTTTATCAATTTTATTTCTGTTTTTCTTTACATATTCTGTTTTCATTACTTGTTTTAATTTCTATTTTTTGAAAACTTATTAAAACAGTTATGTTGATTTACACAAAAATTTGTTCTACAAAAAATTTATTTTGCATGAGTTTTTTTATTCTATAAAAATTTTTGTACAACAAAATTTTTTATTTTAAGTATTTTATTAATACAAGGTAAACAATAACACTGGTTGCCCTCTTAAAACAATGGGAATAGTTTGATATAGAAAACCTAGCCGAGGGGTTGTCCCACCCTTTTCTTTTCCTTGCATGCCATTAGGTAGGCTAGTTTTCAAGTTAAATAAATTACTGTCTTATTTATTAATGTTTGAATCTTTTTCAGATTTAACTACTTTTATTAATAAAACATGAATATAACTCAAATTTTCAGCATATAGTAATGTATTTTTTCAATTGGCTTCTTCACGGTGGAGTCAATATTTTTGTCAAAGTTATTCATACTTTTAGAATATGAGTAGGAGATTTTTATATCAAAGATGTTTAAAAATTGGAAAGAACTTTCTCGAGAGAGATTGGCTCACGCAAGTCGACGGGCAACTGTAAATCGCCATTATTTTTTCCACCGATGACGAAGCCACCGCTGCTAACTACACATAGCCGCCGCTACCGATGATAATGAAGCTGTTGTTGATATCTTTGATACATATTTGCAGAGGATTCTTTTTTCTGTCTTCCTCCCAGCGAGCACGTCTTCTTCAAGTCTATTTCCAAACATCCGATGGATATTTTCTTTTTCTCCTACAAAATCAGACCTGTCGATCTAGGGTTTTCAGGCAATCATGTTCCGGTAAACTTTCTTTGCTTCAAGATTTTGGAAACCATAAGACCTTCCAGTGAGCATTTCGAGTACAGTCGGCTCCTTCGGCGTGATATTGCATTTTCGGCAAGGATCAATTTTTCGACGATGTTTACAAATTGCAGAAACGTTCAAGACCCTTGTTATTTTTTGAACTGGCATTCCAGGTGATATCTTTCAAATCCCTTGTTATTTTTGTTGTATTTACCTTTTACTTGCTTAGTATCTTGCTGCCAGTTTTGTGGTTCTTTCTTGCTGATACATAATTGCCTTAACATTGTTATTTTTTGTTGTATTTACGCTTTACTTGCTTTGTATCTTGCTGCCAGTTACATACTTGTTTGTAGTTCTTTCTTGCTGATATATATTTGCCTTTACATTGTGTGCTTTCTGCTATCTATGTTGTCTTTACTGTAGAAGTATTGCAATTACTATTTCTTGTTGTGATATATTGTTGTTTATATTGTGGTGAAGACCTTGCTTAACATATTGGGGTGCCTTTAACGTGTTTCATATTGTGATTACTATATTTCCCTGTTCTATTTTGTTGGTTCGCATAGTTTTCTTTCAAGATTGTATCTTCCTGTTTAGTATATTATTATTTCTTAAGTTTAGTGGTGTCAGAATCTAATGATAGACTAGGGTCATATCGTTGGTTGAGGTCAGGGGTAAGTGGTAGGAGTGGTAAGAGGGACACGGGCTTATTTAAGTTAAAGATAGCATCATGGAATATAAGATCACCTACAGGGAAATTTATAGAGCTAATAAAGTATTTTAAGAGGAGACTTATTAATATAGCGAGTGTTCAAGAGATCAAATGGGTAGGTACTAAAGCTCGGGACGTAGATGGGTTTAAACTATGGTACTCGGGCGGTTCTAGGGCTAGAAATGTTGTAGGTATCCTAGTAGACGAGGACCTTAGGAATTATGTGGTTGAGGTTGGGAGGTTTAATGATAGGATGATGTCTATCAAACTCGTGGTCGCTAAGCACCTAGTGAATGTAGTTAGTGCCTACGTGCTCCAAGTAGGCCTGAGTGAGGAAGTCAAAAAGCTCTTTTGGAAAGATTTGGATGAGGTTGTGAGAGGCATATAGGAGACTGAAAAACTCTTCATTAGGGGCAACTTTAAAGAGCATATCGGGGCAATCACTAGCGCGTTTGAAGATGTTCATGGAGGCTTGTTTTTTAGGGACAGAAATGGAAGTGGGACGTCTCTCTTGTATTTTACCAAAGCCTTTGAGCTAGTTATTGGTACCTCATATTTCACGAAGAGGGAAAATCATTTGATTATCTTTCGTAGTACAGTAAAGTTATGCAAAGTGTTGTACAGTAAAGGACAATCACTTGTAGGTTACCCTCTTGGAAAGTATTTTTTCTTCAAGGATAAAGTTATGCAATTGGCTAATGAAAAGAAGATTGTCCTTGATGACGGAAAGGAAAGCTCTAATCAAATTTCTATTATATTCGGCTCACTTGACCCAATCTGTGCATCTAAAGAAGGGTCATTAGAGCAAGAAAAGTCCCAAATTGATACAGATAATGACGAAGGCAGAATTCTCGTGACTAGGCGGAGACGCAACAAGACTAGTCCATGGAAAGAGCCATCTGGGCAACTGATCAGACAAAGAATAACGAGGAGATCAAAGAAGCAAAAGTCAGTTAAACGTCCAAAGAGATCAAAGATAGAAGCACATGTTTGAAGTCAGTCAAAGTTATTCTACAAAAATTTTGAAATAGTGTGAAAGATAAAGCCTAGCTGAGGGGTTGTCCTACCCTTTACTTTTCCTTGCACATCATTAGATAGGCTAGTTTTTAAGTTAAATTAATTACTGTCTTATTTATGGATGTTTGAATCTTTTTGAATTTAACTACTTTTATTAATAAAATATGAATATAACTCAAGTTTTCAGCATATAATATAGTAATGTGTTTTTTCAATTGGCTTTCTCAGTCATATATTTTTGCCTTGTAAAAGAGGAAACTTAATTAATTATATATTTCAAAACTGTTGAAGAATCATTAAATCATATTATGAGCCATTTTCGGTCTTCCTAGCACAAATATTATGATTATTTTGAATCTAAAACTATTATAGGTATATATGAGCAAAATAATTTATTTATAATTAACTCCTCCTTGAATGTATCTCATGCGAGACCAATTCCATTGCTTTTTCCTGACCCAAGACTCCTGTCCAAATTTCTGTTTTAAAACAAAACAGAGAGAGTACAGACGACCAATTAAAAAGATTATACCATAAAGTTGTCTTAGCATGACGCAGATCAGAATCATACTGACAATCACGCCATTGTTTTCTCTTTCACAACTTGTCTTTTTCAGAAAATTAATTACTTTTATTCATTTGTAATTAGTTTTTTAAATATGAGATCTAAAATAAAATATTAATTAAAATATAAATAAATTTAAGAGTGGGGCACGTGCCGGGCTGCGACAGTGAATAAAGTGAAAAAAAGTGGAATCTCGATCCCACGACCAAACCTTGTCCGTTAAAAGCGGGAACTTCTCCAAGAAATAACTCCATCGGACGGCTAAAAATTACTCCTTCAGATCTAACCGTTGAATATATAAATGAACGGTCCACGTTAAATCTAAGTGCCTCCATAATCTCCAATATAACACGGTCGTTTCTCTATTCTTTCCTGTTCATCTCTCTGGAGGTACACACTTTTCCCAAGGAAAAAAGTTGCTGCTGTAACCTGGGTACTTGCTCTGAACTTATCCTGCGCCCCCGCCGGTCACCTGAGAAATGAAGACGGCGTTGGAGATGAAAATATCAAGATACCGAAAGGGAGAGTGAAGTTGGGGAGAATTATATTAAAAGATTCAACGGCTGAGAATTGAGATTTTAGGTTCTTAAAAATGGACGGTCAGAAAAGCCAGGCGAAGCTAACGAGGACGCACTCTTCGGTTCTGCGGTCTTCTCCAACCATCCGGTCGTCAATTCACAGTTTTTCCTCCATTAGTGAATTCGGTGTTGACCAAGAACCAGATATTGAAGAGCAGAAACCACATAAACCCGGTTCGACCCCAATTCGTCGGGGTTCGTTTTACTCGCCGTTCCTATCGGCTCCGGCGAGGATGGGTCCGGTTCTGGTAGTTTCCGTAGTTTCTATGTATACCCTTTTCGTTTTCTTTAGCAGGGATAACATACCCACGTCAGAGAGTCTCCTGTTAGGTCTGATTTTCTTAGCGGTTTTGCTGTTCTTCGCTGGGAAGAAGAGGGATTCAATTCACCATAGGTACAATGTGCTGAGGAACTTGTTTGATGAATATGGGAAACGGCTTGGGTTTCCTGGAAACCACTCGAAACCGGTCCAGTGGTTCATTGGGGAAACAAAATTAGGGCATAAAGAAGGGAAACCTGAGAAAGTGAACCGGGTCGTGAGGGAAGGGGTAGAGGTTTACAGCAATGGAGATATCTATGAGGGTGAGTATCACAAAGGGAGATGCAACGGTAGTGGAGTTTACTACTATTTTGTGAATGGAAGATATGAAGGTGATTGGGTAGATGGGAAGTATGATGGTTATGGGATAGAGAGTTGGGCTAGAGGTAGCAAATATAGAGGGCAATATAGGCAAGGATTGAGGCATGGCTATGGTGTTTACAAGTTCTATACCGGAGATACCTATGCTGGTCAATGGTGTAATGGTCAAAGCCATGGTGTTGGCTCTCAATCTTGCTCTGATGGTAGCTGTTACATTGGTGAATTTAAATGCGCGGTCAAACATGGCCTCGGCTATTACCATTTCAGGTAAAAGTAACAACTTTCTTCTTGTTTTATG
Organism: Solanum sejunctum; assembly: GCA_025642045.1. NCBI lineage: Eukaryota > Viridiplantae > Streptophyta > Magnoliopsida > Solanales > Solanaceae > Solanum > Solanum sejunctum. The sequence continues at coordinate 6,461,947 of JAOTQJ010000007.1, forward strand.
GGCATATGGCTGGTGCTAGCTGTAATTCTTGGATGTTTTTTCTTTTTGGTACGGTGGATTGTTGTTTGTTTGTGATGGATACTACTATCAGTTATGTTGTTTGGGTAACCCAATTCCTAAAATGCAACATCATGTTTCGTGATTCTTGTCTACTATTTTGTTGTTTGAATTGGATGGATCCTCAAACATATGTTTTTCAGGAACGGGGATCGTTATGCAGGGGAATATTTTGGAGACAAGATCCATGGTTTTGGTGTGTATCATTTCGCCAACGGGCATTGCTATGAAGGGTCATGGCACGAAGGTCGCAAGCAAGGTTACGGAACGTATACATTTAGAAATGGTGATACAAGATGTGGGGAATGGGACTGTGGCAATTTGAAAATTCCATCGCCCCCACTAACTGATGCTGTCGTTGGAGCTGTTGAGGTAAAACATAGTTTTCCTGGCATTTATTTCTGTTGATTGTACAGTGTTTGAATTGTCAACGTCTGATGTGTGCAGGCTGCTAAGAAGGCAGCAGAGAATGCAATTAAACTAAGGAGGGTAGATGAACAAGTGAAAAAAGCAGTGACAGCTGCAAACAGAGCTGCCACTGCTGCTAGAGTTGCTGCCATCAAAGCAGTACAAAACCAGATGGATGGAAATTTTTGTGACAGTAGCTAACAAGTCTCGTCTTTTTTGTAACAAGAGTTTGGTAAATGTAAATTTACTACGCCAAGGCCTCGGCCACCCCGGCAAGCAAAATGCAGCCGGTGGTTGAACAAGTTTTTAGTTGACCAAAATGGTAACTTGTATATAATCATGTCCTTCACCATATGTATATCATTAATTAAATTAATGACAATCGCGCCTTTCTCCAATTCTAAATTTTACCTTCCATTTTATCTGTCAAATATTTTACGAAATGTACGCAGTATCACTATTTACAGAATAATAATGTGGGCCGGCAGTTGACGCATTATAGGTGTTCTTTAGTAGGTTAAAGTAAAGCATTATTGTGCTTGGACTGAAGATTTAGTCTTGCCTTCTTACGACATCATCATTCATATATATTCACTCACAAGTTAAATAGTGGGTCAACCTAAACCTAATTTAATAAATGAGCTTTAGGAAACTAGTTTACCCTTCTAATATCAATGATTTCATCTTAAGATTAAAATTCTAGAATAATAATAGAGAAAGAAAATATATGCAAGTCCTATTTTTAGCCTCTTTTTTTAATCTAAAGTGAGAAATTTAATTTGAATACGCAGCATCTTTTTTGACAACTATGACTTAGATTCAGATCTGAGTATTGGTCATGGGAAAGCTGCTAAAAGATGGAACAACCTTTTTACACACACATTAACGTATCTCTATCACAAACAAAGTTTTTTCTATCACAAATCAATAAAAAATTTATGCTATAGAACTTCCAAGAGCAACTTTTGCTTTGGTAATTAGTTAACGATAGAGAGCCGAAGTAAAAATAGTCCTTTTCGTGTGGAATCGCCAGACAAACCTGTCACTTAGTTTTCAACAAACTAATTTATTGAAAAAATATATGATGAAAAATAGATTCTCAATAAAATAGTGAAAACTGTTTAACTTTTAGTGTAAGATTATTTTTATTTTTTTTAGCTAATTTAATTGAAATATATGTGAAAATAGCAACGAATATTTTCACCAAAAGATTCAATATGAAGATAGTGATTTTTAGTAGTGCATTCACCAATTACTTTGATATATAAATGCATTGTGTCAGGGAAAAATATTCAATTTACTGGGCGTTTTTGCCGGGAAACTAAAAATGTAAGTGAATGTTTCATGAGGACCACAGTATCCTTTTGCTAGAAGCAGACAGCATTTTGTTGGGCTTAACTATTAACCATTCAGCTGGCAGGTAACGTGTTCAACTTAAATTTTGTAACAACTTATTTAATTGTACGTACTTCAAAGCTGCGATGACTTTTTAAGTATTTTTTAAAGTGTTTGGATAAAATTTAAAAAAAATTAATTATTTATTTTTAAATTAAAATAATAAAAAGAAGTTAAAAGCAATGAGTCGGTTACTAATATCTAGTAAAGAGTGTGTTTCGATGAAATGAGAATATTTTCCACCAAAAAATGGTATCTGAAAAGTGAGTGAGTTTTTTTTAAAAAAAAGAAATTGGTGCTTGGTAAATAATAAAAAATAGCCCTTTTAGTTTGACTTGAAGCACAAATATACACTTTAAATATCTGGTTCTTAAATAAATAAATATGTGAACTTATCATTCTAATTGCGTGAAATATAAATGCATTGACGTATAATTTATAACCAATAAATTAGTCTTTTAGCTTGGCTTCAAGTGCAAATATGCACTTTAAATATTCGAATTTTAAACAAATAAATACGTGAACTCAGCACCCTACTTTCGTGAAATACAAACACGCTGACGTGTAATTTTTGGACAATCAGTCGCTATCACATTATTAAAAATATTTCACATATTTATAAAAAAAATTTAAAAAAGAGAAAAGTAAAAGAACAAAAGGGTAATTTGTGATTAGCTAAAATAAATTCATTTTATCAAAAATCAAAATTTTCATCTACCTTGTACCCCGTACAAAAAGAATTTAAAATATATTTTTATGAAAAAAATCAAATTTTGTAAATTTTAATTTTTTTTACTCCACCTCAGCCCTTCCCCCCAACCTCATACAAAAAAAATTAAAAATTTAATTTTACAAAAAATTTAAATTTTAAAAATTTTAATTTTTACTCCACCTCAGGCCCCCCATCCCCACCCCCCCAACACATATAAAAAAATAAAATTTATTCTTAAAATGAATTCAAATTTTAAAAATTTTAATTTTTACTCTACCTCGGGCCCCCATACAAAAAAAATTAAAATTTATTTTTATAAAAAATTAAATTTTAAAAAATTTAGTTTTTTACTCCATCCCACCCCTACCTCTACCCTCACCCCCTAAAAAAGAATTTAAATATTTAATTTTCAAAAATATTTCAAATTATGAAATATTCTCATGTCAAAAACTAGAAAAAAAGTTCTTGAAAATTAGTAATAGAAAAAAGAAGAAAAACAATATTTTTAAGTGAAATATAAGGATATATATATAAATTTCACTGATTATCTATAGTCAGGAGTAGAATAATCGAGAGAAAGATATTAGGATGATTCAAAAACTAGAAAAAAAATTCTTGAAAATTAGTAATAGAAAAAAAAAAAGAAAAACAATATTTTTAAGTGAAATATAAGGATATATATATATAAGGTATTCATTAAGGGTAGAATTATTATTTTAGTTTGAAAAATAATGATATATATAGTATTTATTAAGGGTAAAGTAGTCATTTTAGTACTTTTTTACTGTTGTGGGCCTCAGGAAAAATGACTGACACAATTAAATTTCGTCCCATTCACGCGTTATGTTAGCTAGGACTCGCGTGTTTAAATCATATAAGTGAATTTTTTAGATATTTTTCATTGATCAAAATAATTGAATTATTTTGTTATGTCGAAAAATGGCTCTTTTTGGAAAAGAAAATAGAAATTAATTCGAAAATCGAAAAGCGATTTAAACTCAATTAATTTGAGAAAAATCAATTCTCGAAATTCGAAAGAAAAACAGAGTCGC
>JAOTQJ010000007.1:6474191-6484785 GCA_025642045.1 Solanum sejunctum
CAAAATTTAAATATTTATTTTTAAAAAATATTTTAAATTATGAAAATGTTTTCATGTCAGAAATTATTTTTCTACAAATTGTTATCTATTCTCTAGCTAAAAATATAAGTTATTTTTTAAAAAATATTTTTATTCATTAACCAAATAATAAAAAAATATTTTTCAGAAAATATTTTCCACTCACCAACCAAATATGAGAAAATGAGTTAGAAATCAACTATTTTCCTGGAAAATATTTTACTCCATACCAAACACACCCTAAGAGATAAAACTAATTATCCGACTGATTTTGCTAGCCAAGGGTATTTCATGTTGAATGTTTTTTGGAGATTGATGAAAATTGATTTTTCATTTGATGATGCCTTATGGATCCACATATTTCCATATTTGCATATTTTGATTGATGGATTTTGTTTGGGTAATAGAAACAAAGCATCACTTTACCTTGACTTCGACTTACACAAATGCAATTGGGTTGATACTGGACAAGAGTGTATTCTTCCTAGATTCTTATTGTCTTATTTCTCTTTTTACAAGACCTGCAACATTCTGGATTTTCCTGTTGGTTGGGTCGGATAATGAGGTCAAGGATAGGTTTTTTAAGGGCTTTGCAACAGTGTACATTGATTATGCAGGGTGACGAGACAGATGGTGGTTAATTGATTGGCAAAGAGTTGACAATATCTTTACAAGAGGAGAAGATTTTTGTACCTCTATATCTTGATTTTTTTTATTTTTTCTTTTTTGGGAAAATGAGGTTGTCATTCCTCTTGTTGGAACATTCACTGGTCAATATATTTTGAGTCAATTCCCATATGTTCCTGCTGCTAATTTTCTTACTGTAGCCATTCTCGAGTGAATTGTTCCTGCTGCTAATTTTCTTACTGTAGCCATTCTCGAGACTGCTGTTAATTCTTGTGTCTGGGATGCAGGAATAGATTTTGAGTTCAGAGCTCTAACAAGTTATACAGTACTCAATGCAGAGGAACTGCTATTGCTGGGATGTACTGGCAGTTTTTTTTCATTATGTACTCAAACTCTATGGGTATAGTGTTGAATCGTGGACAATCGTGGTGTGTAAGCTCTACTTGTCCAATGAATGCTCCATTATCTATAACGACATTTTATACACATGTCCGTCAATTGCATCTACACTAGTCTTACATGAATGTTATTATAATGTACCAGATGAGATTTTGGCAGCCAACTTCAAGCGCGTATCACTTGTGCATCTTCACTACAAAATTCTGTTTGCTACCAAACTACTAGCATGGAAAGTAATAGTATCAAGAAGTGGATATGAAGTGACATTCCAGGTTGAGCAACCTTCAACAGGTTATGCACTTTATGGGGTACTCAAGATGGTAGAGTGGGCTGCACGCCTTGGATTGCATCATGGCTCAGGTACTGCATTAGTTTTCTTTATCCTCTTGAACAAGTGTGGAGTTGCAGGGAAGGTTATACCTGAACTCCATTTGATAATGTCGAAAAGTTTTATTGTAAATCAAAAAGAACGTGATCGTAATTGGTTGATATCAGTTCCAATGGAGAAATTTGGTGGACGGCGAGGTTCTACCACTATTCATCGATTCTTCAAGGTAAAGGAGTTGATACTCAGGAAGAATGGAGTAAGAACAGCATTGCAGCGCTTGTAAGCTATATGTCAGTTGCTATTAGAAAATATGATAAAGGTCCCTTGTGTTGCTGCTAGTGTTGCTTCTGTAAGTTTGGGTGAGATATCTAGGTATATTGCTCTTTTGGACACATCTGACATCAGTAAACATCCTTGCCATGTTATTCCAAGCCTAAGCAAGAATTATGCAACCATGCATAGACTACTCCAAGCTGCCAACCGTATTATGATAGCATTCCTTCATGGTTTTGCCTGCTCTAGCCGAGTTTATTGTACTCCAAGTTGTCAGATGACATTTCCTTATTTAAACCTTGAGGACAAGGTTCTTTTTGGGGACGGGTGTATTGTTGTGAATTAATCTAGCTCTATAAAGGTCTATAGATTAGAAGTAGTGAATGAGATTGGGCCAAGTAAAATGTTGAAGGATTTTATTTGGGATCCAAGCCCAATTTGCATTTGGTTAAAAGGGAGAGTTTGAGAGAAGGGTTCTATGCAAATTGTTGAGAAAAGAAATGTCTAGTCCTCTCATCCCCTTTTATTGAGTCTTATCTTCTCATCTTCCTTCAAGTTATCTTCTTCAATCTATCCTTCATTATTCCATTGTTGTGCAAGTTTTTATTAGTTCCATTTTCAATTGGAACTTTGAGTTTGGTGCTTATAATACTTAATACTTCTATTGTGAAATTGAGGTTGTTACAGAAATCCATGTTTTTTTGAGAAATGGTAAGTGTTTTATTAATGTAGCACCAAGAAGGTGCAGTCAGAAATACTTACGAAGTGCCAGAAGAATATCCTTTCTATCATAAATGGATTCTATGAGATCTATCACTGCTTCAGCATAAGACAAACCTACACTACATATTATCAGAATAAGGATTACAATAGAACTAAGGAGTATATAGTAAAATGACCGGTAAGTAACAAAATGAACTTTAAGCTTTGGCAAGGAAAGACCAGGAAGCAGGTGCAGCAAATGCAGCTTAAGTTTTCAAGAAATGGCAGTGTTGGCTGCAGTGGAAACTCCCTCCTAATTAATTACTTGGCATTGCTTTTAGGAGCCAATCACAAATCTAAAGAGGGCCAAACAGATCACTGAGAGAGTGGAAAGAAGACCCTCTAATTTTATAAAAGAGGGACTTATTCTATGGGAGTAGAATAGTAATCGGCAACTATGTACTAGTCACACTCAAATGATGTACATCTTCCGCCGCAGCAAAGATTTGACAAAATGAGAAGGGCATTTTTGTGGGAAGGCAATAAAAAAGGAGAGATAAATTAGTTAAACAACTTGGACGTTGTAAAAAGGACAAGATCTTTTTTTTTTTAATAATTGTGGTGTCTGGGCCAATTTGCGCACAACTCGACTAATTCCATGGGATACCTCCAACCACCAGCAGGTACCAAGTATCTCTATCAACCAAGGCCATGACAGATGAGGAAAAAAAGGAAGGACAGATTTTGGAATAAGAAATCTAAGAGCTCCTAATAAGAGCTTTCTACAGGATGGGTTTCTAATGCAGAAAAAGGAAGATGGGGAACCTTTGACTAGTACTGTTTTGCAGGTCCTCAGGAAGGAAAGAATGCTAAGATGTTTTGACGGGAAGGCTGAGTCTATAGATAACCTGAGATATAGCTCTTTGCATCAATTAGCTATGTGGAGCAGACTCAATATGAAGTGGATCCATTGATAGACTTCCTAACATTATCACAGGAATAGATTTAGGATCAGGCACAACTTTTCTCAGTTTTTTTAATGATAGAAATTCATCAGGGCCCAGCCCTTAGGTCCAAGAGCAGCCTTTGAAACTCGGGGATAGTGGGTTTTCCCCTCTATCCTTTCTCCACTTGAATATCAGGCATCGTTTGAGGCTCGAACTTGTAACTTTAAGTAATAAGTCCCTCAACCTTTGCCACTAGAACCAAGCGTTGGGGATACTGTCAGAAGATTATTTTTAGTGTTGGTTTTTGCATGACAAAAAAAAGAAGAAGAAGAAAGAACTAGCCAATATATATATTAATGAAGGTTCTATGTATAGTATGGAAAAAACAATGACCAGCACTCCGTGCATGCTGTTAACTACTATAGTTCTCTTCACAAGACAGGAAAAAGCTTTGTATATTGGTAGGGAAAAGCAAGCAAAGACTGCTATCATTACACAAGGAAATCCATCTTCTTTTGAGAAATGATAAGTGTATTATTAATGTAGCACCAAGAAGGTGCTGTAGGAAATACTTACGAAGTGCCAGAAGAAATATCCTTTCTATCATAAATGGATTCTATGAGATCAATCACTGCTTCAGAATAAGACAAACCTACACTACATATTATCAGAATAAGGATTACAATAGGACTGACTAAATAGTAAAATGACTTGTAAGTAACAAAATGAACTTTAAGCTTTGGCAAGGAACGACCAGGAAGCTGGCGCAGCAAATGCAGCTTAAGTTTTGCCAGTACCAATATCATTAATTCATGCATATTTACGCCAAGAACATCAGTACCAATATCATTAATTCATGCATATTTACGGCAAGAACAGACTAAGTATGTCCTTGTAAAAGCTAGAAGTGATACGTCCATTGCAAAACAAGACTGCTGACCTTCAACTTGGTAACTGATCATCATGAAGAGACCCTCACTAACTGCTCTCAGGTTGTTTTGGAGAGCCTTCAAAGGCTTTTGCAGCTCCTATAGTTGCATCTCTTCTATTAGTCAGTTCCCGAAGCTCCTGAACCTTATCTTTCAACATGCCAACATTAGAATTGGTCGAGTGAACCAACTTGTTTGCAGTCTCCAGCGCAGTGCATAGCTAGAATGCAATAAAGAACAAGAACGTATTAGTAAAGTGAAAATATACAGAGACAGAAATATAAAGTCCCTCTCTCTCTGTTGATTTTACAATTTTTTTGGAATAAGAACAAGTTTAGAGTCTTTTTTGTTTTGTTTTTGACCAAGTAAAACAGATTTAGAGTGTTTTTAGAGGTATTAGCAAAAGGGCGCTGATCCAATATGTCAGATAAAAAGAATTGTGTGACCAACAACTCCATCTGCTCATCACCCATTACTTATTTTGGTGATTACATATGCATAGACTATAAACAATAAGAAATCAATACTCCATGTCAAATATGAAAGGATGTGAATACTGCAAATCATAATGCCACTGGATTCAATATGGTACATATTACTACCATCGCTAGATAAGGTTGAATAAAAATATTTAAGATCCCAAAGACTAAAGTGAAATATACATTGTCTCTCAATTAGTGCCTTATTGAGGTGTCCAGTATCCTCTCCATAACCTCTCCTATGAGATCAAGTTCTATTACCTCCAGTGTGAGATGTGTCCATGAATGATCTGTACCAGCAAGTGCCTTGTTCAGCTGCTCATACTTTTCCTAGACAATAAGCAAAATATTAACTTGCTATGTGATTTAAACATCCAAAGGAAGAACATTACCAGTGCATTCACAAACAAAAATGAACTCCTAGACATTACACGATAGCAAGTTGTGCTATTAACAGAGGTCATATAAAAGCAGATGGTTCCATTCCAAAAGAAAAAAATGCCAAGGAATATTGTAGATGAATTAAACTTCTCCAATTAAGGTGCAAACTATCCTAAGCCCAGCTGAAGTCTATGTTGCTCGGACTCTTCAAAAGTATTAGTGGGTGCATGTCGGATTCGCCAAAAATAGTGTATCTTTGGAGAATCCAACACAGATGTGGCATTGAAAGTGAAAACTCCACACAGCTTAGGTTGAAGTAGGTAAAAAGGTGAATAAAACATAGTTCACTGTTTCACTATATTCTATTAAGACTTCACAATTCCTGATCAAAACCAAATGCAAGCAATGTTCAATTTCCAAATGTAGGTTTTCGCGAGGTCCTACAGGGAGTTCGATGTGTCAAAAATGTTCCCCTTTCAGTTGTTTTCTGCTTATCATCCCATTAATCTAATTTTCATCATCAAGAACCAAGCACTTGCATAAGAAATCGTAGCCCTTAGAGAAGAAAATTGTTAACTTGGTTGCAGCAGTAAGAAAAGCAAATGATTTTGGACACATTGCTTTGACATCAGAAATTGGAATGAAGTGGAAATGCAAACACAAATTGTAATGTAAATGATGTATGAAGTTTCTCTTCTTTTTTTTTTTGAGAATGCATTATGGTGCATGAAATTAACTACTTCTTTATATTACCCAAGTAGTAGCATCAAGATTTTTTTCACAGCAATTCGTATTTGTCTACTGCAAACTTTTAACAAACTTCATCAGTTCCAAAGCGTTAGTGTCTCCACAATATAGCAATTATTAAACACATGGAGAACAGAACAACAACATAGCCAGCTTAATGGGAACACAGAGAATAGAAAAAAGAGGTCTCCTTAGATAGTTTGGCATGTGCTATGTAGACCTTCAGATGCACTCGATACCGCAATGATGGAAAGTGATAAAGAGTACAAGGTCGGGAAATTTTGCCGAAAGACCTAATAGAATAAATGCAGAATTAACAATGAAGAAAACAAAATAGAGAAAATCATCTATATATGCAACAACAACAAGAATGAATAAAGATAGAGAGAGTGTGTTATGTGGAAGGGAACCTGAAAGAGGTTGTTTAGATCGGAGGGTTGGAGGGTGGAATTGCAGTCCGGTGAAGGTGTTTTGATTGGGTGCTCATCACCGCCGGAATCACTTTCTCCAAAGTCACTCAGTAGATCGCCGATGCACAACAATGGCCCTCCCACCCCTTTCATCTGTCCCCTCTCTTCGCTCGTCTCTTCTCTCTCTTCTGAAGAAGGTTTTTTTTTTTTTTTTTTGACCGGGTTACAATTTAATGTTTTCACTTTCCCCCTTCTATTTTTTTTTTTATTTTATATTATAAGGAAAGAGCCCAAAATGGCCTTAACATATTTAAAATGGTGAAAAAATGTTCTCCTTTCATTTATGAAAAAAAAAATATCTTTTCATTTATCCATTTGATCGAAAATACCCTTAAGATTAATGAATTTTTTAATTGAATATGTGGCATTATTTTTGTTAATCCACATGTGATTAGATTTAATATCATCTATAATTATACTCATTAACTCAAATCCATTTCTAAAAATATCAATGTATAAAATAAAATATTTTACACAGTAAACTAAATAATCATGATCAACTTTATATAATTAAAATTTAGAAAAAAAATATTAAAACTAGAATCATAATTGTCCTTTAACTAAATTAGTTATTATTTCCTTTTAGAACATAATTCAAGACTAAATTTTTCATATTTCTCTTTTAATAAAATCATGATATTTGATAATAAATCTTCACCTCAAATACTATTAAAATCGCAAGAAGTAATTCCTCCATGCTTCGACTTGTTAATCTTGGAGAGAAAAAGAAATCTGCATCAAAATTCATAATTTGCAAATAATATTAAGTCTTTTCTTCTTTTATGAAGAAAAAGAATTGAAGAAACATTTAAAATGCAAATATCACATGAAAATCTACATAAAAATTTTAAAATTTAATCATCACATTAATGAGTTATGAATACGGGGTCAACAAGACACATTAATGAGTTATGAATATGGGGTTAACAAGAAAAGCAAAGAAAGATAACATGGAGAGAAGATTTTGGCTGAGAATCCAGCTTAGATGAGTTAAGAAGGTTATCTTAAATTTCAGAAAATAAAGTTATAAATGAAAAAAAAAAAGAAAACTTAGAAAAAAATAGGTAACATTCAACTTCACCTCATAGTGTAAAATATTTTATACATTGATAGTGCATAAAACTTAAACTCTTTCTAAAAATCCAACCCTTCTTCATGTTCCTTTCCAATTCATTCTGCATAAAAGAAGATTCTCAGCTATTTTCTAGACTTTCTCACAACATCTCCACAGTGTCGCTACCTTTCTTGCTCCGACATAGCCAACTCAGTCAAAACAAGAATCATCATTTGAAAAATTTAGTGAAATTAAGAGCGATTTAATAAAAATTGGAGATAGTTTAAATCGATTTTATCTTTGAATTTGTCAAATAAAACTATTTTAGAGATTTCCAAGTTAGTTTTCAAATTTTTATAGTTTGGTGATGAGTAAAATGATGAAGAAGAATAAATTGTGGGCACTATGGATGAAATTGTGGAATTGTTAGAATAATCTAGCAACCTTAGTTGTGGACCGATTTTTCATTCTGTCTTTAGAAATAGATTTTGGTTAATAGGTATGATTATGAATGAAATTGGGTCTAAGTAATTATATGTGGACCAATAAAAGTAATTTCACATATTTAATGAAAAAAATTATGTCGCATCAGCGTAGGGTAGTTTAGGCTTAAATTTAATCTTAAGAACATTTGTTATCCAAATAGGTGGATGAAAGGGTATTTTTAATCCAATTGATGAAAAGATGGCATTTTTTGGAACCATTTTGAATACGTTAAGGATATTTTATCCTTTTCCATTTTAAATACGAAAAAATAAAATATATGAAAACTAAATCAATCAACTTAGTCAAACGCAAATAATGTATACATCAAAAAATTGTAATATGATTAATGTATGCATAAAAATTTAATATGCTACATATATTTATACATTTCATCGTATTTTAAAAGTACAAAAATGGTTAAGTTACCGTTGGAAGTGGCATATTAAATTGAAAAAACTAAGTACATGACCCTTTGAAACAAATTATTTACATCCATACACCCCCTTATATTTATGTTCTCCTAATTAGTTACAAGGAATACCTTCCAAATTTGTCTACTTTTATAATTCACGTGTTGATGTTAGCAATCACACTATACAATACTACTATGGTATCAATATATTGGTAAAGTATCGTAAAGGATTAAATTAAGTCATATATGATACTGATATGGTATCAATATGTCTATAGAGTATCGCGAATAATATATTTTTTTACGTCCTGGGAAAGTACCCTAGACATGGTCAAAACTCAGAGACTATTGCTAACCCCCAAGCGAACCACTCGGCCAATCACATTGATTCAATCAAAATTCAACGAATTAGCGGAAGACTAAATTAACAAAAGGTGGGCAATCTCAATTAAAGGTAAACAAATCAGATCAATAAGACTAATATGAATGAAACTAGTCAGACAATATCCAAGTCATCAATCCTAGATGATACCATGACAGGCTATGACTATGGCTACTTCAATAAGAGAAAATAAAGTACTAACTCAAGCTAGATGAAAATATAAATGAGTATCCTTTAGAAGCAAATGAGGACTTACCAAATCAGCTGACAACAATAGATCATCAACGGTGCGCTTGCTGATGATCTCCAATACCTGTCTTTGCATCATTAAATAATGTAGTCCAAATGGATGTCAGTATGTGAATGTACAAGTATGTAAAATGGCTGAATAAAACATACATTAAGGTAGAATACTATCAACACGACTAACTCAAGTTAAGAGCAAAAGAACTTAATCAAGATGTTAAATGTCTATCTAAAGCAAGACTAAAGAGTAAACAAAATGACCAATCAATACAAATCCAAACCAAACCAATCCAATCAGAGACTATCAGTATAGAACCTATCTGGGAGTTTTTCTTATCCGACTACAATAACTTATGAGCTAGTGATCATACAATAATTCTGTTGATGTTGCCACAATCATTCAGTGCTTGCCAAGGTAAAGAATGAAATCCATAATAGATTCAATCAACCAACTCCTTTATTATTTCAGGGACCTATCAAGAGGAACATACGACTTAACAGTTTCAATCTTCTCCTACGTTTGGCGATGTAGTTATCAAGTTCGAGTTGGACTTACTCTTACTCAATTTGGTGCTTGATACTCCTTTAAAGACTCAATGCTCATAAGAAAATCAATCTCAATCAACCCTATCAAAGAGTTTCATAAGGACTCATATCAATCCATCAATTTTGTCACAAGCGAGCCTTTCGTCCTATCAACCATCCAATCAATTGTATTGATCCTCCAAATTATTTCTGTGGTTACACGAATATTTTATCAATTTAAGTATTTGCATGGTGACCTTTGTGACTTATGAACACTAATTGTTCAATCGTTGGGTGAGTCGTTTGGCATTATACAGTTTTAAGTTAAACAGAAGATTATGACCCTAAAATAAGTTTTCAAGTAAAGTTTTAGCAAATGGCCTTGGAGTGAAATTTTGATAATTCTATTAGCTCTGAGATAGTCAAATTAGGCTAGGAGCATGTTCGATGCAATTATATCGAGTTTTGTAAATTTTTCCTCCAAAATGGATCAATAAGTGACCTTAGTCAACATCCTTGCGAAGCATCTCCAGATGAAAATTCCGACCGCACGATTGGATCTGAAACATCGAGTTTGGTATAGAAGGACCTTTCTTTTGGTTTCAGGGACTTTTGGGTGTATTTTGGTCCCTGTGGTAGATTTTAATATTGAGAAATGGGACCTATATTGGAATAAAACAACCTTCAATGGAAATTTTGACTACACAGTTGAGTCTGAAATGCCCTTTCCAATTAGATTTCATGTATGGATTATATTTTTTGACTTTAGATGAGGCTAGAATATCAAAATTATGTTTGAGTGGTTACTGAAAATAAAAATCAGCGGGTGACGTAGCCCAGCCAAGGCATGCCACATGGAAAGTAGTTCCAAAAAAAATTAAAAAAATAAAAAATGCTTATAAATCTGGAATGTTTTTCCAGAAAGTGGGGTAGCTTGACGTGCAATATTCGAATTGCAATAAATCATCCATTTTTTTAATCCTATTTGGGCGATTCAAAAGTCTCACTTGTGTATTTTTTCAAGAGAAACATAGTGAAAGTGGCGAAAATTGATTTCGGCACATCATTTGAGCTAAGAAGAATTTGGAGGTTGTTTGTTAGGACTCGCAACGTAATTTAAACCCCGAACGTCCTTAATTGGTTCAATTTAATAAAGTTTGGGACCGAATGTAACATTTTACCTAAGTTA
>JAOTQJ010000007.1:6484885-6496020 GCA_025642045.1 Solanum sejunctum
ATTCCCAAAACAGCATTCAGGACTCGCTACGGGCACTATGAATTCAGAGTTATGTCCTTTGGCCTAACAAATGCCCCCGCGGTGTTTATGGATCTTATGAATCGAGTGTTTAAGCCGTTCCTGGATGAGTTCGTGATTGTATTTATTGATGATATCCTAGTTTATTCTCGATCCGAGGAGAGCCTGGGTGTTCGAGTACCCATTGACTTCAAAATAACTTTTGTGCATCTATATAGAAAAAATGCAAAAATTATATAAATATAAAGATAAGCACACAGTGAAGAAGAAATTCCATGGGTGTTTTGGTTCTGGTTGCCCTCCTAAGGCTCAAAGTAAGCTGCTAGATAAGGGATCGAATCCCATTGGCAGCACCAACTTTTTTTACCTTAAAATACACCAGCCAGATGAGCACCCACAATCTTTAAATCCTAGTTCCACCACAGTTCAAACGCCATAGACATAGTTGATACTTGTTTTTTGGGTTTCGTCAGTCGATATCATTCTACATTACTTGGGTTGCCTATAGGAAGATACATGTGGGATGTACTTTAATTATGATTTTAAGTTACTTTAAGCCCTATTATGGTTTTTACATTGGATTCATAAAGTTATGAATATGCATGTCCCCTTTAAGCTTGTTTTGAGCATGGGTAGTCCATATTATGTTTTAAATGCAAATTTTCTCATATTTTCAATTGAATCTTATAATGCATTATTGAATTTAGTTTGAATTCATATTACCCATGTCATTCTCATATCATCCATAGCATATGCATTTATGAACAATGAATTTTATGTTAGTTATGAAGTGAGTTAAGCCCAATTATGTTTTATGAAATGATTTTAATAAGATATTGATTACGACAAGAATGTGATCACATGTATGTCTATAGATTATGTCTCTTTGAGCATTTTGGGTGCTAGCACCATATTGTATATTTGAATGAGCTATTCCCATGCATGAGTATTATGGTTATGAACTATGTTTTGGCTTTTGAACCTAAATATGCATTGAAAGAATTGGAAATGACTATTGCCTCTTTGAAAAGCATGTATATATATTCGTATATGTATTCTTGTGGGATGATAACTTTGCACCGATGGATTGAGGGTTCCCTCTCTTTCCTTGAACTATATGCCTAATATAGGTTATGAGAATCCTATCCAAAATTGGTGTTATTCCTGTAAGGAAGGTTGCTTCATACGAAATGGGTGTTGTTCCTGTAAGGTGAAGTATGGTTTACCTTTGGCAAGTAGACCACCTCTTTACCGGTGGGGGATTTTTATCGGGATTTTAAGTAATAGCTCAATTGGTCTTACTCTTGTCGATTGAGGTCACACCCCCACTATATATGAGCATTTGCATTTCATGCATCATGAATTTCATGGCATATTGTTATATTACTCTCCTTTGGATATATATATATATATATATATATATATATATATATATATTATTGTCCTTGCCATCTAACATTGAATGCAGGTTTGATAAGTCATTGCATCGGATCGGATAGTCGCATACTTAGTACATTCAAACATACTAATGCATACTTTTGCCTACATGATCTAACCATATAGGAATTCATCCACCGTTCAACGACTAGATCGGATTTGAGACATTTGTTGTGGTAAGTCCTATCTTCCAAGGACAAGCCACCATCTATCTATCTATCTTATGTAGTCCACGTTTTTATTTTACTTGAGGGTGTGCCTGAGACATGTCTTGGCCCCTGTCTAAAAGCATTGTTGGACATCTTGTAGACTCTTG
This sequence comes from Solanum sejunctum, assembly GCA_025642045.1. Taxonomy (NCBI): domain Eukaryota; kingdom Viridiplantae; phylum Streptophyta; class Magnoliopsida; order Solanales; family Solanaceae; genus Solanum; species Solanum sejunctum. The sequence continues at coordinate 6,486,657 of JAOTQJ010000007.1, forward strand.
TCGGACCTATATGTTATGGGTTGTATTTGGAGCTTATGGTTATGGTTATCTTTTGGATATGACTATTATGGATTGATTATGAGGATTATGATATGTATGTATATTTGATGTGAAAATGTGGAAGATCCTAAGTGTCGAATTGCCCCCATAGAGTGAGTCATACTTACCCACCCCTTAGTCTTTATGTGTTACATGTTATGTAAATCCATGTTAATCCCTTTACCTATGATATCCCCATAGCGTGAGTCCTACTTTCCCGTCCCTTAGAACTATGTGTTTACTAATTGCATACGCTTTCGAACCAATGATGAAAATATGGATACTTTGAGGCTTATTTGGGGACTCTCAGGTTCTCATTCGGCATGTCATCCTATATCCTAGGTCCGGGCCATGACAATATATGTATATTTTTATTTGGGATTTGAGTTTATGGTAGCTCTGTACAGGTAGGGTGACTTTCAGGTCTTGGGCAGCTTGTGGTTATCGTACCTCTATGTTACTAGTATCTTTATCACTAGTGATTCAGGACATGTGTCGTAGGCAGCATTGAGTTGGCTTGCCTAGGCAGGATCTAACAGGTGTCATCATGACCTGAGTAATTGGATTGTGACATCAATCTCTAATCACATCTCTCAAGAGGGTTTAGACAATCGTTAAGAAAACTATCAATTTTGACCAATCAGTAAGGGGCTATCAGTTTGGATCAACCATTTGAATTCAGTTTTTAAGATTCTCGAGACTATCAAGTTCTATCCACCTATCATCGAGTTCACATCACAATCACAATCAACATCCTCAAATCAAGGCTCTAGACTCAATCCCTAAGTTCGTTCATGCAATCTTCTATGAAATAACATGTAAGGTTACTAGGTTGTGTATTACTAGGGTGGTAATCACTATCCTAATAATTACACCAATTTCAATTATCAGATAGCTTTTAAATAGACCCTAAAAGTATGAATTTGTTTTTGATGGGTCTATTTTATGTATTACATTTTGTCATTAATGTTTTATCATTCAATTTTTACAATTAAATGATTAAACTTCTTGTAAATTTTTTGATTGGTATGTTCCACCATTTTCATTTCAAGCAAATTATTGTTATTTGAGGCATGTTGAAGAAGAAAAATAAGCATGAGCCAAAGTTGAAGTGGAAAAGAACATTGACGATTTGTCTATGTATTAATGTGTTATTTAATTTGATAATTTATTCACAAATATAATCCGTTTATGACCATGTAATAGTTAAATTGTTTATCGAAGTCATTTCATGTCAATGCTGTTATTTTAATTATTTGACAATAATGATTTGCAAATACAACACATAAACAACCCTAATCGCTGGCATAATAATATAAATGAATCTGCTCGTTTTTTGAGTCTTGAAATATCCTAAATGTCTGTCTTATAAGTAAATATTATTAAAATTTATGCATGAGTTCAAATTTTTGCCTATAAGATAAAATTTTTGAATATTTAAGTAGATTGACTATCTCAAGATATCTTAAACGTCTGCCTTATGAGGAAAGTTAGAACTTACACCTGATGAGAAACTCACCTAAGTTCTAACATTTGCTTATACTTTAGAACTTCTTGTCAACTGACTAGATTAACCATGTTAGAATATCCCAAACATACAAAAGTTCAAATTTTTTTAAAAGAAATAGTGTTTTTTTAAAAGAATCAAGGCAAAAAATTCAAGATCATCCCTTAGGAATGTCATTTTTGTTAATTTTTTCTTAGAAGAGACAAAAAAAATCCATGGTAAGATCATTTGTGTAGTTCAGCAGGGTGGAAACTCTTACAAACAGTCGTAGATGACGGAGTTATGGGATCCCTCCAACTGAGCTACAAGAATCTTATTTTCTTCTCTTTCGCTTTGTAAATTGAAGAAATAATAGCAAATGACAACACCTACCTTTTTTCCCTCCAACCATCATCAGACGCATCAAACATTCTTCGCGTTTCTTTCCCATTTCAGTCACATTCAGATTGCAAATATTTGCATTCAGGAACCTATATAACAAGAAAAGGTATAGCATACAATTACATCCCAAAATATGACCATGCAACTGTTGAGGACTCCAAACTTCAAAAACAATGGGTCCTACTCCAGCAGAAACTTTAAGGAGAAACATTAACCAGAAACTTATCTCGGAAATTCGCATCTAATGTCGATGCAATAGTGTCTGCTAACTTAAATCGGAAGGAGACGGCCAACAAAAACAAGGGCCATATCCTGAAGGTAGCTTTGGTTAAAAACAGCCACTATAAAAGACCCCATTTATCTACACATCCTATAAGATGTCAGTCCGGCATTCAGCCCCTTGCTATATAATAATGCATGAGGCAAACTAACTGGAAGATCTGAATTCTACTCCACCTATAAACCACCTTGGTATCTATACACCAGAGTGCACTTACTTCCAAGGTGTATCACACTTTCAACTTCAGTTTAACCAGTAATATTCACACATATAGGTCAAGTTACTTGAAATATGAACTAATAAACAGCCTTGCCCCAATATCAAGGGGTCCATACCCCCCTCCAATAGCATGAAGAGCAACAGGGATTGTTGAAAGGAGTCGCAGAGTTACGGGAAAAACAGCAGGTTCGATCTTTGGTATGCCAGAAAGACGAGATTTTGAAGCATTTCCAATTTGTAACACGTCGCTCTCTTCCCTATTATTTGGTCCACACAACTCAAGTTCTTGATTCAACTCACATGGGCTAGTAATGAGTGCTACTTCTTCAAGTGACCTGCACTTCCCTGGACTACCCTTCCTGTTAAAGCGCTTATTTGTAGACGGACTAAGTACCAATGTTGAAGTAGCCTCAAGCCACTCCACAGTCAGTCCCTCAACTTCATCATAATATATGCGCTGTTCAGTCTGGAAGTATGTACAAAACAATATAAACAAGACATTCAGAGAATAGGGCATGTCAGATATACATAACAAGTATAAACAAGACATTTAGAGACAAAAGGCATGAAGAACTTGCTGGAATCCAATGGAAAAAAACTGGTCCTAAAGGAAACTTCGGAATTGTAACACTAAATAGATCATAACAAACTTACAGCAAGCTTGTGAATGTATAATGACATGAATCGTGGCCCCAAACCCATAACTCTTGCTTCTGAGAACAATATCTGCATGGAGGATAACACACGAATAATCAAACTACTGTTCTTGTCTTTGCAAATTTGATTATGTACAAGGATGAAGTCAGATAAGTGGCCAGAGGTGAAAGGACTATATTCAACATGAAAATTCTAATAAAGAACAAGCAAAAAGGTTATACAAATAATCAGGTTATGTAATCCTCACATCTTCCCCATGCGTAGAGCTATTGCGCCTTTTTATAGATAAATTTGCAGCTTCTGTTGCTCAGGTCCTTTAAAAATTCATGCCACACCCAATCTGCCACGATTTGGGTATCGCTGTGGGATCCCATACTTGAATTTGTTATAACCTAACTTGGTTGCTAGACTAACTTCAATTCATACTCAAAACATATATAAATATGTATACGTACCCATTCCTATATATATCCCTGAATCCTAATATTTAGAAGATGACGAATACAACTTCTGGATCTGTCCCTGCTCGTATTCGAGCAACTAACAGTACAAAATATCTTAGCTTTTTTTATGAAGAGTACAAAATGCCGTTAATATTCTGCCATTCGGCCCTTTTTGCTTTCAACACTTGATTGACACAAGTTATCTTGTAACTATCCATTTTCCAAACCACCTTATCAAAAAAATATAAAAAGCCATATGTTTCTGCTAAATTCTCCAAAATACTACCAAATTCAGGCCACTACTTACTCATTTTTCAATGGCTGAAATCAGCTTCAAGATCTGAGATGTACTAACAGTATGCTAATGAATTTAGAAGCTAAAATGACATGACAAATTTTTAGTTCCTCTATCGCTCTGTTGCTTGTGAGCTGTAAATTCAGCCCCTTCTCAAAAAAACTACCAAGTTTACGCCATTACCTATTCTTTTGTCACTGGCTGAAGTTCAGCTTCAAGATCTGTGACTTACAAACATTCAGCTAAGACCTGATAGCATTTCAGGTACCAAATAAAGCAATTCGGGTGAAAAACCTCACGTGAATTAACCATCAGGAAACACAGATGGTCAAGCATTAAAACACAAGGCAGAATATCTAACTTTTTGTCACCCCCACCCACCCCGAAACGAAAGAAGCATAGAAGATATGATACTAGTACAAGATATTCATTTATCTTGTCCAAGTCTAAATCAGCATATATTACTAACAGGCACATTACTTAGAGGTCACCCCACAACATCAATTGCTACGTCCAACCTTAATTTGTTGTAAAAGAGTAGAATGCTTTAAGCAAACTTTACTTACCTCCTTTCTTTTTAGAAGTACCCACATGTAAAGTTTCTCCATAGCATCTTTCACGTGCCTGCAAGCCAACTTTCTTTCATTGCAATGGGAAGCAATATCAGTAAGTGTCTCTGCACTCGGAACCTTATGTTTTGATGCTGCTACAGATAATGCTTCTTGAGCTTCAGGTGATCCAATCGCATCTTTATCAAAGTACACATCGGTCAAACATCTTTGGCGTCTCATTTCTCCCCCATCTGGATTTTGCAACAACTTGAGCTTCAGATACACCTCTTTAGCTTCTACAGCTGCAGCAAGCATCCGATGCACCAGAATATCAGGATAGCGACGGAGCGGAGAAGTAAAGTGTGTGTATAAAGGAACAGCAAGGGCATAATGACCCCAATCGTTTTCATCTTCTACGTCTCCACTGCAGAAGTAAATTGCCAATTGCATAGGTCTTGAAGCATAAGAAATAAGAATATCTATTAACACAGAATCATCTGCGAGCTCTCGTCTAATGCACTCCAACGAATAATGAAGCTGGCCGGAAGAAGTAGTGTCCAATCTCAGACCATGTTTAGCGCAGAAGGACTCAAACTCTTTGAGCTTACGCAGGTTGGGTTCAGGGTGCCTTCGCAATAGTGCACTAGAAGGATAAGCTCTAGTTATAACTTCAGCAGCTGTCCTGTTAGCCAAAAGCATAAACTCCTCGACAAGCATGTTCGCCTCCTTCCTTTCACTGAGCACACTATCATAAGGTACCCCTTCTTCATCAAATAAGAAAACTATTTTGGGACTTTCAAGTGATAAAGCTCCATCTTCAAACCTCTTTTTCTTCAAGATTCTAGAGATTTCATAAAGGTTCTTGACAGATGTAACAACATCAGACCATTTAAAAAGGCCATGTAACACTGGCCAAGAATATTCTCCTTTATAAGAACTTGGATCATCAAGCAACCCATCAATAATATCCTGAGCATGCTCATACGAGAGCTTGCAACAAGATCGAATTACAGTGCGGCCAATCCAGTGCTGAATAAATTCCCCAGATTGATTGATGTCCCAAAAAATAGAAAAAGCAAGTCTGTCCACCCCAGGATTAAGCGAACCCAGATTCTCAGAGAGCAATGGGGGCAACATCGGCAATTTACTTTGTAACAAATACACACTTGTTGACCTTGCTTGGGCATTTTCATCTAAAGCTGAGCCTGGCAGTACAAAGTATGAGACGTCAGCAATATGGATCCCAACCCTAAAAATACCGTCAGGCAACCTTTCAACAGAGAGTGCATCATCAAGTTCAGTGGCAGTAGAAGGGTCAATTGTAAAAGCACACAAATTTCTGAAGTCTCTTCTACTCTGAAGCTCCTCTTTAGGTATTTCCCATGGAATACTTGGAAGACATGATAGGGTCTGCTGACAGAATTCTGAAGAATCAATTGCATTTTCATATAAGGTTGCAGCAAGCTGTGCCTCCACTTCTCCACCTCGTCCAAATATGTCAGTGACATGAGCTTCTGGAATATAGTTCTCTTCTGTCCAGTCTGCAATCCGTGCTGCTACTAGGTCCATCTCCACTGCCACATCACCAGCCTCCAATCTTTTCAAAATAATGTCCGGCAGGCTCTTAAACGGCACCATCATTTTTGGAAACCGAGGATCATTTGGTGTTAACAAGAGATACTGACAGTTCACGGCAGACAATAAATGTTTATTCTTCTTCAAGTCCTTTTTGTTGCTTTCTCTACTCCACATCCACTTCTTGACATTGAGAAAACCGACAATAGTGTCCCGACGAAGTGACCCCTCAAGGATAGCCACAACCCTACCTGTTGGTCGTTTAGATGGAAATAAATTCACAGCGGCTGACAATCTCTCTGTTGCATGCATAGCATCATTTATTTCACTATAGCACCAAATTATGGCAGGTTTTGGAGCAGTCATGTTATGTCTATTGACATAATCATTCTCCGCTGGTAACTTTTCTTCAGGATGTGAAATTTCTCCAAAGGACTGCCCACTTCTATAACCTAACACATTTTCTAAGGGGCTAGAACAATTTCCATAGCTACTGAACTCGTCATGTGTATCTACCTTGTTCTTCCCTTTGCAATTCCCTATAACAAAGTCTGAATTGTCAGACTCTAGCATACCACCATCTACCAAAGAGGAACTCTCAACGGTATATCCTTTCATTCTAGTCCAAAGAGAAGGAGGATCAACTTCAATGGCAACAATGTCCCCTTCAACCTGCAAGAAATTGCAGAAAGGGAAATGTAATCCTGCAGATAGCAGATTCAGCAACCAACAAATAACCTGACACCTAGAAATCACTAATCAAGGAGAAAAGATACACCAGACTTACGGCTCTGTTTTGAGCTGCAGCTCCACTAATAAGAACATCTGTTCGCACACCATCAACCTTGCAATAGGCCTGAGAAACAGGGGTTATATAAATATATGCTTCTCATGAAAGTATCAGAAGAATCATCAAACAGACGCCTAACTAAAGAAGGATCAGCAAAGAGATAATTGAATCTGTAACTACAGATTACCTCAAGTCTATTGTGGGCATTGACACGAAATAATGCTCTAAAGACATGACCCACCTGCAAAAATGTATCATCAAACTCCCAATCAACAACTACACATTCTTTTAATTACTCTATCCATCAATATACAAATTTTCAGGCACTTTATGGGGCTGACCTCTAGTGCTTTATGAACAGCTTCTGCCGGCCAATGTGAAGAAAAATATTTCCTCTGTGGGTAAGAAGTGATTGGCGGGTCACCATAAATCATAGGATCTGGGCATGAACCTGAATATACTTGTCCACCAACACCAGGTGAAAATGTTAGCTGCACGGGAAGATTTTCAGTCTCTGCTGCCTGTTCATTTAAACGCATTGTGGGCAATGAAGTAAAAGCAATGTTTGATGCTCTAGGCAATGAAAACTCTTTAGATCCTTCATGATTCAAGCTGGGAACACCTCCCTTGAAATTCGGTCCAAGACCAGTCAGCAAACTACTTTCTGTTGCAAGTACAAGCTCAAACAAGTGAGAGGAAATTACAAACCACAGACTGTTTCAAACTGCAATCCATACTGTTATACAAAAAAGACATTCCCTACTCAAGATAAAGACTCAAGACAACACTAAATGGCAACCACTATAAATTAAAAATTGGTTAAACTAGTATATCCAGTATAGAAGTAACCAAAGAGGAAGTACAATAACTTGCAAAAAACATAGAGTGGGAACACAATCAACATAAAATAACACACAAGAAGATAAATGCATTTAAACTTTAAAATCAAGCTCTAGTTTCCACCAAACTACTGTGGTCCGAGGAGAGTAGCTAGTCTAATCACAGCTCTCCCTCCAGTTTTGCCTTGATAAAGCTAACCTCCCTTGTGATTTGATCTATTATACCCACCTACCTTATTTTGGTATTTTTGTACCTAAACATGTTAATACGGTAAATTATCTACAATCTTCTAAATCAACCCTTTCATGACATTTAACCCTCTCAAAGACTTCCCCCTCGTGCGCCATTAAATCTTCTGCTAAGTTGGTAATACATTATCCCCATCAATTATCAGCTCCTATAATTAAATAGTAAGTATCATCTTCCTGGTTTACAATAAATAATACTTAAACAGTTTCAGTGCCTTATCATGAACAGCACATTATAGGATCAACTTGATATGAACTTCCTAATAGAAATGGTTTTTATAATCTTTGGTTTCTCGTTTTGATATTTCCTGTAATCGTAGCTTTAGATTCAAATTGTCTTCCAATAAACGATCAAAAGCTTTTGTGGAAATGACAAGATTAAATTAATGGAGGACAATCTGGAGATTGCGAAGAAACAAAGCATGTCAGCATTCTGAAAGTTGTTCCTTTTAGTTTTAAGAAGACCATGAACTCTGCAATTATGCGGGGGAATGCATTTTGTTGTATCTACCAATTCATATCCTTTTAGTTCCATATCAGAATTCTACATGAATTGAAGAGCATTCTTCAACTTAACCTCTTGTTCAACCAATGTGGAATATAATTAAAAAAATCATCATTTAAAAATGTTTTGTTACAAGAAAATGAAGTGGTGGAGCCGGAATTTTCACTAAAAGAGAAAATGAAGGGAAGTCAACAGAGAGTATAATTTTCTATCAAGTAAAATTTTCCATTGATAAAAAGGCCAACTTGGCCATTTACAAGTGGTATACCAAAAAGAGTTCAAATCGTAAAATAAATAATTCTCTCCAAAATACACCAAGTCCTATATGTAGACGGATGCACCTATATACGAAATCCTTTACCTTACTAGATAGTATTTGTTTGTAGGGAAGAGGTGCCAATTGACACCCCTTTGAGCGAGCTGGTTCATCATTGTATAGGAACCCACACACTTTCTATGCTTAAATAGAGGACTATGATTAATTCAGGTATGCTGAAATTCTTCCGTTGATTATAGATAGAAAGTTAGAATCAGTTAGCAAGCAACAAATCAAGAAAGAAAACAACAGTCAACAGCTTTCACCATAAAACATACTAAAGCTATGACATTTGATTTCCATGGGTTATACACGAGTATAATGACATAGAAGAGAGTAATAAAGATATACCTGTTGGAGGAGAATTTTGCTTAGATCGTCTAGATCGACGGTTTTTCTTCTTATCAACAACTAGAGCAGTCTGATTGTGAGAATCGGCAACCAGTACACCCATTTCCTCAAATTTAAACCTAAAAACTAAGTAATCAGCAAAGGACAAACTCAAGCATGAAGCATCTTCCGATGTATAAAAATTGACGGAAGCAGAGGGAATGAGTAGTACGGTTTTGTATATATTTATATGAGGTTTGTGGATGGGGTTAGGAGGAACGTGATGATTGGTCGGCAGACACAAGGGGCGCCGACTATTGATTCCTTTGTCTTCTTTTCTCCTCCTTTAAATATTTCTTTATTTATTTACTTTCTCCTTTTTCTTTTC
>JAOTQJ010000007.1:6501650-6525675 GCA_025642045.1 Solanum sejunctum
GTGGAGGGGGGCCAAAAAAATTAACTTTTTTTTAATTTTTTTTATTGGGATGAGGCATAAATACCGAGAAATCAAAAAATAAAAAAATTGAACCAAACAAAACTAATTTGATTTTTTGATTTGGTGTAGGTGTTCTTTTTTCAAAAAGTTTAGTTCTTCAATTTAGTGTGGGGGTCTCAAAACTTCAATATGCCAAAGAACTGAACTTTTATTAAAAAAATAAAAAAAATAATTATTTGCGAGTAGGCTTGGGTGATTGGAATTGACCATTAACAATCTAGTTTTGATTTAATTTTTTTTGGCTTCTAGAGAATAAAGTGGGTTGAAACCATTGTATTCAAACCATATTTGACCAAATACATATTTACCTATATTTTTATATGGATGGATTGTAATCTAATCCATTTTGGCTCAATCCATGTTTAATCTGTCCAAATCCAATCCAATCTACCTATTTGCCACCTCTAGCTGAAATACAAAACTAGTTTGGTGTTTCTATTCGTACTCTTTGTAGTGATAATGCATTAGAATACATATCCTCTCAATTTCAGGAGTTTGTGAATCACCAAGGAATTATTCAACAGACATCTTGTCGATAAATCCCTCAGCAAAAAGTGCATCATAACGAAAGAATAGGCATCTTATTGGAACTGCACGCACTCTTCTCATTGCGTCCCCTGTTCTGCTACATTTTTGGGGTGATATTGTCTTTGCATCTTGTTATTTAATTAATAGAATGCCTTCATCTTCTATTCAGAATCTGGTTCCACATTCCATTTTGTTTCCTTTGTCACATCTCCATGCTTTGTTCATAACTTAGCTCCAAGAAAAGATAAATTAGTCTCTCGTGCTCTCAAATGTGTCTTTCTTGGTCACTCTTGAGTTCAAAAAGGGTATCATTGTTATTCCCATGACCTTAATTGATATCTTATGTCTGCTGATGTCACATTCTCTGAATCTTAACCTTACTATACATCATCTGATCATCCTGATATCTCTGAGGTCTTACCTCTACCTCAAGTCCTACCTGTACCGACTTTTGAGGAATCTCCAATAGTAGTGACACCTCTAACTAAACCTACCAGAACTCCACCTATCTTGACTTATCATCGCTGTCCACATCCAGCACCAGTTCTAGATGATTTATGTCATATGCTAGACCTTGCTCCTACTGCGGACTTGCCTACTCCTAGCCAACCAAGTGCACTTATAAAAGGTATACGGTCCACTCTAAATGCTAACTCATATTATAATATCTTGAGTTATAATTATCTCACATCATCCTATTATGCTTTTGTATCATCTTTGTCCTCTATTTCTATCCCTAAGACTTCAAGTGAAGCACTTTCTCATTCGGGAGGCAGGCAATGGTTGATGAGATGTCTATGTTACATATGAGTGGTACTTGGGAACTTGTCCCCCTTTCTGCAGTCAAATCCACAGTTGGTTGCCATTGGATTTATGCAGTGCAAGTTGGTCTAGATGGTCAGGTTGATCGACTTAAGGCTCTCCTTGTTGCCAAAGGATATACTCAGATATTTGGGCTCAATTTTAGTGATGCACTTACTCTCATGGCTAAAATGGCATCTACCCGTATTCTTCTATCTATGGCTACTCGTCATTGGCCTCTTCATCAGATGGACGTTAACATTGCTTTTCTACATGGTGATTTTGTGGAAGAAGTATATATGTAGCAACCTCCTGGTTATGTTGCTCAGGGAGAGTCTAGTAGACTTGTAAGCTGATTATGCAAGTCTCTTTATGGTTTGAAATAGTCTCTTTAGTCTGGTTTAGAAAGTTCAGCACAGTAATTCAAAAGTTTGGTACGACTCCTAATGAAGCTGATCAGTCTGTATTTTATCGATATTCTATAGCAAATTTATGTATTTATTTGGTTGTTTATGTCAATGATATTGTTATCACTGGCAGTGATTAACATAGTATCACTAGCTTGTAGCAAAATCTCTTTAAGTATTTCCAAACTAAAGACCTTGGCATATTAAAGTATTTTTTAGGTGTTGAGGTTGCTCAGTCTGCATCAGGTATTATTATCTCTCAACGCTAGTATGCTTTAGACATTCTTGAGGAGACAGAGATGATGGGATGTAGACCTATTGACACTCCTATGGATTTGAATGTTAAACTACTTCTAGGACAAAAGAAGCCACTCAGTAATCCTGAAAGGTATAGATGACTAGTGGGAAAGTTAAATTATCTCACAATGACTAAACTTGACATTTTGTTCTCTATGACTGTTGTAAGTGAGTTTATGACTTCCTCTTGTGATAGTCATTAGGATGCAGTTGTTTATATTCTGCAATATATAAAGTTAGCAGCTGAAAAAGGACTACACTTTGAAGATTGTGGATACGAGCATATCATAGGATATACAGATGCTTATTGGGCATGATCACCCTCTGATAGGTGGTCTACATTTAGATATTATGCATTACTAGGAGGTAGTCGTGGAAGAGTAAGAAACAGAGTGTGGTTGCTCGGTCAAGTTCAGAGGCAGAATATCGAGCAATGGCTACAACAACTTGTGAAGTTATCTGGGTCAAGCAGTTATTGAGGGAGCTAAAATTTGGCAAAAGTTGATCAGATGGAACTTGTATGTATGTGCTAATTAACTGGCCTTTCATATTATATCAAATCCAGTGTTTCGTGAAAGGACCAAGTACATTGAGCTTGATTGTCACTTTGTCAAAGAAAAAATACTCTCAAAAGATATTATTACAAAGTTTGTGAAGTCAAGTGATCAACTTGCAAATATCTTTACCAAGTCCCTCACTGGTCTTCATATTAATTATATCTATAACAAGTTAGGTGATTATGATTTGTAGGCACTGCTTGAGGGGGAGTGTTAGAATAGGAATAGGATTACATAGTCTTATTTAGAATTGGAATAAGTAAATAATATGTTATTTTCTAGTTGGATTTGGATTAAGTTGTAGTATCTATAAATAGGGTCTTTTTGTGGTAATTTAAATATACATGTAAATACACAATTCAATAATATGCTTTTTCCGCATATTTCTCACATATATTGTTCCGTATACACTTGAATATTGCATAGGTTCATAGTAAAATACATATGACTTTTTGCGTATATTACAAACAACAACAACATACCCAATGGAATCACACAAGTGGGGTTTGGGGAGGGTAAAAGGTACGCAAATATTACAATTACCTCATAGAGATAAAGAGGTATTGTTTTTGCGTATTTTGCATATATTACAAATAATAAAAGTCTTTTTGAACAAATGCTGCCTCATATAACAATAATCTATCTACTTAGGTAGATTTAATGTCCTTGTTAAATTATGAATAAATTATACTTCTCAGTTCCATTTTATGTGGCATAGTTCTATTTTATGTGACATTATCTGGCTTAGGACGATATTTAAAAAAGGGACACTTTTAAAACTTGTGGTCTAAATAATACTTAGATATTTTATGTGTTTGTAAATCAATTTGTTAAGGGTAAAAAGGTAGTTCAAAGTTAAATTGCTTCTAATGATAGAAAGGAACATTATTTTTGGGACAAAATAAAAAGGAAGAATGCCACATAAAATGATATAAACGGTGTAAAAATCTTATTAATTAAATACATATATACATATTCATGACTAAAGAAATTTATATAAATATTTTAGACTTTTTTAAGGTAGAAAATATAAAATATATTTTTATTAAATTTTAATTTTACTCGAATGCAATGTTATCAAAAACAAAAAACGCAAAAGAGCTCTAAGGTTCGTTGAGCCTTTAAGCGCAAAGTGCAAATAAAGTGTAGGCTTTAATGAAAAAAAGGCGCAAAGGTAGAAAAAAAAATACAAATGTATATATTTAGTCCAAGACTAATAATGTTAAATATTATTGGGTCCCATGCAACCGAGTGAGTAATAAAATTTAGGAGGAATAAATAGAGCAAAATGAAAACAGAAAAATTTAACGTGGTTCACCTAAAACTTTTGGGTTACGTCCACAAATCAACACTTCTACTATATTTCTTCTACTATAACAAATAGTAGGCAAAAATGTACAATTTCCTCTACTATTACAAATAGTAGGCTCTCAGAGAAAAATACAAAAAGCAGTGAACTCACTATTTCTTTTAGGAAAAGTTACTTCCTAAGCACACACTCTAAGTTTTCTTCACAGACTATTTTTGTCTATAGTCTATGGTATACCTCATAGAAGAAAAATACTCAAAATATTTTTCTCTCTCTCGCTGTGGCTCTCCGTTTTTCCTCTCTTTCTTTGCTTGGTGTGCTCATCTTAGGAGCAAATTGTCCGTTTATATAGAAAAGTTTACTGTCTATTTTTCTTTGGCAGGTGAACAACTTTCCTTAATTGTCTAAAGTTGTTATCAAAAGTTGCTGAACAACTTTTGACAACCACCATAGACTTGTTTGCACCATTGTTAAATTGTTAAATTATAATGTGTATGTGGGTCGGGCAGCTTCCCCTTTTTGACAAAGAGATTTCCATATGGGCCTTCCATGTGGAGGGACCCTCTCAACAATTCTCCCCCAACAAATGGAGGGTTCTGTCATTCCTGCAGCTGTTCAACAGTACTAAAATTTCTTTCTTAGCAGAATATTTGTCACCATATCTGACCCATATATATCAGTATGGGTCTTTTGAAGTTGTAGCAACGTCTTCTCCAATGCATCTGTTATCCAACGATATCTTATGTTGATATGTTTGGACTTTTGCGTTAAACGAGACATTCTTGCAAAGATGGATGGCACTTTGATTGTCATAGAATCTCTTAAACTTATTCTGTTTGACACCAAGTTCCTTAAGAAATTCCTTCATCCATAATAACTCTTTGCAAGCTATTGTTGCTGCTATATATTTTGCTTCTGTAGAGGATAATGCAATACACTTTTGCAATTTTAACTTCCAAGACACAACTCCCTCTACAAATGTAATCAAGTATCCTGATGTAGACTTTCTTGAGTCAACATCGCCAGCTAAATTTGCATCTATGTATCCAATTAACACAGGTTCTACCTCCCCAAAATATAAACATATTTTAGATGTACCTTGAAGATACCTGAGAATCCATTTAACAGTTGGCTAATGTTCTTTACTAGGATTTGAAAGGAAATGACTTACTTTCTACCTCTCCAAAACATAAAAAAATTTTGGATGGACCTCGAAGATACCTGAGAATCCATTTAACAGTTGCCCAATGTCCCAATGTTCCTTTCCAGGATTTGAAAAAGAATGACTCATTACTCCAATCGAGTGAGCAATATCTGATCGTGCATACACCATGGCATACATCAAACATCCAACTGCTGAGGCATATGGTATTCTAACCATTTTTTCCTTCTTCTTGTCAGTAGAAAGACACATACTGGAACTCAATCTAAAGTGATTAGCAAGAGGACAACTAACCACTTTAGACTTGCCCATATTGAACCTTTGAAGTACTTTTTAATGTACTTCTCTTGAGATATCCATAACTTCTTGGCACTTCTATCTCTTGTAATTGCCATGCCAAGAATTTATTTTGCTGATCCCAACTCTTTCATCACCAAAGACTCAATCGTCTGTTGATTCTTGAAATATTTTTTTGAATCATCAGCATATCATCTACATAGAGTAGAAGGACAACAAATCATCTTTAGAGGATTTACTGATAAACACGCATTGATCTGCAGTAGTTTTCTTGAAGCCTTGCTCTCATATGACAGACTCAAACTTCTTATACCATTGTCTTGGTGCCTATTTCAAACCATATAAACTTTTCTTCAATCTACAGACGTAATCCTCTTTTCCCTTTACTTTGAAATCCTCTGGTGGTTCTATGTAAATTTCTTCTTCTAGATCTCTATGTAGGAAGATAGTCTTCACATCTATTTGCTCAATTTCCAAATTGAGACTTGCAGCTAGTCCTAGCACAGTACGAATGGATGTCATTTTCACAACAGTAAAAATATCTCATCAAAGTCAATGCTCTTCTTTTAACTGAAACCTTTGATGAACAATCTCACTTTAAAGTGTGAATGAACTCCGTGTTCTTCATGTTTGATTCTGAATACCTATTTATTCTTCAATGCTCTTTTACATCTTCATATGATCAAACGTTTTATCTCATGCTAGGATTTCATTTTATCTTGAATGGCTTCCATTCATTTTTCCTTGTTTTCATTATCCATCACCTCACTGAAGCTTTCTAGTTCTCCCCATATCAGTCAGTTTAACCCACTAATCAACTAGGTACCTAGTAGGATGCTGCACACTTCTACTAGATCTTATTAAGGGTATTGGAGACTCTCCATCCATTGTTTGTTGAGTGTGACCACCATCAACATCCTTTTCTTCTGATTCATGTTCTTAGGGAATGTCTTCATCATCTGCATCTTGCGAATGGTCATCATGAACCTTATTTTTAGCTTGAGTTAGTACTTCTATCGGAGGATTCAACCTTAAGCTTGTTGAATCATTTGTAGAAGTAAAAGCCTTCCTTGTCTCCTTTATTTATATCCTTGATGGTTTGGTCTTTAATAAAGACAACATCTCAACTCCTAATCAACTTCTTGTGCGATGGATCATAAAACCTATAGCCAAATTCATCTTGACCATAGCCAATAAACACACACTGTCGTATTTTGACATCAAGCTTATGACTTTCGTCCTTTAGAACATGAACAAAAGCTTTGCACTAAAATACTAGCAAATGTTTGTAAGAAACATTCTTGCCTAACCAAAATTTGTCTAGAGCTTCATATTGAAGAAGAGCACATGGTGAGCGGTTTAGTACATATACTATTGTATGTACTGGTTCACCCCAAAAGGATTTATCTAGCTTTGAATGAAAGAGTAAACACCTTATTCTTTCTATCAAAGTTTGATTCATCCTTTTAGCTAAACCATTTAATTGTGGTTTCTTTTGGGGCGTCCTTTGATGTCTAATACCATGCTTTTTGCAATAAGCATGAAATGATCCAATATACTCTCCACTATTTTCTGTGCGGATACACTTGATGTTCTTCCCAGTTTTTCTCTCAACTGAGGCATGAAATTGTTTGAATCTAGCACTTGATCCTTGGACATAATGGTATAAGCCTTGGTCTTCCTCGAATGGTTATTAATGAAGCTCACAAAATATTTGGCTCTACCAAGTGACTTTGGTAGTGGACCACACACGTTAGAGTGAATCAGATCCAAAACATTCTCCATTTTGGATGGCGGAGAGCTCTGGAATGAGAGGTTGTCCTGTTTTGTAACTAGATAATCCTCGCATTTTTTCAAGGATACTTGATCCATCAGGTAGAACTTTAATCTTCACATTTCTTCAAGGATACCTGATCTAAATCAGGTAGAACTTTATCTTTCACCAATTTAGGGATCTTATTTTCAACAATTTGGCATAGTCTCTTATGCTATAAATGTGCAGTATTTTCATTTTTCGTACATTTATAGATACATCAGAGACCTTTGCTTGTATCACATATAGTTTTGAGAGTTTATGTCCTCTCGCAATGATAAGGGAGCCTTTGGTGAGCTTCTATTTTTTATTTCCAAACATGATAAGGCAGCCTTTGGTGAGCTTCCATTTTCCATTTTCAAACCTGTTTTGGGAACCTTCGTCATCAAACTTGCCTATAGACATTAAATTTAGGTGCATGTCGGGGATGTGCCTGACATCTTTTAGAAGAAGTTTCATGCCGTCTGTATTTCCAAACAGACATCTCCCTTGCTAATAACTTTTGACGCGCTTCCACTTCCTATCATTACAACACCGTAGTCTCCATATATGGAAGATGAGAAGAGGTTTTTGTGTGGTGTGCCATGAATGGTTGCACCACTATCAATTATCCAACACATCTCTTGGGTTAATTGACTAACAATCTCACTGTCACAACTGATGTTGAACTCGTCAATAAGATTTCCTTGTTCATCATCACTGTTTGCCTTTCCCTTCTTGTCTCTATCATTTTGTCGATCACTCTTGAACTTTTGACAAAATTGCTTGATGTGACCTTTCTTCTAGCAGTAATGGCACTCGACATCTGCATATTTTTTGACTTTCCTTGACTCCTGTCTCTAGAGCTTGAACCCTTCACTTGGCTTCTCCCCCTCTTTTCAGTAGCCAAAACTTTTGATTCTGAGAAAAAGTTTGAACCTTGAGATATACATCTCATTTTTTCATTTATTATATTGCTCTTAATAGCTTCCATGCTTACTACACCATTTGGTGCAGTATTTGTCAAAGAAACTTTTAAAGTTTCCTATGACTTTGGTGAAGAAGCTAGAATCGTAAGAGCAATTATATCATCATCAAACTTTATGCCCATTGTCAACAACTAATCCACGATTCCTTCTATGTTATTTAGTGATTAGCTATAGAAGTGTTTTCTTGGTATTTTACTTCCATCAACAGTATTAAGTAAAATAATTTATTGTTGCCAGTCTTTGAAGCATACAACTACTCTAGCTTGTTCCACAGTGTTCTAGCATGATTTCATTACAAATATGATTATAAATGTTGTTATCGACAAAGTGTCGAATATATCCACAAACTCGTTCATGCTCAAACACCCACTCATCTTCTGACATTCCTTCCTGTTTGACGGTAGAGAATATCAACAAGTGCATCTTCGTAATCATGAGAAGATCCTTCATTTACCGTTCAGGTTGATCATTTTGCTTGTCTTTACCTCCATTGCCATGAACCTTGATCAGGCTTTGATACCACTTGTTAGGGTCCATGTAGCAGAGTGAGCAATAAAATTTAGGAGGAATAAATAGAGCAAAATGAACACTAGAAAAATTTAATTTGGTTCACCCAAAATTTTTTGGCTACGTGCACAATCAACACTTCTACTATATTTCTTCTACTATAATAAATAGTAAGCACATATGTACAATTTCTTCTGTTATAAATAGTAGGCTTTTAGAGAAAAATACCAAAAATATAATGAACTCACTATTTCTTTTAGGAAAAATTATTTCCTAAGCACACTCTAATTTTTCTTCACATATTATTTTTTCTACAGTGTATGATATATCTAACAGAAGAAAAATACTCAAAGTATTTTTCTATCTCTCTGTGGCTCTCTGTTTTTTCACTCTTTCTTTGTTTGGTATGCTTATCTTAAGAGCAGATTGCCCATTTATATAAAAAAAGTTTACTGTCTATTTTTCTTTGGCAGGTGAGCAACTTTTCTTAATTGTCAAAAGTTGTTATCAAAAGTTGCTTAACAACTTTTGACAACAACCATCGACTTGCTGCACCATTTGTTAAATTGTTGAATTCTAATGTGTGTGTGGGCTGGACAGCTTCCCCTTTTTTGACAAAGAGATTTTCACATGGGCCCTCCATTTGGAGAACCCACTCAACAAATATGAGTGAAAAATGTATGGCCAAAGAAATTAAAAATAATTATGATAAAGTGAAATATCAATTATTTAGTGTCACTTCTTCAGATAGGCTCACTGGCAAGGAAAAATTTGTTTAGAACCTTGATGACGATACTTTAGCACACATAAAACAAGGTGAAGCTCTCAACACGTTTTGAGCCTTACTTTTGGGCTTAAGCGCACCTTTGACTATACTGCTTGGATATCCTTGAATGTGTGGGATATTATAGGAAAACTCTCAAATTTTGGCTCATAAACCTTCGACACATAATGGAGGGCTACTTTAAACACACAGGGTGCACATCTTTATACCCACTTACTCTAAATTGTGGACTTCCCTCTAGAAATAGTGGTCACTGGTATGTTATCAATGTTTTCTGTTTTCCTTATGACAATTTGAGATCCAAGTCCTAACACTTTTGCTCTTTTTGTTTTGGGGTACAGTACTACAAGAAGTACTTGGAAGTCCTGACGTTATCCATTTTATTCTTTACATTCAATCTGCCCCAGGTAATCAGCCATTTGATTCCAAAGAAATATGTGCTATAGGATTTGTCCATTTGCAATAAATTCTAACTTGGCATTCCATGTTTTCCTTTATTATTTTGAGCTTTGTGGTCTAATTTTAAGTTAACTTAAAGAAGGAAACTGATCTTTTGATCTTTGAACTGTTTATGTTGGTTTTCTTGGAACCTTTTGTCTTTCTCCTGTTAACTTATAGGCCTCAACGATAGCTGGAATCATTGTTTACTTGAAAGTTTTTAATGAAGGCCCACTTTTGACTTTTGTGTCCATTCTTTATGACTCCTTATCTTTAAACTGTTCTCTCCTTTGAAGGGAAAAAGGTTTATTGTATTGTAAATATACTGGTTTTTCTGCTTCGTATCCGAGCAGCTCATCATGTTAGAGCTATGAATTGGAATGGTTGGGTGTTATTTCTTTTCTAGGTGGCTAGCTTGAATATGTCTACTCAGGCTATGGAATGCCACTGTAGAATATTTTTGTCATTGTAATTTGTAGCTCCATGGGCCTATTTCTTGCTTTTATAAAGTTAACAGACTCAAAATCATATTATTATTGGATAGATTGCAACTAGCATTTCATGATTTAATGTTTTTGTTTGATAGGGTTAGTTCTCTTGCAACTATTGTTCTCTTTTTTATAGCCTCAGAGATGGATTGTATTAGTTATAAGAGATGCAATTAATGTAATTGATATAGTGATGAACAAGTGGCACATCTAATGGTTAATTGAAATTGGTGAAAGCTGAGGCTTTGGAAGTTTTGATGAGTTGCCGAGTAACATATGACCTGACGAGACAACCCCAATAGTACAACATAAAATTTGACAGAAGGGGAAGACCCCTATGGATTTCGAAGTTAATGACTGAAGGAGCGACTTGATTTAGTTGTATGTGAAAGAATGGTAGTAGTGGTGGACTGATCACATGCAAATAGATATTAAATTGATGGGTCACTAAATTTTCAGTCTTGGGTTGGAGAGGGCATTGCAAAACAAAAATAAATTGCCTCATCTTTCTGACTCATTCTGCTTGCCCTTCTATCTTGACATACCTGGCAAAGGATTGTGTGCATGACATGAAGTTTTTGTTCATTTTTCTATTTTGCAGGGGAGTTTAGTCTATTGGAGTTCCATAACTGTTGTTTAGGTATCTCTTCTGAAGTATTCTTCCTAAGGCTCCTCATACCAGCTTTATTTCTTGCTTTGACTGGGTGTGCTGATAGATGCTAAAGTAATCTGTTATTGTTAGGAAGTTGTTGTAACCTCTCATATTATGCATGCCAAGACATCTTATTGCATCAAAGGCATTAAGTTTCTAAATCTTTGGTTGTTGACCTCATCAACTTTCGATCAAACTCTTAGCTGGAGGACGTAAAGATGAAGCTGTATCCTTCTTATGGTAGTTCTCTGCGTTGATAAAAGCAATCCTCACTGCTTCATTTCTTTTCTTTCTTCTCTATAGCGTCCACTTTTTAACATACGTGTTACAGACTTGCTATTGCCAAGGATCCCGAGAATGTTCGAGCTTTGCTTGTTCTTTGCCAGATGCTGTTGCAAGCTGGAACGTACTGTTGCTAAGATTAAAAGTGTGAAGTCTCACTTTTAAGTTTGAGTTTATTGACCTTCTTGATGAATAATATTAATTTGCTTCCATGGAATAAGAATTTCCTGAATCTTATTAGTTTCAGTTCCTGGAAAGGGTAACTGAATTTGGGAAAGTCAATCTGTTTTTCTATATTTGGGACCTTTTCAGTATGCAGTTTTTTCTAAGTGAACTTGGCTGCTATAATCCAGCAAAATGATTTGTTACTGATCAAAGTCAATTTCTGCAAGTTCAGCTTCTGCTAAAGGAGAATCAAATGGAAATTGAGGATGTAGATCTACTGACTCTATCATCTCAATGGGCAGGTGTTGCCTGTATACGGCAGGTAATGGTATTTTGAGAATTTGGATTGATAATTGACATAAAAGGTGATGTGAGATGAGTAGTTTTTCTTAGCAGGGGATGAGGCGCAAACCTTGAGACATAGGATGTGAGTCCCATCCATCTTTAAATTTTTAGTTTATGATATAGTAAAATAAAATATAAATAATTAAAAGCATGATTAAGGAAACTCATAGAAAATAAAATGATTAATGATATAAAAATTATTATGAGATGCAAATCAACTCATTTTGTGTGAAATATAAGGTACAATAATCCCATGATAAAATGTAGGATTATTTTATTATGCATTTGGTTGGAAGTATTTGGTGATCATGGTATTATTATCCACTAATTATACCCTAATAAGTGAATGTAGTCAATAATTCTTTTCTTGAATCTTCATGTTAAGGATTGCAAACATGTTTATGCCCTCTAAATATGATGACTCTCTAAGCAGAACTTAGTTGGACCCAACTCTTCGCTTGACTTGCCATATTTCATGTCTCAAGGTCTCTACAGGTTTCACATAGTGATTTGCATCTTTCTTTTTCTTTTATAGGGTAAGATAGGAGAGGGGCTTGTACACCTGGAATGAATAGCCACGTTGAAAGAGCCAGATGACCCAAAGACAAGGCCCATTACACTGAGGGATTAGTATTACTGTCAAGGTAAAGGTTCTTGATGCATGGTTTATATTCTCAAAGCAAGTTCTGCATGTCTATTCCAATTCTACAATTGATTACATGATTACTATACAGCGCATTGATCAATGTTGGCTGCAACAATGATGCAATTTATTGAGACACAAAGTCCAATATTGGTGGTTAATGGGATGGGTGGTCTTCTTATAAAGTTTAGGCAATCCTCCTGCCTTCGAGCTAGCTTTTGAGGTGTGAGTAAGACTTAAGACTTTCTTCAACATGGTATCAGAGTAAGGCCCGTATCACCTAATTTTGGGCCCCCGAAAAATTGTCCATGCACCAAATGCTAAGCATGGACGTGAAGGGGGGGGGGGGGGAGTGTTGAGACACAAAGTCCTATATTGGTGGTTAACGGGATGGGTGGTCTAATAATAAGGTTTAGGCAATCCTCCTCCCTTCGAGCTAGCTTTTGGAGTATGAGTTAGGCTTAAGACCTTCTTCAACACAATTAATTATTTTCAAATGGCTACTGCTTATGATGAGTCTTACAGAGAATTTCTGCAACAATGTGAAGATATGACTAGCGACCTTGTCACTAGTAGGAGAGGAGATTACTGAGTCTCTTTCCTGTTTCATTTAGTTTATTATTTAATTGTATCATAGTGAAAATCTCCAAAATTTTGTAGGCATAAGAAAATTTGATAGGTCAAAAATGACATACTAATGTTTTTGTAGAGGCCAGATCTTAAGGCCAAAGCAGAATCTGTACAAATTGAGTTTAATTCTTTTTCTTGAGATATCATGGAGGAATTGTTGTTTAGGAGAAAATTCAATAATTATTCAAGTGTTCATTCAGAACAGACCTTGTGCAGGTTTAAATGTTGGAAGTAATTTGACTCTTCCCACAAAATTCATGTTTGCCTCTTCCCACTTCCAAGTAAAAATTTCAATATCTTGAGCCAAACCACCGGGTCTTTGGTGTACTACCTTCATTTGTTGGCAATTAGAATGTTCGAATACAAACTTGACTACATCCTTCCTCATACCATGTGACCAATACATTTCCCTCAAACCTTAATACCTCTTAGTAGATCTTGAGTGATTAGAATAATGAGATTTATGGGCTTTACTCATGGTCATATCCTTAAGATCATCACTGTCCGAAATATACAATCGATCTTGATACTGAATTACACCATCTCCTCCTTAGGAGAAAACCTCTATATTATTTTCGGCAACCAACCTCTTAAACACAACCAATGATGGAAATAGATCTTGCCTAGCTCTTACATCAAGCGCCACCAAGGATTCAACCCCATTTTGAACATGAATACCTCCATCATTAGAGCCGGCTAACCTAACACCCAATTTCACCCAAGGGTAAATATCTTTGGCCAACTCCTCCTACCCTTCACCCCCATAAGCCATACTTCCCATAGAGAGTCCACTATGAGCACCGGTTATAATATTTTCCCTGTCGGGATGATATCATACACTCACGTGGTAGCCCTTTAGGAGTTTCAACCTTCTCATTTGCCTTAAGTTAAGGTCTCTTTGAATGAACACATGTTACAAACTCTTGTGGTTGATGTTCATTCTCCAATAGTAAAGCGGTCGCAGTAAAGTATAAATCTAACCGGAGGCTAGGGTTGAATCCACAGGGAATACGGGGTTGATCGTACCGACTCACGAACAATTATTTCAAGTATCAATTGGCTATATTTTCTAGAATGAGGGTTGGGGGTGGGTTTGCAATTTGAAGTGAAGAAAACTAAAAATACGACAAAATGCGAGAAGACAATTAATTTGAGGGATAACTTGGGAATTGTGTTTAACATAACACTAATTGAGACATTGCATGTAGGACGATAACTTAGGTTCTTCCGACCCTCTTGTGAAGGTGAAGGTCGAATTTCACCATATCGCTTGGTCGACAACCATGGTGTGCCAACTAATCATTACCCATTGTCCTAGTCAACCTCCTCTTGGTCAGGTTTGGTTGATTAGATGAGAAAACTTCAATTGAATCCCATCATCTACTTCTCTGTTCCTATTTGTCACTACCTTGGTCGGGATCATGATAGTAGGCAGAGTTTGGTATCGGCCACCACCAAACATCATTTAAAAATGAATGAAGATAGACAATACATGCAAATACGTAATCAAAGAAATGCACAAAATTAGGGTTATTTCAAGTTAACTCCTCATGGTTTCCACAAACAATGAATAAGAGATATAGTTGAGAGATTACCTAAGAATAATGAAGAACAACAACACTTTGATATTAAAACCACAAGCTTGCAACAATGGAGTTTGAGTACAAGTAAATTCAAAACCCCCAAATTGGGTTTTCAAAATTAAAAACTAAAATCTACTCTAAACCCTAAGAAAATGCTCGCTAAGAATGTTCAAGATGATGAAATCTGTGTAAGTATTGAGTCTCTCTTCAAAAACCCTATCATTAATTATTTATACTATTTACAAAAAAATCCTAAAAATAAAATAAAAAATACAGCTAGTAGCAGGTACGACTCACAGGTACGACTCGTAGGGTGACCTACGAGTCATAATCGGGCTTTCGTAGTCAGCACTTTGCATTTTGAACTTGACTGCTATGTTCTACTGCTATGAGTCGTGGTCTGATCTATGACTTGTAGTATCTTCTCATAGTCTCTAGTTGCAGTTCTTGGTCCAAATTTTGGCCACACTGTTTCTGGCTACGAGGCCCCCCTCCTATGAATCGTAGTGAGACTTACGACTCGTAGGTTAGCCTCGTATAGCGGACCTTCACTTTATAAATTTTTAACTTTTGAACACTGTTTCTTGCTACGAGGGTACACTACGACTCATAGCTTGGGGTACGAATCGTATGATGTCTCGTATGTCCTGAATTTCATCAAAATCTGTAATTTTCTCTGAAAATCATGCCAACCTATATTTTTTGCAAGAACAACACAAAAAACATAAAAACTATAAAAAGTCGCATTAAGAACCTGCAAAAATCCTTTGTTTAGGCATCAAGTGTGTTGTAATTTGACAGCACATCAACACCCCTAACTTAGAATTGGTGTTTGTCCTCAAGCGATGACTCAATCTAAGTAGACAATGAGAAATACATAGTAATTGTCCTAATGGCATATGCATCACTTAATTCCGATTCAGGTACCCAATTCTCATTTTCAAAACCTGATTGCATAGCTTCCAGCAAATCAAAACACAATGATGTATCTGACAATCCAACTATGACAAGTGAAGGAGTATCAACTATTCACAATTACTGAACAAGTCATATGTCAATCATACAATGCAAATTCCCTCAAAGAAATGAAGTCCCTCCATTTCACTTAAAAAGCAATCAAAGTTTAGGGACTGTGCAAGCATCCTCTCTCTCAGAATCGAGATTCATGCATGACAACCAACACCATAGGCTTGCCCATATACTCTCACTCTGGGCTATTGACTAGTAGGATTAGGATTACTTTAGGACTTAATAGGCTTGTGACATAGGCTCATGGGACTTTGGTATGGCATTTTGGTCAAGTAGTGACTAAAGGCCAACCTTGAACCACGTTCTTTCACATTTTTACCTTAACAACTCATCCATTTTCATTGTCTCCTCCCTTATTCTTCATTGTCAAGCTTTTTCGGGTGCTTTCTTTTCCTTTTTCAGTTGTGTCTCATTTTTGAACTCATTTTTGCTATTCTTCTCATTTCAAGGCACTTGTCTTTCTTGTTTTGCTCACTCAGCACATGATTTTCTTTTCCTTCTTTCTTTTCCTTCTAATCACCTTATTTTTGTTACTTTACCACAACACAAGCCATAATCAACTTAGGCTTTTATCCTAAGGTGAAGTACACAATATCCTTTCCTTAAACTAGGGCCATCTTTGGTAGCCATCGTCAACTTAGGCTTTTTGCCTCAATTAAGTTTTACATGGTCAAGGATAGACCAGGGTCAATATCAAGTTATGTAACAAAACAAGGCTAGGCTAGCTAGGTGGTAAGAAAGGACAAGTACATGTAAAGCTCAAACATTTGCAATAAGGGGTAAACTACTACATTTGGTAGGTCATTTAGGTAAAAGTGAACTATCTTTAAGAACAAAGACCTAAGATCCTTTTCCAATCAACCGCATCTCCAATCCAATCTCAGAGTAACAAGGCAAGTGCTCAACCAGTGTATAATGCGAGAATATGACAAACTTAGCTTACACACATATGGCATTGCATACACAATCAACATAGACTCACAGGTTATGCTCCAAGCATCCATTTGCCCTCTCTTTATCAGAACAAACATTGTCAGCATAACTAACAATTGCAAAAATTTGGAGGGTACCCATTTTTTAAAAAACATTTATAAGACCATTCAAGATTATATACATGCCAAAAGTAATAATCACTATATATCTAAAAATTATCTACAACTCCTAAACATACCGATTTAATAAAGAGTAAAATTATCCACAAGGAAAAAGAAGCACGGTAAGAAAACCTTGGGATCAAAAAATTTGGGGTAGTTATGGACTAAAGGCTATTCAAACTTCACCCCAATCCATAACTACCCACACCCCTCGAAATAAATGTATTTGTCTACAATATACAACACAAAATTGGAATAAGTACAAGGGGTCATACCTTGGGTTGCATCCCAAGAAGCGCCTGATTTATTGTCATAGCATGGCTTGGACCACTTGGTTACTCAGACTTCCCAAATTTGTTAAACCTTGCTCCTCCACAATTTTGCTTTTTCTTCCACCTTGAACTTATTAATTGGACCCCTAATTTCTTTTCCAACTTTTGATCATGCTCATAGGGTGGTGGTATAAAAATGAGGGGAACGAGTATTGGATATTGCCTGTTATTTAGAATAGAGGCTCCCAATCTAAGCTTCTTGTAGAACATAAGGGGCCTCAGATTTATGCTGGCACCTAGATCACATAGTGTCCTTGCAAACTCTACGTCTCAAATTATACAGGGTATGGTGGGCATCTTCTCCCATGACTCGATGAGAGGGATGGTGATGGATGGATGTTTTAACATGGGGAGAGAGAGAGAGAGAGAGAGAGAGAGCTTGACCTTGCTTTCGTCCCCCCTCTTCTTGAGTCTTTGAGGGAAAGGAGGAGGAGGCCTTGACACGGGCTTGTACTGCTTTAGATCTTCAACTGATTCGTTTACCACATCCTTGCCATACTCATTTCCATAAACCATATTTTTATTTGTATCTATCGGAGCACAAACATCTTTTAGCTCAACTGGGATAAGAGGATTAATGATGCTTTTTGCCACCCGTAGTAGTCAACGCCGTACAATGCTCTTCATTCTTTGGAGTTTGAACTGTATTACTAGGTGATCTACCACTCTGACGCTGATCAAATAGAGTCAATACTTGACCAAAATATTATTCAAGTTGTTTGATAGCCACATAATGAGACTCTATTTTGTGATTAATGATTGTAATTTCTGATCTCATTTCACGTAGAGTCTTATCCTATGTCTCAACCTTCTTCAACAAGCGATCAAACATCTCCTCAATTCTAGAATTGCTTGTGCCTACCTCCTGATAGTGTGGTGGCATATAAGGATTATTCTTGGGACCATCTTTACTACTCCACTCAGTGTCTGGACCCCTATTTTTCTCATAATAACCACCCTGGCTATTTCTATAAGAACATTCTCTTCCATGGGTAAAATTATAGTTTCCATGACCTTGGCGCCAATGGTCTTGATTGGACCATTGGACATTGGTCTGAAAATCCCACATCTAATCAGCTGAAACCAAGTGTCCTCCTCATAATATATCTCCTCATGAATGGGCGTACGTGAAAACTAATGTTGTGATTAGGGACGCCCTTGAAAGAAACAAAACAAAACAAAAAAAAATAAATGTAATATACAAGAGAATCTAGAAATTAATACTTAAACTAACTACTATTGAAATAATGTCAAGAACCTAGCCATATTTCCTGGCAACAATGCCATAAATTTTGATGTTCATACTCCAATAGTAAAGCAGTCGCAGTTAAGTATAAACCTAACCAAGGGCTAGGGTCGAATCCACAGAGAATACATGGTTGATCATATTGACTCACTAAAATTATTTCAAGTATCAATTGGCTATATTCTCTAGATTGGGGGGGGGGGGGAGGTTACGATTTGAAGTCGAAAAAACTAAAAATAGTGCACTACTAATGCAATAAGATAATAAATTTGAGGGACAACTTTGGAATTGTATTCCCCATGATTCCTTAACTCAAATATCCCGGATAACATAACCGTAATTGAGACATTGCATGCAGGACGATAACTTCGGTTCTTCCAGCCCTCTCATGAAGGTGAAGGGTCGAATTTCACCATGACACTTGATCGCCAATCATGGTATGCCAACTAATCGTTGCCCATTGTCCCAGTCAACCTCCCTTTGGTCAAGTTTGGTTGATTAGATAAGAAAACATAGATCGAATTCCATCATCTGCTTCTCTTTTCCTATTTGTCACTACCTTGGTCAGGATCGTGATAGTAGGCTAGGGTTTGGTGTTGGCCACTACCAAAAATCATTCAAAAATGAAAGTAGATAGATAATACATGCAAATACCTAATCAAAGTAATACACAAAATCCAGGTTATTTCAAGTCAACTCCTCATGGTTCCCACAACCCCAAGTTGTGGGTGCTTAGCTATGCTACGACCTAAGCCTAGGGCCTAAATGTGAATGAATAGGAACCTAAGGGAACCCTAAACATGCCTCGTAGTATGTCATTACATATCCTTGGTCAAGGAAATAATAGAATACAATAAGGAATAGTAAATTGGGACAACCAAGGCTAAGGGAACACTTTCATATGATAAACAACAAGTGTCAATTGAGTTAAAGATCAAAGCATAGATGCATAACATATCCAACAACACCTCTACTATATAGATAAGAACGAGGGCCAAGACAAAGCAACCGGTCTCACCCTCATAGTCAATACACCAGTCAAAGAGAGAAAGTCTTAATACATAGCAAGAGATCATAAGTAATGTCCCTGGTATGCAGGACTCACCATTAAGCTTGATAGAAGTCGTACTAGCCACATGGAGGAGGAGGATCATCAAACAGCACACCAGTTCCTACATGGTTACATCATGTAGGCATAGAGTATGCATTAGTATGTTTGAATGTACTAAGTATGTAGGATGCAATGCAACAAGGTAGGCATCATAGGCAAAATGCATAATCATAGGAATGAATAACATACTAACAATATGACATGTATGAATGATGCTTGAAGTAAAACCATGTTTATGTAGAGCATAATACGAGTGTAAGGAGTGACCAATATAGTGCAATCCAAGGCCTGTCACCCCTTTGGATAGGTGAATGAGGTACGAACCCCTTCATGAGATTGATGGAGTACAAATCCCCCACCAAGGTTGATGGAGTACAAGCCCCCCATCAAGGTTGACAGAGTACAAATCTCCCATCAAGGTTGATGGGTACCAACCCCCAACAAGGTTACCTGGGCCTACCACCCCGTGAGCTAGGCAGCCAAGGTACAAACATCATGATAGGTTACCCGGGCCTACAACCCTCAAGCTAGGCTTGGTCATCCCCAACACTATATATAGATATATATATATATACACACACACACACACAATCCTTTTATCATCATATACATACATTCCCTTTTCATCATCATTCCATCATAATTCCATCATAATTTTATCATCATTTCATCATTATATAATCATTTAACTCATAGGACATGCATTGGACCTTCAATTCCTCAAGAATCCATAATCGGACATTTTATCAAACACTTAGATGTTGTGTAGTGCTAGTGTAAAACCATGCAATTCAAGAGTGAAATCATGCTAGTAAATTAAATGCAAAACTTTCAATAGATACTTGGTAACACCTTCAAACAATATACATCAAAACTCTTCATCAAATCTTACAATAGACCTTAGATTCATTGCTCAAAACATGGTAAAACAATTATAATTTCATGAACCCTAACATAGTATGCAGTGATTTTCATAATAGATAAGAGCCATGAATAAACCATCTTTAAATCATGCAATTTTGAGTAAGAAGGTCTTGGGTATCTTGGGTGAAAACAACCCATGAAAGAAACCCACATAACTTAGCTTTGCAGATGAACTTGATGAAGATTGAAGATGGAGACTTGTAGCTTAAGTGAAATCCTTGAGATTCGGAAAGGGTTGGAGACTTGAATGTAGGAGTAAAATATGTGGCTAAGTGTTTGAATGAGTATTGGAAAATATTTAGAATGATATGAGGGTAAAAAAATGTAAGTATAGGTATATTCAGACTCAAAAGTCTTGGACAGCAAGAAAAATAACTGGGCAGAATTTACAAAGGTCCACGTCACGGACCTATCGTGGAGACCAAGTTTACACATGTCAGCAATAGCTGCATGTCGTGGCACTGTCGCAGACCGATTCTGGAAATTTGACATTGTGATTTGATTACTATAAAATCAGGTTAGATCCATTTCCTACTCAAAATGACCCCCCGATCAAGAATATGAAGTAGAACTTTAGATATCGTGCATGGATTTTGAGATATATGAAAATTATGATTCTACGCACTTCCAAGGCACATTTTTGGGCACTTTTTGGGATCGTTACAAGTTACTCATGGCTAAGGCAAAATCACAAACAATGAATACAAGAGACATAGTTGAAAGATTACCTAAGAATAATGAAGAACAACACCACTTTGATATTGAAACCACAATCTTGCAACAATAGAGTTTGAGTACAAGTGATTTCAAAACCCCCAAATTGGGTCTTGAAAATTAAAAACTAAAATCTACTCTAAACCCTAAGAAAATGCTCTCTTAGAATGTTCAAGATGTGAAATCTATGTAAGTGTCGAGTCTTTCTTCAAAAATCCTATCATTAAATACTTATACTATTTACAAAAATATCCTAAAAATAAAATAGAAAATATAGCTGACAACAGGTACGACTCATAGGGTGACCTATGAGTCGTAATCAGGCTTTCGTAGTTAGCACTTGGCATTTTAGACTTTATTGCTATGATCTATTGCTACTAGTCGTGGTCTCATCTACGACTTGTAATGTCTTCTCGTAGTCTCTAGTTGTAGTTATTGGTCCAAATTTTGGCAACACTATTTCTGCTAATAAGGCTCCCCTCCTACAAATCACAGTGAGACTTGCAACTTGTAGATTAGCCTCGTATAGCTTAGGTTAGCCTTGTATAGCTAACCTTCACTTTACAAATTTCTAATTATTGAACACTGTTTCTGGCTATGAGGTCACACATCGACTCGTAGCTTAGGCTACGACTCGTAGGGTGGCTCGTATGTCCTGAACTTCATTAAAATTTAAAATTTTCTCCCAAAATCATGTAACCTATATTTTCTGCATGAACAACACAAAACACATTAAAACATAAAAAGTCATATTAAGAACATATAAAATTATTATAGCTATCAAATGTGTTGGAATTTGACAGCACATCAGTGGTTGGTGAAAACGTCCATATACACCCCATACAACCAGTGTCTCAGATTTTTCAAGGTAAACACCATTACCACTAACTCAAGATCATGGTCATGTACTTATGCTTATTCACCTTCAATTGCCTTGATGTATAAGCTATCACCTTATCATGTTGTATAAGTACACCACTGAACCCAATTTGAGAAGCATCACAACATACGACCAACTCATCTACACCATTCGATAAAGTCAAAACAACCGCCGATGTAAACCGATCTTTCAATGCCTAAAAACTCCTCTCATACCCATCAGACCATGCAAACTTGACCTTCATTTGAGTTAACTTGGTTAGTAGAGATGCAATAGGTGAGAAACCTTAAACAAACCTTTCATCATAACCAGCCAACGATAGAAAATTTCGAATTTTCGAAGAAGCAAGCTTGCTAAACTATGCACATCTTTCACCAACACTCGTCTAACCTTATCTATAAGTTCAGCTACAATATCCTCCTTGCCTGGAATACATTACGAGCCTAATGTGACTCTTCGTATCCAATAGGAAGGATGGAGACAGGAAATCTTAAGACACGTTCCATGGTATGATGTGAATTATGAAAAGTGAAACATTTCCTAAAATGCCTTGTAGCCTCCTACCCATAGATGTGGCGTGCTTCACACCTATGAATAAGACTCTAATTGATGTGGCATGTTGGACTCTAAGGATCATTATAAACCTAGTACTCTGATACCATCTCTTTCACAAACTGGACCTAGGGTCTAGGAGTGACACGGTGAGTAGAAACCCGAGAGTCCCCAAATAAGCCTCAAAGTACCAAAATTCACATCATTAGTTTGGTAGCGCATTCAACTTATACACATAGTTCTAAGCGATAGGAAAGTAGGACTTATGCTATGGGGATATCATAGGGAAAAGGATTAGCATAGAGTCATATAACATAGAGCACATAATGACTAAGGGGCTGGTAAGTATGACTCATGCTATGGGGGCAATTCAGGACTTAGTATCTTCCACATTTTCACATCAAACATAGATATATATCATAATTCCCATAATAAATCCATAATAGTCATATACAAAGGATAACCATTATCATAAGGTTCAAATACAATACATAACATATAGATTCGACGAGAGTCTACAAGAAGTCCAACAATGCCTCTAGTCATAACATAGGACAGGGGTCAAGATATGCTCTAGGCTCACCCTCAAAGTATAAATAACATAAACAACAACTTAAGGTAGAGGAATGGTGGCCTGTCCTTGGAAGATAGGACTTACCACAACCAATGTCTCAAAATCTGATCTAGCCATCAGACAGTGGATGAAAGTAATCTCCGGTCCCTACATGGTGAGATTATGTAGGCAAAAGTATGCGTTAGTACGTTTGAATGTACTAAGTATATGGGTTGCAATGCATGTAACTTAGCAAAACCTGTATACGATGTTAGATGACAAGGGTACATAATATAGAAAGAGATATGTATAGTAAGAAATGTAGTATAACAAGATGCTATGAAATTCATGATGCATGAAATGTAAATGATGCTCATATATATAGTGGGGATGTGACTTTAACTGACATAAGTAAGACCAAGCCAGCTATTACTTGGAATCTCGATGAAATTCTATCATTAGTAAAGAGGTCATCTATTTTCCAAAGGTAAATCATACTTCACCTTATGGGACAACTCCCATTTCGCATGAAGTAACCTTCCTTACAGGACAACTCCTATTTTGGATAGGATTTTCACATATAGCATATCAAATTATATCATCTTATATCTTCTCGTTACGAGAAAACTCCCATTTTGGAGGCATCTTTCCTTACGGGACAACTCCCATTTCGGAAAGAAAACCTATGCTAGGCACATAGTTCAAGAAAAGAGAGCAAACCCTCTATCTAGCGATGCTAAGTTCTCATCCCACGAGAATATATATACGTATACATACATGCTTTCAATAGAGGCAATTCTGGAAACAGCCGCTTTATGTTTTTAAACATAGGGGTTAGGTTGCGTACATCCGACCCCCCCTCACCCCGCAATGA
>JAOTQJ010000007.1:6525775-6576850 GCA_025642045.1 Solanum sejunctum
ACATCTCTTTTATTCTTAAGGACCTAAGTTAAGTAGAATGTTACATAGGTCCCAATACTTTATTAAATCGAACCAATTAAGGACATTCGGGGTTTAAATTATGTTGCGGGTCCTAACAATAAATCATGCAATTAAGAGTGGAATTATGAAACCCATAAAGATTACTCTTGAAAAATGAAAAAAAAAGAGTTGAATTGATTTTGTGGCCCAATGGATAAAATTGATCTATGGGTGGATACCCACATATCTAGATGAAGAGATCCAAGGAGTTTGGAAGAAATTGACCTTGAATTCATGGAAAAACTTGGAGCTCTAGTTTGCTTCAATAGAGGATCCTTGAGAGAAAAGTCTTATGAGGTTTTTGGGAGAAATTATGGTGAATGAGAATGAATATGTTTTGGAGGAGATGTGAGGCGGTTATGGGTAGTTATAGGACCAAAACGACATAGTTTAGGGCTTATATTGGCAGAAAATGACTAAAAAGCTCTTCATTAAAAATTATAAGGCCTGGTCTACGAGCCTGATCTATGGGTCATAGATCAGACTATAGCTCATAGGTCAGGGGTTTCATCCTATTTACATTTGAGTTATGAAACATGCCTCTGATCCTCAATTCCTGAAACATTATGACCTATCGTCCAATCTATAGGTCATAGATATACTTCGTAAAACCTCTCTCACACTTGGAAAATTTCTCATCTCAGATCCAAACTACGAAACCTTGCTCACTACCCATCAACCAGACTACGATTTGTACAATTCCCTTGTATTCCATCCTATACTTAGAAAATTTCACCCTCGTAGGATCCAAACCATGAGTCATAGTTACGTCCCGTTGAAAGAACCATGGCTTGTACAAAGCTCTCATATGGTGACACTCCCTTAACTTTAGAAACCTGTTCTAAACCCTTAGTCTATGAGCCAGTGTTTATGATTTGTAGACCCTTTCGCTTTGCATTTTGACTTCCAGACTTCAAAATTTAACCAAGTCATATCCAAACCACAAGGTCTATCTAAGACTCGTACTCCCATATATAGTTCATAGATAGTGCTCGTACAAACTGCACCAGATCATATTTTAGGCAACTTTTTTTTCTAGTTTTAGTGCGACATGGAGAATAGCAACCCAAGAGCCCCTAAACAATCCTCATAGCATACTTAAGCATATCCTTGGTTGTGGAAATGAAGAGCAAGCATCATTCATTAAAACTAAGGGGATTCGAGACTTAGGACTCAAGCTATGGGAATAAAAGGGTAAGGATTGCCATCATACAATCTCATCATCACATAAACTAAGAGAAAGAGGTCATTGGACACACTCTATGGGATTAGAGACTTAGGAAAGTCATCACATGCCATCAACAACTAATGATATCATACAAGGGATAGGGACTATAGTAAATCCCCATATATACATAAGCATCATAAGAGTCAAGCTCATCATATTATCCAACAACACCTCTAAACATGAGTAGAACAGGGGTCAAGACATCTTGGGGGCTCACCCTCAAAAGTAGTTAACAAAAGTAAATAAGTCTTAACATAAGCATGATAGATAATGGTTATTGTCCCCAAAATGGAGGACCCACCGTAAGTAGCCTTCAAGCAAACCAACTACCCATGTGGAGGTGGATGAATAGGAGCTCCGGTCCATACATAATTAAATCATGTAGGCAAAAAATATACATTAGTACTTAGAATATACTAAGTATGAAGGATGAAATGCAATAAAAGATCATAAGATATTATAATCAAGACTTTGTATGCAAGGATAATAAGCTCAATATGAAATGAATGATCAATGATTTAGTCAAAACATGCTTGCTAAATAGTCAAATCTCATAATGTAGCATACATATATGGTTATAAGACCATAATCGACACATAATACCATGTGAGCTACTACATGGAATCTTGATATTTCCTCCACACCAAGCAAGGAGTGATTTACTTGCCAAGGTAATCATCTCTCACCTCATGGGAACATCCCTATTTCAGAGAGATAATTTCACAAATGCCTTATGGAGACTTTACCCATTTCAATTAATATATATATACCTTATGAGAACTCTTATGGCTCATGACTTCTATTCTATTAAGAGTTTTACTTAGCGTCGGTGAACCTTAGAATATAGGCAGAGGCTCCCTGTTAGTTGAGGCATAATACCATTAGTAAAATTCTATTTTTCCATAACTACGTGCCACAATAGGTAAAAATGATCACCCATTAGTAGAGTTTTGATTGCTCAGAAAGGGTCACCCATCAATAGAGGCTTGATCATTTATGGAGCCACCTATTAGTAGAGGTTTGGTCACTTATATAGTTTAGTGGATCCAGTTATATACAATGGAGTCTACCTTGTAAGTAGTCTCCCCCTTCTTCTGGTATAAGAGTAATATTGGGACTCTATGTTATAGCTCAGATAATTTATGTCGGTTAATGTTAGCTCTCACAATGTCTCAAGGTTTTCCTCAGCATGGTTAATGATATCCCTCTCCCATATATGTATGATTTCTTATGATGATTATTTTACTTCAATCATGATTAAATACATTGATAATTTATCTCTGCATCGGCTCTTATTCTACCTTATGACATGCATATTACTTATTATGACATCAAATAATTCCTTCATTGCATTGTATCTCACATAATACATTTTAAATACTAACGAATACTTCGTGCCTATATTGTCTAACAATGTCGGGACAGGTAACACTCCTTCTCCTCACAGTCATGGTTAACTTTGAGTTGCTAGTGAAGACATTTGTGTAACACCTCACAATTCTATTCTTAGGATTTGAAGTTTTTTGTCGCAAATACATAAGCTTGAATGTAGTGATGCATTACTTGTAACTATATTTTAAGACATATTAATATATATAGGAATTGTGTTGAAAGTGAATTAGGTCATGAGAGACCTTTAATACTTAGTTGAGTTCGAAACCTTCCTACCAATTGAGTTTTTTATATTAAACTATACAAGAGTCAACTTTAATTGATCATAACTCTCATCACACAAAGAATTAGGTGTCCCATAATATATCAAATTAAAGATTGTTAAATATCTGTCCAATCCACCAATTCCATCTCATTTGGAGTTCGGAACAAAAAGTTATGGCCATTTTATCATGGACAGCTAGAGTAGAGTTGAAACTATGATCCTAACTTACGATCATGGATTGAAATACGAACTATACTTTCAATTCATGGAATAACTCTTGTAAGTTCATTTTTGGGCCCCAAACTCTATGGACCCAATTACGGATTGTAAAAGCTTCTACGAGTCGTAGTTTAGGCCCGTAAAATGAGTTTCAGGACCTCAAAATCCACTTTATTTTCCATGAATAGATTTTACTATCCGTATAAGCTTTTATACATCGTAATATAGTCTATTAGATGACTTAGATAGTGTTTTTAAGAAAGGGTGTTTTCGTCCTTTCTCTGCCTTTAAGCCTAAGCTTATTAGTTTTTCACCAAATTAACCTAAATATGATTCTTCAACTTTATTACGCCCAAAATATTCTTCAAACTTAGGACATAGTTTCAGCAAGAGAAAAGGTTAGCATTTTCAAGCACCTTCTTCAAAGTCCTTAAGAATCTAAAATTCTTTTAGATACGTAAGGCCTACAAAAATTCTGTTACATTATCTCACCATCATGTAACTACTAGTTTCTTCAACTTATTGGTGGAGAACATAATTTCTTCATTATGAGTAAATATTCCTGTTTATGTTATTTTTGAAGAAAATCATGAAAATTACTATTTTTTTCTACGATATTGAGGTCTTAAGTTGAGATATATTTCTAATTGCTAAATTAGTTAAACTCTAAAGTTACTATGAAAATCTATGAAATTTCAAATCTTGTTTTAAACTCAAGAAAAGTATTAGCATAAGTATTTTATGAATACTGAAGCAGGAAAGTTATGATTTTAGACAGCTTTTGAGAAAAGTTAAGAGAATACTAAGTTGGGCTAAGTCCCAAAGAGAAGAAATAACACTTTGAGCAAATATATTCTTTTAAGTATGAGCATATAATTAGTACTTTTAGGAGTAGTATTGAGTACCGATATGGATAAGAGTAATAATAACTCAAACTCATAGAGTAGTAGACAGTGTAGGATAGTAATGTACCAAGAGTACATCTCCTCACTTGCCACTGAGATGACTCAGTTTTGAAATGGATCCACTCCCCTAGTACTTTGTTCCTTATCCTAGCAAATATGGGATGAATCTGGCAGCATGGGCAAGATATTGTATCATCCCGAGGTTCATAGTGATGGTTGTCAGTTAGAGACACTCCCAAGCTAAAGTAAACTAATTCTTGCATATAGAGTTTATGTACATGATAATTACTTTCAGCATACATTTTATTTATTATTTTACTATCGTACTTAAGACATTCTTTTAGCTACTTCTGAGTATAGTGTCTTATCCTATGTTTCCTATTTTGGATATTCTACATGCTCATACATTCCATTTACTGTCGTTCTTTAGACCTGTATTATTTTACGGTGCAGACATAGGTGACAGAGTCCCTCATCAGATGCTTCGTTGAGGACCAACACTTCATTCAGCTATTTATGAGGCCTGTCAGTAATCAGAGGCTTTGTAGTCTTGATTTCTGTTTTAGCATTTATTTTCAGTTATGGTTACCATGGGTCTGTCATAATAGTTGTTTCATATTATCTTAGTTAGAGGTTCTATAGACTGGATAACATGAGTTTTAATTCTTACTTTCAATTATTGTTGTAATATTTCCTCTATTTAGTTTGTTAATATCATTGCAGCCTCTTTAATTCATTATATCTAAGTCTATCACGTACTATTTAAGTCTTCCGCTGAGTAAAGTAACTAGGCCAAGTGGTTCATTTGAGACCAAATATTGATTTTGGGTTCCAGCCACGTCCATGGTGTAAACTCAGGGCATGATACTTTGGTGAGTTCTCATGCTTCCAGGACAAACCTACTTTTTTTCTAATTTGTGATGTTATTAAATTTTGAGAATCTTATTTTGTATTTCAGTTGAGGGTGAGCTTTGGACATGTTTTGTCCCTCGTCTATCTAAGAATACAGGTGTTGTTGGACTAGACTATATAAGGATCTATGTTGCTACTTTAGCTCCTTTACAAGTTGTTTATGTTATGTTTTCCTTAGTTCCATTCCCCTTTAGTCTTATTTTTAAATTATGTTCATTATCTATGAAATCTTTGAGTGGATACTAAGAGGCTTGTGTGAGAATCTTTTGAGGTCCTTATATGCATAGGACCTACTCTGGTTCATGATAATATGGTGATGAACCCAAAAAAATGATAACCCACAATGCATGGCGATTTTCACTAGGAGTCGCAAGGTAGTTGGTAATGATGCTTTCAATGAAAAAGGAGGGGTTTAAAAGTTGAGGGAGGTGTTTTCTCAAGTTCAATCAAGGCTACGCATTCCAATTTTATGACTAGCAACAACAACCCTCCTCCTCTTCCAAAAGTGACTCCTCCAACAGTTACTATTAACCCGCTATTTTCACAAAGATTTAAGAAGGTGAATGATGATGCAAAGTTTCAAAAATTTCTTGTCTATGTTTAAAATACTTTCAGTCAATAATCCTTTAGTGGAAGCTCTTCTTGAGATGTTGGGTTATGCAAAATTCATGAATGAGTTGATTACAAAGAAGAGAAACATGGAGTTCAAGACTATTTATGAGGTCTCTCATCATTGTAATGCCATTATATCAAGTAATTTGATGGTAAAGAACGATGATCCGATGATCCAGGTGCATTTATAATCTCTTACATTATTGGTGTTTTTCAATTTGTAAAAGCTCTATGTGATTTTGGGACGAGTATCAACTTGATGCCCATGGCTATCTTCAAAAAATTTGGTTTGCATGCTCCTATCCCGACCACCATGAGGCTTTTAATGGCAGACCACTCTATCAAAAAATCGGTTAGGATCTTGTATGATGTTTTGGTAAGAGTTGATAAATTGATCTTATTCTTGATTGTGAGTTTGATATTGAGTTTCTAGGTCATTCTTCTTTAAACAGATGAAGTACTAATTTTATGTACTTTTATCATCATTAAGATTTTGTAAGATATGATTTTTATACACTGATTTCAAGATGTATTTCATTTATTTTGTTTTACTTTATGATTGTGCCTAGTGCCATCTTAAATAATCTGTACATGGAATATTTTTATTTGCACCCTTCTATAATGTAGATTCAGGCATTCACATTCTGACTCATGGCTAGACAGATTATAACTTTTTAGTTAGTAGTTGGTGAGTCCACCTCATTTAGGGACTTCGCGGAATAACCAGTAGTTAGACTTTTAGGAATAATAGTTGTTTTAAGGTAGCTAGGACATTTTTTT
Organism: Solanum sejunctum; assembly: GCA_025642045.1. Classification (NCBI taxonomy): domain Eukaryota; kingdom Viridiplantae; phylum Streptophyta; class Magnoliopsida; order Solanales; family Solanaceae; genus Solanum; species Solanum sejunctum. The sequence continues at coordinate 6,532,149 of JAOTQJ010000007.1, forward strand.
CATTTCAATTAGTAGAGGCTTATATTCAAACATTAATTGTTCAATCTCATGAATTTTTTAATTATTTTATTTAGAATTATATTAAGTATATATTTCAGTTAACTGAGTTTCAGCTTCTATTAGCATTTCCTTAAATGTCAGCATTGTCCTTTAGTAGCATTTCAGTACTATTGAATTTTTAGTGTTGTGTTACATACATAGAGAAGAGGGTAGTTTAGTGTTTTTGCCTCTTGACGGTTGTTCAGAGTTGAGTTAGTTGAAGAATTAGTTCGGTGCTTATATATAGGCTTATAACAAATATTTTGCGTACATGTTCCATTCAATAAAAAATATCTTCTCCTATCTCTCTTCCAGTTTCTTGATGAATATTCTGGTGATTGCATGTTACATATTTGAGCAGTAATTGCTTAAATTGACATGTTATCAGCGGGACGATACAGTCGATTTGGTTTGTAGGACGAGAACTGGGAGTAAACACCATAGTCAGAGGCTTGAAACTCCGTTTGCCAGGGGAGAAGTAACTCCACAGATCGAAACCACACAACTCGACTACAAGCATCCGATTTACCTGCAATCGTCAAATGCTCCTGGAATTGTGTTGATTGGAATCAAATTGATAGGATCGGAGAATTATAGCCTTTGGAGTTGATCGATGAAACTCGCACTCCTGGGGAGGAACGAATTAGGGTTTATTGATGGAACCTACACGAGGAGTCTCCACAAAGGAGAACTTGCAAAGCAATGGGATCGTTGTAACGCCATTGTATTGTCATGGATCAGTTGCATTGTTTCCCAGGAGTTAATCTCAAGTATAGTACTCACTTCCAGTGCGAAGAAGATTGGGGATGAATTTGAAAAGAGAAATCACAAGTCAAATTTCACTAGAATTTATCAGTTGTGCAAAGAGATAACAACTCAATCCAAGGTATGGACTTAGTGACCGTCTACTACTCAAAATTGAAGGATGCTTGGAATGAACTAGATTTAATAGCCCCTGCTCTAGGTTGTGCTTGTGAGGAATCGAAAGAATATGTTAATCGTTTGTGTAACCAACGTTTATTGCAATTTCTCATGGGACTGAATGAGACTTTCAGTCATGTGAGGAGTGATATCTTGCTTAAAACGCATGTACTAATAGTGAATCAAGCCTATGCTATGGCTGTTCAAGAGGAAAGCCAGAGAGTTCTAAGAGTGACTAACTCTAATAGGGATTCTCTTAGTCTGTTAGCAAGATGAGGTCAAGGATATAAGTCTAAGAAGTTTGGTTCGGTATGTGACCATTGCGATTGTAAAGGCCACAAAAAGGAAAATTGTTATAGAATCATAGGCTATCCGCCAGATTTCAGAAGCAAAGGAAGATACAAGGCACAACTAATCAGATCATTATTGAAACTGGCACTAGTATTGAAAGAGTGGCAACACAGGCAAGTTCATGACAGAGGATCAATACAGGAAGGCACTACACTTGCAAGGAATGAACATACAGGATAGGACAGATTTAGGAGACACTAAAACAGGTGACTATCATTCAAATATGGCAGGTGTAATTACATTATTGTCCAATTTTATGTCATGTGAATGGATTATCGATTCTGGAGCTTCATCGCATCACACCTCTTAGAAGACTATTGAATGATCTAGAGAAAGTTGATAAACACAGGAATAATAGAGTAGAGGTGCCTACAAGAAACAAATACAACATAACACATCCAGGGAAAACTGTTATATTAAAGAACCATACACTCAAAAATGTCCTTTATGTGCCTGACTTTAAGTTCAATCTATTGTCAGTTTCCAAATTGACAGAACTTAGTTGTTCAGTCTCCTTCTACCCAGAATTTTGCTTTTTCAGGATCTCTACAATGGCAAGGTGTTGGGGATTGGTAAGGAGTGCAGTGGTTTTGTATTGGTTGCAACAGAAGGAGATTGTATCTTTGACAGCCTCATTAAAGGATCAGAGGAACTTTATCCTTTGACATTTGTGATTGGGACATCCTTCCACTACAGTGATGCAGCATATCCCTTCATTAGCAGGAGAAGTCAGTGACCTTACTCAAAAACAAAATTGTTGTTCAATCTATCCTTTAGCCAAGCAAAGTAGACTCAAATTTCCTGTTAGATATTGTAAGACTGATAGTATTTTTCAATTGGTGCATGTAGATGTTTGGGGACCATTCAAGGTACCTACATATATTAGAAAATCATATTTTGTGACTATTATAGAGACTATAGTAGGTACACCTGGGCTTGTTTGTTGCAATCCAAAAGTGAGGTTATTGTTGTTTTGAAAGATTTCCTACTCAGAATAAAGAATCAGTTTGGTGTTTTTGTAAAAATTCTTAGATCTGATAATGGGAAAGAGTTCTTTAATTCTCAATGCACAGAATTATTTTCTTCTCTCGACATTATTCATCAAAGCAGTTGGCCTTACACTTCACAACAAAATGAAGTTTCGTAAAGGAAGCATAGACATATCCTTGATGTTGCTAGCTCTCTGATGTTCCAAAGTAGGGTTCCACATAGGTTTTGTGGAGATTGTATTAAGATTGTTGTTTATTTTATCAACTAATTGCCTTCTCGTGTATCTTGGTAAGTCTCCATATGAATTGTTCAATGCAAAGACACCTGTTTATGATCACCTTAGGGTATTTAGATGCCTTTGTTTTGCTAATGTATTGCCCAAAGGAGGAAAAATTTGATCCCAGAGCGAGGAAGACTATTTTTCAAGGCTACATGGAGACTCAGAAGGGATATAAACTATTTGATATGGATTCTGGTACATTTCTAGTGAGTAGGGATGTTGTATTCCATGAGACTATTTTTCCCTACAAGGGTGAGAAGGAAGAGATTGGTAATATCTTCTGTGAGCAACAATTTTTTCCGAACAATATCACTACTAGAGTGCCCTTGGAGCATGAATATGATGTCATCTCTCCATATGATGGTACATCAGATGTTGAGGATCTCTCACCTCCAGTAAATGGTTCAAACGAGCCTCTTACAGATGGTTCAAACAAGGTAGACAATGTATCAAATGCAATTGAGGAGCCACAAGATGAAGTTGATCATTCATTGGTGCTCGTGCCCTTAGTTTCAGATACCATCCCTACTCTTAGAAAAACATACAGAGTAGCTAAACCACCTACCTGGATGCAGGATTACGTGACAAATAAGAACAAGAAATTTTCAGGGCAATCTCTCTATCCTATCAGCAACTCTCTCTCTTATGCTTCACTCTCATCTACTTATATATCATATCTAGCTGCGTTTTTAGCATGTTCAGAGCCAAAGAGTTTTAAAGAAGCGTCACAAGATGAGAAGTGGATGGAAGCAATGCAACAAGAGATAAATGTATTGGAAGACAATCACACTAGGAAGGTGGTAGATCTGCCAGAAGGAAAACAAGCCATAGATTCAAGGTGGATTTACAAGATAAAATATCATGCTGATGGAACAGTAGACAAATTCAAGGCTAGGTTGGTGGCAAAAGGATACACACAACAGGAAGGATTAGACTATCATGACACTTTCTCTCTGGTAGCCATGATAATTACCCTTAGAACTATCATTAGCACTCCTGCATCTAAGAATTGGCCATTGTTTCAAATAGAGGTAAGCAATGCTTTCCTTCAAGGTGATCTATTTGAAAAAGTCTATATGCATTTACCGTAAGGTTTGCACAAACAAGGGGAGAAAAACAAAGACTACAGATTGCTTAAGTCTTTATATGGACTGAAACAAGCATCTAGACAATGGAATATCAAGTTAACTAATGCCTTGTCCAGTGAAGGGTATTCACAGAGTGCATATGATCACTCTTTGTTCACTAGAAGGAAGGATGGAGCCTTGGCCATTATCCATATATATGTTGATGATTTGTTCATCACAGGGAATGATGCAAACCTCATTAGTGAAACCAAAGCCATATTGCATAAACACTTCAAGGTCAAGGATTTAGGGGATTTAAAATATTTCCTTGGGATAGAAGTGATGAGATCGACCAAAGGAATTATATTGAATCAGAGGAAGTACTCACTTGAACTTCTTTCAGAAGTTGGGTTGACTGGTGAAAAGCCTGCACAAACACCATTGGAGTCTAATAAGAAGTTGACTACAGTTGATTATGATACACTGGTAGGCAATACTGGAGATATAACATTGGAGGATGTTGCAGGCTATCAAAAAATGATTGGGAAATTGATCTACCTTACTATTACTAGGCCAGACATTTGCTTTGCTGTGCAAATGCTTAGTAAGTTCATGCAAAAACCAAAACAATCTCACTAGGAAGCTGCTTTGAGAGTACTCCGATATGTTAATGGAAGTCCAGTACTAGGACTTTTTTTTACTGCCAATTCTAAGCCGCTGAATGTGTATTGTGATTCAGATTGGGCTGCCTGCCCAAATACAAGTAAGTCAGTCACTGGATATGCAGTCTTACTAGGAAATGGCTTGATTTCTTGGAAATCCAAGGAACAACACACTGTGAGTCAAAGTTCTACTGAGGCTGAGTATAGAAGCATGACTGCTGCAATAGCTGAGGTCACTTGGAGCACTGGTTTGCTTGCTAAACTAGATTTTCCAATTGCAATACCAATATCTCTTCACTGTGACAATAAGGCAGCTATACAAATTGCTTCTAATCCTATCTTTCATGAAAGGACTAAGCATATTGAAATAGATTGTCATTTTGTCCGAGACAAACTCAAGAGTGGTCTTATTCAACCTGAGTTTATTCCTGCAACTTCACAGCTTGCAGATGTTTTCACCAAAGGCCTCGGAGCTGCACAACATCATTTTCTTACTTCCAAGCTAGGAGCAGTTGATGTCTTTCACACACTCCTGCTTAGGGGGAGTATTGGATTTTGAGTGTTGTGTTGCATACATAGAGCAGAGGGCAGTTTCGTCTTTTTACCTCTTGACAGCTGTTTAGAGTTGAGTTAGTTGGAGAATTAGTTCGGTGCCTATATATAGGCTTGTAACAGATATTTTGCGTACACTTCCATTCAATAAAAAAATATATCTTCTCCTATCTCTCTTCTAGTTCCTTGATGAATATTCTGGTGATTGCATGTTACATATTTGAGCAATAATTGCTTAAATTGACAAGTACCAAAAGTCCGCTTAGTATCATTTGTAATCTTCAGTGTCGATCACAACTAGAATGTAGACTCCGATCGTGATAGTGACTATATCAACAAATAGAATCATTATTCTAGTCACTCATACATTGCAACTAAATATTGATCAGGATTAGGAGACCATTGTAGGAAAACATTGAGTGGCCTAATATACTCCAAAGATTGGAAAATTTCTATCCTAGACTTAAAGTGACGAAGGTTTTATAGGAACTCTCACCATGAGGATTGTTAAAAGTGAATGCAGATGGTGCACCAAGGGGTAATCAAGGAGAGAGTTCCTATGCTTATCGTTTTAGAGGTTCATAGGGAGATTTACAAGTAACCATTTAGATAGATTCATTGATTCTGAAAAATGTCTTGGAAAGAAATTGGAGACCTCCTTGGAAGATCTTTAACTGGATAGAAGAGATTCAGCCTTAAAGCATGGACACCAAATAACTCACATTTTGAGGGAGGAAACCAAATTAGCAGATCATTTAGTCAAATCGACTATAGATTATGGAGATATGGAAAAATACTCATTTCAGAATATGAGAACAAAGGGGGGAAACCCTTAATAATGACATGTCATAATGTCCATACCTTAGGATCAGAACAACGCAAAATTGTCGATACACAGAAGCGGAATGGGCAAAAATACAATCAGAAAGTGGAAAAGACATGCTTACACGAATACGAGTCATACAACAAAAAATAAAAGTGGACAATTCAAAAAATGCTAAAATCACATCACGTCATGAGTAGAGAGAATACAAAGAACTACTAAACATACTCCATGTAAAACAACAGATTTGCCAGAGAAAGTACTAAAAGAGAAAAGTGTTACAATCAAAAGTTTGAAAATGTAAATTGTTTCTATTAGGTACAAATTCATGGCATGGGAACGTTCAGTATACAAGAAAAAGGGAGGTCAACATTTCATTTCTCTTCGGTAGATAGAGATCATCTAGACTTCAAACTCAACATACAAAATGATAAGAGGAAATCCATAAAAACGTGAGATAGAGAAGCTGAAAGAAGTGTAATCAACCCAGCAACAAATCGAGGTGCAATCACAATGAAAACAAACACATGGATAGATTAAAGCAAATTAAGACCACAATGCACTTAGTATATCGATGATGGAGCTTAGTCACCAGTCTCCACAGATCTACAATCACATGCAAATAGGTGTGTTCATGTATCGGGTTAGTTCGAATTTTTAAAATATCAAATTAAATCATTTGTGTTAGGTTTTTAAATATAAAAATTAAACCAAACCAATAAAACTCGGGTTTTTCAACTTCGAATTTTTGAATTTCTCGATTTTTTCAAATTTCTTGGATTTTTAGACTTTTTTTTCGAAATTCTTGTGTTTTCGAGTTTTTTCTAATGGTTTTGATAAAGTATTTATAAAAACATATAATTAACTTATGATTTAAATATTTCTTTAGTCCTAATAAAATCAATATCTAAGATTTTTTTAAAGAAAAATACAAAATATGATATTATTGAAGACACAAAATATTCAATAAAAAATAATAATGAGATCACATAAACAAATATTACAAATAAATAATTCATAATGAAGATGATCATAATTTTAAAGTACCACATCATACTAAAATAAGTCATAATGAAAATATAATAACTTTAATGTATTAATTCATGCAAAATAAGTATAATAAGACTTATTAATTACATGAGCAAACATTAAAGAAAAATTAAAATTAGATTATGTATTTTAATTATTTTACCCAATGTAAAACTAAAGACAAATATTCATTATTATTGTCATTCTTAGTGTTGGATTTTATTTTTTTTTGCAAGTATTGAAATTGATTTGAACTTTGATTTGAGTTTTATAGTTACTAATATGGAAAACTTAGTTAGATATATCATATTTAAAAATTATTTATCATTTATAGTCATATAAACTAATGTTAATACCTGTATAATTCACTTTAAATATATAATTTAAAATTTTTTCAAAATAAGTCTAATACATTTTAAGACATTCATAATATATTTATATTTCATGTAAATTCATTTTTATACATAGTATAATACGTGATACATCTATGTAATATGTAGAATTCGTTTTTAACATATAATGCAATTATAATATATATATATATATATATATATATATATATAGAGAGAGAGAGAGAGAGAGAGAGATATTACATATATAATTCACTTTTGATACATAATACAGTTACTACAAATGCTAAATATTTTCTAGATATGGTATACCTAGGTAATAAATAAAGAAATATATTTAAAAATAGTAAATATTTTATAAAAGAAACTCAAAGGTAATTATTCCTACTAATATTTATGAACTATAGCATTTATTAGATCATCCAAAATTACAAGTCAAATTAAAAATAATATGTCAAGAGCATAAATTTTATATATATATATATATATGATGTCGGATTGATTTAGCCTCAGATTGATTTTTTAAAATCAAAATCAAACTAATCTAAATATAGTCAAATTTTTTTCGTCAATATCAAATCAAATCAAATCAAATTAATAGTCGAATTTTTTTCTCAGATTGACTTAGTTTATAGTTTAGTTCGATTTTTAATTTGATTTTATTTACCCAAAGATGCAAATATAAAACATTGATGAAGATGAAATCTCAAGATAGCTATGGAGATATAAAAGAGATAACTTTCAAATTGCGATTTTTTTTTCCTTTTATTAGTTTTATTTAGTTGTTAATTTAAAAATAATTTTTTTTTTCGTTTTAGACGACCTCTTTGAGAAAAAAAAAAAAAAGAAAAACAAAAATCGTCCAAGGGCCATAGTTTGCTTCAAGGGCAAAATTGATTATTGAATCGAGTTTTTTGATATGTGTTATTTAGTGTGGGTTTCAGATCCACATAATATAAATAAATTATTTCGCCAGATTTTTTGAAGTGATAAATTCTTCTGAAGAGAAAATTCAAAATTTAAGTCGAACAATGTAATTGAGTGAACTTTTTGTTCCAGAAAGAATAAAAATAACTAAGAAACGAAAAGAAAATGGTGCCATTTTTTTGTATTCAAGTGAGTATTCTGACGTTATAAAAAGGGTTGATTGGTGAAATGAGACTTTGTCCGAAGATGACTTCGCTGGATTGGACGGTCATTGCAGAACACAACCACCAAACACTCACCTCAAATGCACACTTTGTGAGAGCATTCAAGAAAACCAACCCATTAATCCAATTCCCTAAAATCTCTCTTTACGGTAACCATCGCTCGCATTTCCAACTTTGCTTCTCGCAAAGTTCCTACAACACTCCGGAAAAGCCCCATTCATTTGTGACCAAAGGTTTCATCCTTATAACCTTCTCATTCGCTCTTCTGTCCCTTCGCATAGTTTCTACAATTCTTCTTCCTGAGTTTCCTCAAAGATGGAGCCGACTCATCGCATTCTCTAAACAAGCTGAGTCTGAATTGATGAGTTGTTGTCCACAGCATTTGATCAAAGCTGTCGTTGCCTATGAGGATAGGCGCTTCTTTAGCCATTTCGGCGTCGACCCAGTTGGGGTTGCTCGTGCTGTTTTGTCACTATCGTCTCGTGGAGGTGGTAGCACCATTACCCAACAGGTACGAGTGTGCAGATAGGGTGTTTGTTGGTATGTCTCAATGAACCTTTTAAATTTTTGGTATACTTTATCGCGTTAGTATTTTTTTTCTTTTTAGTCATAATTTCTTGTAAAGTCAATTACATAAATTTTTCGGAGTATTTTTTAATCATATTTATTTGAAGAATTTTATAGTTTATAATACTTACAGCTTTTAAAAGAGCAATATAATATAATAGCTTAAAAGAAAGGGAGGGTATAGTAATTAGAAGGACAGCGGATCATTTTTGGGCGTTTGATATCGTGTCATTTTTCTAATAAACTCCTGTCATTAACTGCAGAACACTTTTTTTTTTGAGATCTAAACTATATGATAAAATTTATTTTTTATTATATTAATGTAAAAGGGTTTTATAGTACTTGTCATATATTTTGAAATACATTTAATTTAACTTTGAAGATGCGTCCAATTAACCTGTGCCACATTAAAAGAGGGCACAGAGTGTTTAAGTTCAAGAGTTCCTTGTATTCAGAAAAGAGAAAGCCAGAACTCTCTTTTCTTTATTTTCGATTGATGGCAGGATAGCTAAGCTGACAAAATAATTTAGCAGTGACTCTTTTATCAGTTTAGAAATTTTAGTGGTCGCTATCAACATGCTAAATTTAGAGATAGTGGTCAGAATATTTTAGACAAGAAATGGGCTGTCAGAATGTGCTCAAGTGTATGATGGGTCTCATGAAGACTTAATTTAGGTAGATAAACATTGAACCATAACTCCATGTATACTACAAGTGGTCTGAGGTCAGAAGGATGATTACATGTCACACTTTGAGTTATTTCTTTAGAGTTGTGGGAAACCACCATTCTTGTTTATTAATCTGAAAAATTGCTAGTGTCACCTCAAGTGAATATAAAATCTAAAGTAAACGGTACCTTTTATTTGAATAATGGCTTTAGAGAATATATTATGAGGTCATGGATCATGAGTGGGTCAATTAATAACCATGGATCCAGGCGGTAATGCCACATAGACGCCCTATTTTATGCCCTCAGTTGTTGCTAGCGCCTAATGTGACAGTATATCTCTACTTGGTCACCAATCAATATCAAGTTGGTGTTAATTTATGTGGTCAACTATAAGCATTAGAGAAAGTATGAAAAAGCAAATGCAGCAAGTAATAGCAGACCAGTTCCAGCCTCATCTATACAATTTTCAGCCAAGCTGTTTTTGTTCTTCTTTCATCATTACTCCATATGGAGTTCCTCTTATTCTTTTCCATTTTATCTTTCTCCACTATTCCTGTCTTTGGTTTTACGTTGACAGAATTTGTCTATCCCAATTTTACCGCTTCCAATTTCCAATTTATGGATAGCGCTGGAAGTTTCTTGGTTTCCCGAAATGGAACATTCAAAGCTGCTATGTTCAATCCTGCTTCTGATCAAGATAATTTCTGTTTGTGTCTTATCCATGTTGAATCCAATACCATTATCTGGTCTGCAAATGGTGATGCACTTGTTTCAACTTCAGGAATTATGAGGTTGACCAAGAATGGTATTATTATTACTGAGAAAGATAGCAGTTTTAGGTGGTCAACTCCACCATTAAAGTTAGCAGTTTACGCGATGCAGCTAACTGAGGCTGGAAATCTCCTTCTCCTTGATCAGTTTAATCGAACACTTTGGGAAAGCTTTAATCATCCGACAGATACAATTGTAATTGGACAGAAGTTGCGTGTTGGCATGATGCTTTCAAGTTCAAAAGCAAGTGATGACTTGTCAAAGGGTCATTACAGGCTTTCTTTGACTGCTTCCGATGCTATGTTACAGTGGCAAGGTCTGACATACTGGAAATTGTCCATGGAAACCCGAGCTTATACTAATTCAAACTATGCAGTGGAATACATGTCTGTCAATCAAACAGGTCTGTATCTTTTTGGTCAAAATGGTTCTGTAGTTGTGATAATGGTGAACTTGTTACAATCCACTTTTCGAATTGCCAAATTGGATGATTCAGGTCAGTTGATCATTATTAGTTTTGTTGGCTCTGACATCAAAAAAGATTTTGTTGGCCCAGTGGATGGGTGTAGAATACCTTATGTTTGCGGAGGGCTTGGTGTATGCGCCTCCGATGTGTTATCAGATGATCCTAAATGTTCCTGTCCTGCTAACTTCAATCTTAGATCGCATAATTCAAGCAGCTGCGTGCCTAGTGACAGTTCCTATGCTTTGCCAGTTTCTTGTAATTCCACCAACTACAGTAATCTGTCAAATTCATCCTCCATGTCATACATAAGACTGGGCTTTGGTATGGATTACTTTACTACTGATTTTACCAAGCCCTTCAGGGATGGGGTAAACTTGTCCGTATGTCAAAATCTTTGCTCAGTAGACTGTTCATGTGTGGGGATATTTTATGCAAACTCGTCTGGTTCTTGTTACAAACTTGAAGATGAAATAGGGTCAATTATGTTAAGGACAAGCATAAATAATGGTCTTTTTGGATTTGTTAAGATCCTAGTTGGAGTTTCAACAACCATAGGGGACAGTGATAATTTCGATCAGGAAACTGCAGACTTCCCTTCAGTTGCAACAGTGCTCTTACCTTTCACAGGAATCTTCCTATTGATGGCGCTGGCTTTCATTTTGTGGAGAAGATCTAGACCCCAAAGAATAGGAAAGATAGAATCAAAAAGAAGTCAACCCAGTTCTCCTTCTTCAGAGGACCTGAATGCCTTCTCCATCCCAGGATTACCTGTACGGTTCGAATACAAACAGCTTAAGGCTGCAACTGATAATTTCAAAACTCAGATCGGCGCAGGAGGCTTTGGTGCTGTGTATAAGGGTGTGCTCCCTGACAACTCTTTGGTTGCAGTAAAGAAGATAATAAATTTAGGCATTCAAGGGCAGAGAGACTTTTGTACTGAGATTGCTGTCATTGGTAATATTCACCACATAAACTTGGTCAAGTTGAAAGGTTTCTGTGCTCAAGAGAGACAACGCTTATTGGTTTATGACTATATGAACCGTGGATCGCTTGATCACACTCTTTTTGGTAATGCGCCTGTCTTGGAATGGCAAGAACGGGTTGAGATAGCTCTTGGTTCTGCCCGGGGGCTTGCATACTTGCACAGTGGCTGTGAACAAAAGATTGTGCACTGTGATGTGAAGCCAGAGAACATTCTCTTGCATGATAATTTTCAGGCAAAAATATCTGATTTTGGCCTCTCCAAGCTGCTGAATCGTGAACAGTCCAGTCTATTCACAACAATGAGGGGGACTCGTGGCTACCTTGCTCCGGAATGGCTCACAAGTTCTGCAATCTCAGACAAAACTGATGTATATAGCTTTGGAATGGTACTCCTTGAACTTGTAAGTGGAAGGAAAAACTGTTCTTTAAGAACACAAAGTCACAGCCTTGATGATAGTGCTACTGGAGATCACTCATCATCTTCATCTGCACAGGGACTTGTTTATTTCCCTTTGTTTGCATTAGAGATGCATGAGCAAGGAAGGTACCTTGAACTTGCTGATCCAAAACTTGAAGGGCGGGTCAGCAGTGGAGATATTGAGAAGTTTGTGCGGGTAGCATTGTGCTGTGTCCATGAGGAGCCATCTCTCAGGCCAACTATGGTTAGTGTTGTTAGCATGTTGGAGGGCGAGATACCACCGACTTCACCAAGAATAGAATCTCTAAACTTTTTACGCTTCTACGGACGACGTTTTTCAGAGGCATCAACCATGGAAGAAGCTGGGGGCCAGATTGATGCCATGTTATATCCACAAGCAAATACTTTTCATACAACCTCTCAGAGAGTCTCTAATGCTTACTTCTCTTATATTTCATCCCAACAGATCTCTGGTCCAAGATAGTCTAGTTGGTGCTTCTTGATTATATAGAAGTGGAGTGCATATAATTTGTAAATTGTAGTCCAAATGTATATTAGGTTACTCATGAAAAACCATGAAAGTTGAATTTATAAAAAGGGAGTGCATTCCATTCTTAACTCTTGGTTCAATCTTGTTTAGATACAACAAATGTGTTTGATGTCTGTGTCCGGTAAATGGAACAAGAGATGAGCTTCACCTTCATGATATTCTGATTTCTTCCATTGTAAATAGCTAGCACCTTCTTATGACTTCCTCGTTCAGCATAGAAATGTATGTTTCATCCTGAAACCTCCACTATGACCATCCTTATTCCCTTTGCCCACCCTTCAACCCCAGTAATTAGGAAAAGATCTTGTTTTATGCTGAAGTATATATTATTCTTCATAAATATGTGTAAAATGCCTGACAATCATAACAATGCAGATGGAAATTCAATAACTCAATCTCTTAAATGAGGACCAAGTGGAGTGTTAAGAGCTTACTCTAGATTTTGTTCAACAAAGAGCATTTCCCTTTTTTCCTTTTTAATGAACACAAAGGGTACTCTCCTTCCAACTGGCCCTATCTGGATCTCAACTGGAGCACTTGCAAGAGATTCAACTATACTAAACAAAGAAATCAAAAATGATTTTTACAGCATCCCTAATTTAACACGATTTCTTATGCTCATGAAGTAATATGTGACATCATCTTTTTGAAATTCTAATCTGAAGATCTAGTTAATGTTTTACTTTTTTCCTTCCTTTTTGTTTCCAAAAAGGATCTAGCCAATTGTAATGCCTTTTCAAAGTTCAGGTGACTGCCAGCTTTTCTTTTTACAACTTCATCCTTTATTATTAGTCAGGAATTCAGAATTTAAGTTCAGTTTGTTGAGATCATGTTTGTACCATTACTAAAGTTTCATCTATGTGCCAAATACATCCGTATCACTGGAATTCCTTTTTCTTTTTGTTCTTCCTTTTTCTCTTTTCTACTTGTTCAATTCCTTCAAAATGCCTCCATTATCTGAATGCAAGTCATAGGAACTTCCATTTCTATTCGTTCTTTTCCAAACTGTAGTTTCCTCTTTGGTATTAGATACAGGCTAAAATTAATATCAAGCATCAGTCTGATGACGAATCTTGGAGAAATAATTGGAAGTTTCATTATGGTGTAAACTGATTCTCTGTTTGCTTCTCACGTCATTATTCCTGATACTTGTGCGTCAATCTTAATTTTCTGCATCTCTGCTTAAAAAATGACATTGTCTACCACGTTAAAATGTTCTTTATTCTCACCGTTTACCTGTGAATTGGTTCTATTAATTGGAGGGGCAAGTGTTTGGCTTTTTGCATGTGTTGTTAGACTCTTTTTCAAGACCTGTATTTCATAATCTACTTATCCTTGGCAGCTTGTCAAGATCTCATTGTTGAAGAATGAACACACATTCCTGCGGAAAATTGTTGAGATGATTCTGGCTTTAGCACTAGAGGGAACAATCTCAAAAATGGAAATCTTGAGTGCTTATTTGTGTAAGGTCAAGTACATCTTTGTTGTTGCTATCATAACTTCATTCACAAATTACTTCAGCGTCTGAAAAATAATAGCATTTCGCCTTTGACTTTTTCTTCATATTAATTTATTTTTTCATTAGATCAATTTGTTTATGTTCCAGTTGTGGTATCAGGGATGGAGATAAAACTGAGATATGCAAATTGTCCTTTCTTGGTTAAAAAGCATCAACAAATGATTTCAACTATATTGTCAGATGGATATGTATTTCATGTTCGTCCCTCCATGACATGTCCCTGTAATCTATTTGGTTTTCCTCTTGTTATGTGTGAATTCTAACAAAGACCAAGGCAAAACAGATATATTGGGGACATGGTATTTGTGGTGTTCAATCAGCATCAAAATTGTATTTCGGAAAGCACATATCCCTTCTTAGCTTGGGAGAATGTGCGATGCTTGCAGCAATGATACCAGCGCCAGAGCTCCGGTCACCATTCAGGGACACTAGCAGGTTGTAGCTCATAGAAACTTGTAACTTACTTTTTCCCTGTTGGACATAGCTTCTTCTGGTCCTGAGTGCTTATGCGGTACTTCTGCATTCTATTGCTTGTCTGGAAATATAAACCTTGATGTGATATCCTCAGAGGAAAGACCTTCCAAGCTAGAGTTCTGAAAAGGATGGTGGAATTTGGATTTCTTGATGTAGAGATGGCAAGCATTGCTGTAAAACAACATCTCAGATATAATTCTGGAAGCCCAGATCATTCAGATGGGTTCTTGGTTATATCTTCTTTCTCTCAAGAGGTAAATACAGATTACTTGTTACTTTTTTTGACCTATCAAAAGAACCTTTTTTCAGTTTCGTTTAAATTTTGAACCGGTGGATTTTCCTTGTATGAATGTCAATGAGATGAATCATCTTTGTCAAATCATACAACAAGATCATAGTTAGTCAGCTCCTTTTCCTGTCATTCCTCAGTTGAAGATCATTTTCCATGTTACATACATTATTATCATGATCATTTTTACTCTTTTAGGCATCCTAAGAAAAACATAACATCTAAAACTTATGAAATGTGATAACTGGCCTAGGAATTACTAATATTTATCCAGCATTGACAACTCCAAATAAAATTTTCACTAACTAGCTTCTAATTTACTTTGTCTTGTTTCTGTTGAATTATCACTTAGCATTCAACAAATTGCGACGGTGGTGTATTCTCGACCATCAAGAGAGTATGGGACTGGGAAACAGAAAGCAAAATATGGGAAGTGAAAGAGGACATGGACAGATGGGAAGCTGGTGTTAAACGATTGGGAAGCATAGATGATTCCAAGTTCAAATCAAAACTTCTTTTTATGATCAGACGTAAGAGATCTCTCCCAACATCCTCTATTGATTTCTGACACGGTTGATGAGTTTCTGATTTGATTATCTTATGCTAGTCGGTTAAATAGTCTTTGTGTGCCAGTGTTTTTGCCAAAGGTGCATTAAAGAGAAACAACTACTATTTGCCACTTTTATTTGGTAGGCAAGATATAAAAGCTGACAAGTGTTTAAAGAACAAGTTGATCTTTTATTCTTATTTAAAGCAATTGACCAAGTGTTTTCTCCCATTCAAAAATTTAATTAGAAAATGGTATACCCTTTAAAAGATCATTAGAAGGAACACCAAAAAGGTCCCAGGAGAATTCAGAGTTGGAGGGACTTTGAACAATGTTGAATTATTGTGCTCCTAATCCTGATACTTTATCAGGTCCCTTTATAAGGAATATCAGAAATCTTAGGAAATAAAGGACAACACACAGATGCACAGAGATATTTTACGTGAAAAAATTTCTTGCTCAAGGGAGGAACAACCACGACCTGTCAACATAGAATTTAACACCAAATCCACTAGGAGCAAAGTAAAGAAATACAACGCACTTACTTCTCTACTGTCCCTTTACAACAAAGACAACCTATGCAACTAGCAATAGTCTAGAGCAACACTGACCCTGCTTCGATCTACCCTACACCACTTGAGTAGTTAGAAAGAAACAACACACCTACACACCTAGAAACTACAACCCTATCTCCAAGGTATGTTTCCACACACAGAACACACTAACAAATAGCTGATCACTTACCTTTATAAGTTGGGAGTGATAATACATTTAGATGCTTACTACAGGAGGAAACTTGCTAACAACACAAAACACCAAAGCTAGTGTCTCTGATTCTTCATATGGGTCTGTTGATGTCTTGCACAAGAAGCGGAGAAGAAGCTTTTTCAAGACAAAAAGTATCTGTTTTTAATCTATTACTTGGTATTTTAAAAGCTTGCTTCAACAACCTGGGACTTCTGCCTTTTATGCTGCTATATGTACAGTCTAAGGACCGTTGGTCCTTTAGTACATTTCAGAAAGACTTCTCACCAACCACAACAACTTTACAGCCTGTTTTCCGTTACTGAATATGATGCGCCAGCCTGATGTCTTACCTGGCACTTGATATAGTTTGTTAATCATCAAAATAATACATATGCAGATACTTGAGTACTTAACAATTTCTCCTTTTTTTGATGATGACAAACTATACCTATAGGAGTACATGTTCCCCCTAAGTATATGATCATCTTTCATTTTTACTTACCTGAGTTCCTCCTGAAACTATGCCTTCCTGAGAACAACAGGATACAACATATCGCACTACAACAAGATGCAATCGCAAATCGCACTGCATAATCAAACTATACTACATAATCACAATAATCAGTATTTCCCCCTTTTTGATGATGACAGATTATACCTACCGGAGTACATGTTCCCCCTGAGTATATGATCCTTTTTCATTTTTACTTGCCTGAGTTCCCCTTTTGGCATCATCAAAAGGAAAAACAGTAAACCAAAATAAAATCACAATCCAAAAATGCGAGGAACAGAACATAGCTGAGTTTAAACGAGATCATAATAGAAGGAAATGGAGTTCAGATTGGAGATACACAAAAGCAACCAGGTCCATGCCATGGCGTAATTCATTCATAATCATCTCCTCAAAAACAACAGTTAAATGCCTTAGACTGGATGAAAAGATACTACACAAGAACAAGATTATAAGAGCTGCAATCATTACATGCAGGGGAGGGAACAAGGGTGGGGACTGTAAGGAACAAAGAGGAATATACATAGGTAAAGAAACTTAGGAACGAGAAGGCTTGGTAGCTAGAGTGTGAATCAGTTTTGCTATGCTTGTACTGTGATCTCTATGAGCTTCTAGAAGTTGCTGGGTGAGGGACTTCACTTCCTTAGTCAATTGGATATTTACTTCCCTTAGCTCTGTCACCTCAGCAATACTAGGCCCTTCTCTGGGTTCCTTGGCCAGTTTAACTTGCATTGTTTCTATTTCAGCATGTTTGATGGCCAATTCCTCAGTCAGCTCCTTTGCCTGAGCTTTTAACGCCTTATTCTGTTCTACAAGATCAGACATGGGAAATCTTTTGGTGCCAGCCTTATGCTCTTTGATCTCACACTCAAAAAGGGTAATAAACGAGAATGACTATTTGATTATCCCCATTATGCCCCTACTCAATTCGATTCCATGATGCTCAAACACCTAGTTGAGCAAATATCGATATGCAAGTTCGTGTTCCCTTCAATCATGTCATAAACCTTGGTCATGTGCTCTAACATAATAACAGGTAGATTTATTTTGACTATGGTACTCAGCTTCTCCATCAGGTACAAATCCGCCATGGTTGCGACTGTTCTCTTTTCAGACCTGGGAAGAAGTACCTTGTTTATGAACTCAAAATACAGTTGATACTGACCTTTAAGAAGCTTCTTGGACACAGTTGAAGAGTTGAGATTTCTCATTTTTCTAGTTGTTACCAAGAATTCCTTAGAAGGGGATTTGTCAGTCACTGTCTTTATCCCCGCAGTCTTGACTTACAAAATTTCCCCCAGCAGTTCCTCAGTTATCCTAAAAGAAACATTTTTCACCTTTGTTTTGAAGCTACCATCCGACTCTATTTCAAGATTGATGTAGAACTCCCTCACTTCCTTCTCATGCAGATAAGGAACAGGCCACTCAAACATGTGACTCCAGCCCTGAACCTCTACTGCATCTACTAGCTCTCTCATGCCCGGATTGTCCTTTGTTGCAGGCTCAAATACTCTACCATTTAACACCTTTTGGGCTTGTAACAAATTCATTCGGTGGTCCTTGGTAAGAGTTTTTTCAGTTCTTCTTCTTTTTATGTGTGAATATGGTCCCTTAAAGGAAGCAGATTCATGCCTCTTTCCCTTGGCGACGATTTTCGTCTGAGTCTTGGAGTCCAGACTCTTTTCAATTTCTTGTTCTTCCGAGTTTGTCCAGTTGATTTCCTCATCTTCTCTAATATTTACAACCTGGTCCTCAGGTTTGTCAGGCTCTACAACTGTGGTATTTCTTAATGTCTTCTTCAAAATATGCTTTTGCGTACTGGCTCTCATAGCTTCACCCAACAATTTCCTTTCTGCACCCCTAGTGGTATAACTACGAACCACTAATCCACTCTTCTCTTCATCAGTTTTTCCTTTGCCTCTGTCTTGTCTGACCTGGTCCCTGATGGAGACAGGATCAGAGCGAACAATAGGTCTCTTGATTCTCTAGGATAGTGGTCTGTTTTCCTCCTCCTCCTCCTCCTCATCTCCTTGTGCCTTTACTTGTGACATAGCAATATTCACCTGTTCCTGTTCACTTACTGGAGTCTCATTATACACTGGCTTCCTAAGAGCTAAAGTTAGATCAAGGGAAGTCGGTTCATCCCTAATACTATGATACCTATCTCTCAGTTCCAGAAGATTTCTGGCTACCCACTCTGGTCCTTCAGCCAGAATGTTGGAATCGGCCCCCTTTTCTTCAGCAATTTCTCCTTCAAAGTGTTTTTCTGACAAAGAAGAGGAGGTGTGACCAATTGGAGAAGTGTTTCGTTGATCTTCGGTGGTACTGTGGGAGGGTTCGATAGGATTTTTAATGAGTGGAAGACTTGGGATTTCAGACTCTATTGGTTCGGCCATGATTGAAGGAGTTGTAGAGGGAGAAGAAGGGCAGGGTTTAAGAACGAAAGGAAGGTTATCTGCAGGTTTTGCAGACTTATGAACCGATGTCAAAGGTGGAGTATTGATGTTTGGAGAGGTATTGGTGTCTCGTTCAATAGTGGCTTGTGAGATAGAGTATTTTAGGCTTTCAGCCATGGTGAAAATAGTAATTTAGGGCTTGGAATCGGTGAGAAAAAACAAGAGGATGAATGAGAGAGTGAGAATGGGAAAACGCAAATAGGAGGGTTTCTAATTTGATGATAGATGAAGGGTTTGAGGTTTGAACATCTTAAAAAAGAAGAAAAAAGAAGCCTCCGGTCCTTGATTGGTTGTGACTCTTCGGGGACTGGTATGAGATGATTGCGATTCAAAGGAAAAGCTGAATCGAAAAGATAGGTCCAAGACATCACGTTGATGAGGTGAGAGATTATGAATAAAAAACATACTTTGTAATGTACCTGCTAGATGAGTCTTTTCAACTCCTTCTTCCTTTAATATTATGTCATTGTCAATTTACCGTCCTGCAAAAAAAATCATACTAATATTTTGAGATTGTGAATAGTATTTTAGATACCTGTTTAATACCTCTTTAGCCAAAAAGGCTTGATTCCTCATGATTTGTTTCTCCATTTGCTGCATTCTGAGTTGCTTAAGCCAGGTCCATCAAATATGTTAGTACATTATGCTTGTGACCATAGCCCCTGTTACATCCCAGACACTGTGTTAATGCAGCTTTTAAGAACCTCTTTGCCGGTTGTACTTGAGCCCTCAACCATAGTGCAAACCAACAACAACATTCACATGTTCATGGTTTTGATCCTCATGAATACTGCAAAGATACATCAATCGTTCATACTACATCAGATCTAGAAGGTTTTAAGTCCTTTCAGCCAAGAACCTGAATCATTCACCTTTTCTATATTAGCATTGGCCGCCTCCTTTGGACTATGTTTGCAGAAAATCAGAATGCAGTTCTGGAAACCCATTTCACTCTAAGAATAGGCAGACAAGGGCCTAATTACAAACCTTTTGGTCCATGGCGGTAGAGATCTAGTCCTTTTTATGGGCTTAAGACCTGATCTCCTTTTCACCTCTTCCTTCATGGGGTGAGATGACTTATGATTGTTTAAAGTTTTTCTTAGAACTTCACACTTTCCTTTCAAATGGCATTTTTTATCGCAGTGCACACACAGAACATTGTCTTCAGCAGATACATACTTGTTGTATGAAATGTAGGGAGGGTCAGTCTTGTTGACATAACCCAGACCCCTCTTTTCAGAGCTCCAACTACAGGACATTTCACCCAGAAGTTTGGATGAAGCAGTCTACTTCATGGACTAGTCCAAATCTTCCTTAGACTTTATCAGGTCCTTCTCAATTATAGAGTTCCTTTCCAGAGCTAAAATTAACTTTTACTTTGCCTCCTTGACCTTTTCTTCCAAAATAGACTCACTTTCACTAATCTTTCTTTTCAGTTTTTCATCAGACTTGCCTTCAGCTTCCATAAGTTTTAGCAGCTTCCCTTTCTCAGTTTCAAGAGTATAACCTTGTCCTCAAGATCAGATACTTTAGTTGTCAGGACCATCTTCTCATCTTGCGATCCATCAACACTATTGCTCAGTAAATCCTTCTCAGTTATCAATTCATAAATAGAGTCAATGAGAACACAAGCCAATTTCTTCAACTTCCTGGTACAGTAGAGATCCAAAGTTTCTTTGAGATTCAACAAAGTTATCTCATCATCATCCTCTTTTTCACCATCTAACTGTGCCATGAAGGCCAAGAGGCCATCATAGACTTCATCATCATCTCTTACTGCGAAAATGGAGGAGTCTTTAGGTTGCTCTTCCTCTTCAGAGTCATTGGAAGAGTTTCCCTAGACTCCTGGTGCCTTTATCATTATCTGATCTCCAGCTGCCTTCTTCTTGTATTTGTTAGGTACCTTTTCCTTCCTTCTATCCTTCCTAGCTCGTTGTCCCTTCTTTGTGATCATTTTTCCCACAAGGACATTCTCTGATGAAGTGTCCTAATTTACCACAACCATGACATAGATCGTTGCTCCTATATGATCTCTCTGCTTTTTCTTGCTTTGCTAGGCCATGACTTTGCCTGACAAATTTTTTGAATCTCTTGGTGAGATATGTCATATCCATATCATCAATCTCTTCATCACTTTGAGCAGTCTTCAGTATTGGTGATTTTTCTTTCTTGCCTTCTCTTTTAGCTGAATCTTGTTTTTTATTCAACTCATGACTACGAAGTATGCCAATGAGTACATCCATTCTTAAGGTCTTTAGGTCCTTTGATTCAATAATTGCATCCACTTTGCTCTCCCAGGACTTGGGAAGAACTCGCAGGATCTTGCGTACTTGCTTGCTTTGGCTAATGGGTTCTTCCAGACACTTGAGCTCATTTGTTATAGCTGAGAACCTGGTCTCCATCTCCTGTATAGTTTCTCCTTCATACATTATGAAGTCCTCATACTGTGATGTCATCATGTCCACCTTGGATTCAATCACCAGTACAGTTCTTTCATGGGCATTTTTCAGACAATCCCAGATTTCTTTGGCAGACTCACATGCTGATATTTTGTTGTACTCCTCTGCACCTACACCGCATACAATAAACTTTTTGGCTTTGTAGTTTTTCTCTATTTTCTTTCTATCAGCTTCAGAGTATTGTTGTCTGGTTTTAGGGATGGATTTTGTAGTGTCTCCTTCTTTCACCTTAGTCATAGGAACATATGGGTCATCTAGAACAATATCCCAAAGTTCTATATCTTCAGCCATCAAGGAATCGTGCATCCTTTCTTTCCACCACCCATAGTACTTTCTATTAAACCTTGGTGGTCTAGTAGAGGATTGTCCTTCCTACAAGTTTAGTGGAGCAGCCATCTTCCCAGAGAATCTCAAGGTGTGAACCAGATAGAGATCCCTGTTTTGATACCAATTATTGAATTATTGTGCTCCTAATCCTGATACTTTATCAGGTCTCTGTATGAGGAGTATAGAAATCTTAGGAAATAAAGGACAACACACAGATGCATAGAGATTTTTTACGTGGAAAAACTCCTTGCTCAAGGTAGGAACAACCACGACCTGTCACTACAAGATTTAACACCAAATCCACTAGGAGTAAAGTAAAGAAATACAACGCACACCTTACTTCTCTACTATCCCCTTACAACAAAGGCAACTTATGCAACTAGCACAAGTCAAGAGCAACACTGACCCTGCTTCAATCTACCTTACACCACTTGAGTAGTTAAAAAGAAACAACACACCCACACACCTAGAGACTACAACCCTATCTCCAAGGTATGTTTCCACACACAAAACACACTAACAAATAACTGATCACTTACCTTTATAAGTTAGGAGTGATAGTACATTTAGATGCTTACTACAGGAGGAAACTTGCTCACAACACAAAACACCAAACCTAGTCTCTCTGATTCTTCATATGGGCCTACTGATATCTTGAACAAGAAGCCAAGAAGAAACTTTTTCAAGACAAAAAGTATTTGTTTTCAATCTATTACTTGGTATTTTAAAAGCTTGCTTCAACAATCTGGGATTTCTGTCTTTTATGTTGCTATATGTACAACCTAAGGACCACTAGTCCTTTAGTACATTTCTGAAAGACCTCTCACCAACCACAACAACTTTACACACTATTTTCCATTACTGAATATGGCACACCAGCCTGATGTCTTACCTGGTTCTTGATATAGTTTGTTAATCATCAAAATAATACATATGCAAATACTTGAGTACTTAATGAACAAGTTCCTCTATGAATAGGTTTTCCAACTTTTGAAACATTTAAGTAAATATGTTGCATTCATTGGTTGGTGCAACTGTGCTAGTATAACGTGCATTTTAGTTTTGTCAATTAGCATCGCCAAACAAGCAACTAAGAATGTTGATGGTTACTTGTTATGAATCTCACCAATCATACACTTGGATTCAAGCATTTTGATTCATTTACAATCGAGATGAATCCTTTTAAAAAACTTTCCTATGCATTTTAAAAGTGTATGTTACGTGTTTGTGTCCACCAAAAATATTTACAACCAAATATCTATAGATTCTTTCCAAAAGTGTACATAATCGGACTAATGTATAAAAAAATAAAATAAAATCAGTTAAAAATGTCTGCATATTTGCTATAACAATAAATGCAATATGTGTGGATAATGACCTTTTTCATAAGGAAAGGGGAAAAAACTGGCTATAAACAGAAGCAACCAACTATAGCATTTAATGTATTATACTTTTTATCTCTCTTCCATTAAAATGTTATAATGATTGTTGTTGAAAATACATATACATACAGCTAACAATTTTTTTCACCAAGTCAAGTAACTAATTAGGTGGAATGACCAGCAGATACAAAAGCAAAATCAATTACATAACTTCTCTTATTTTGTCTTTAGTTCATTTAATGCCTCTTATGATAGCAATGTTGGTATTTAATATGGTAATATTGTTTGTTGATAATAAAATATATGTTGATATATATTTGTACGAATTTGACAAATTTGTTAGCCAAGTTTGATCTCAATATTTAATTGGTGATGTATATTTTTTTAGTTCTTTGGTGAATACGTAATGACAAACATTTAACTTTAATATTTTCTTTGCTAATAATAATGGTAGAATTTCATATATATATATATGTGTGTGTGTGTGTGTGTGTGTGTAAGTACTTTATTTTTATACATTTTGGTGGAAATATTGATATTTTTGAAGTTATTATTAGGAACAATATTTGGGAAAAAAGAGTTTGGTAACAGTATGTATCAGCAAAGTGTGACTCAGCTTCAATGAAAGGATTATCATCAACAACTATTTTTTTTCAATTCCATCTTGAAAATACTTCACACATTGATAGTAAAAGGATGAGACAATTTTATTCTCATGTACCCAGGGTCTACCAAGCAATATATTGTATGAAGTCTTTGCATCGATCATATGCATCCATGCACTGGTGCGCAAATCTCCAATATGAATTTCTAACTTGATGGAGCCTATAGACCTCTACCCCTCTTGGTTGAATCCTTGTATTAACAGACGACTTTCACTAAGTTCCTCAGTCGTGATGCCTAGTTCTTTCAATGTATGGAGTAGGGAGAATGTTAACTCCAGATCCTTCATCAATCAAGATTCTCTTTATCCTGTTCTCTATCACATGACCCACTATGTACAAAGGATGATTATGTAACTTTTTACTGAATAGGAGATCATCCTCTAAAAAAATGTGATTTTTGTATCACATGTATGTGCTTCTTGAGAAGAGGGTTCTACAGGCATCTCAGAAGATAAGGGAGACGTTTTTTATGACGTTTCGCCTATTACTTCTTCTTTACCCATGGGAGACATCTTTGATGAAGTTTTACCTACTATCTCTCCTTTGTCAGTGTTAAAACATGATACCTCATTGTTGTTGAAATGCCCCGGAAAGGTGCCTTAATAATGCCCATATTATAATTTCCATATATCTCAAACTCTGTGCGTAATATCAAAAATTTGACTTTATATTCTTGATCAGGAGGCAAAATTGAGTAGGACATGGGTATAACTCCGATTTTAGAGGACCCGTAGAAAAATTTTATTTTCACTAATCTTGCAATTTCCAGTGTGCATTCGCGTTTGCTCCACGTTGCGGACCCATCGCGGAGCGGTGTTGTGTCTTTCTTATTTTGTCTATTTCAGCCTAAGGCATTGGGTCTTGGCTTCATGCCCTGATATGCGTAAAAACACCTATACTTTGTCATTTTTCAACTCTATATCACTCAAAACACTCTCAAAACCCTCTGTAACACTTAACCAAATATTTCATCCAAATTCAAGTGTCCTCAGCTTAATTTCGAATCTCAAGAACTTCATTCAAGCTGCAAGTTCTCATTCAAATCTACATCAAGGAAATCCCCAAATTTAAGTTATGTGGGTTTCAACCATTGGGTCTTTTCACCCATGGTGTTCAACCTTCCCTTTTATGAAAATTGCATGATTTCAAATTGTATTACTTATAGGTATTACTTATTATGATTATGATTATAAATTATGTTAGGGTTTTATAAAATGTTGATTAGAAACGCATGCCTACCTATTTCAAGCTTATATTATGAGATGGTTTATCTATTGTGATTATGCTTGTTTTGGGCTATAACCCTATGATCTATTATGAGATTCGATGAAGGATTTCAAGGTATCTTACATGAGGGTTTTACTATGTGTTGGTGGTTTAATTTACATTAAGTTTCTCATATTATTTCACTATTGAATTGCATGATTTTGAACTAACATTGCACACCCACCAAGTGTTTGATAAAATGTCTTGATAAGGATTCTTGAGCTATTGATGATCTA
This sequence comes from Solanum sejunctum, assembly GCA_025642045.1. Classification (NCBI taxonomy): domain Eukaryota; kingdom Viridiplantae; phylum Streptophyta; class Magnoliopsida; order Solanales; family Solanaceae; genus Solanum; species Solanum sejunctum. Next base: position 6,557,668 of record JAOTQJ010000007.1, read on the forward strand.
TTGCATGGATTATGAATCAAGTGACTATATGATGATTAAGGGATTATATGTATATATTGAATTCATGAAAATTATCTATAGTGTTGCAAGTTGACCACAACTTATTGAGGGGGTGATATGCCTTGACCACTTTGATGGGGGTATTATGCCGATCTACCATGTTGAGGGGAATATACCTTGACCACTATGATGGGGGTGCTATGCTTATCTACCATGTTGAGGGGTATATACCTTGGCCACTTTGATGGGGGTTGCTATTCCCATCTACCACGTTGAAAGGTATATACCTTGACCACTTTGATGGGAGGTGTTATGCCCATCGACCATGTTGAGGGGTAGATACCTCAATCACCTTCTAAGGGGGTGGCATGCCTTGGATTCCAACTAATAGCTTGCTTGGTTTATGATGATGATCTCTTCCTACACATGTAATCTATATCCTTTAGCTATATGTTTTACAAGCATGTTTTACTTCAGGCATTCATCATGCATGCCATATTGATATTATACTTATCTATTGCCTATTAATATGCATTTTGACTATATTGGCTTATGTCTTGTTCCATTGCATCGTACATGCTTAGTACATTCAAAAGTACTAATGCATACTCTATACCTACATGATGTTACCATGTTGAAATCGGAGCTCCTCATGATCATCCTCCACATGGTCAGTTTTGGCATCTTAAAGATAAGTTTTTGATGAGTCCTCAAGTTCGGGGACACTAGCTATGCTACTCTTGCTTTCGCTATCTCTTTATGTTGAACATTTGATACTATGAGGGTGAGACCGAAAAGTGTCTTGGCCCTGCCTAATCTATGTTTAGAGGTGTTATTGGAACAATTGGCGTATCTATACTTTGAGCTTTGACTCTTTATACTTTATGAATGTTAAGACTTTCCTTAGCCCATTTTTTCCTTATTTATATTCTTGTTGTTGATTATTTTGCTTCCGTAATCAAGAATGTGTAATTGATATGCTAAGAGACTTGTTTGAGTTCTCATCTGTTGTGTCACGTCTAGGCCCTAGACTTGGGTCGTGACAAACTTGGTATCAGAGCACTAAATTATTAATGCTTCTCGGAATCTAACACACCGCGTCAATTAGAGTCTTTGTTCATAGTTGTGAAGTGCACCACAACTATAAGTAAGAGGCTATGAGGTATTTTCGAAAATGTTTCCCTTCTTTATGATCTATGTCGTGCTTTACGAGTAAGGTAAGGTTTTTTCCTCTAACAAATGTTCTTTGCTATTCTAGATCATACTGATTTCAAAAGGAAGAAGATCCCGTATTCCCGAGGAGCAACTGGCCCCTCCCGTCGTCAAGCTCCTCATGATGGGGGAGTGACCCATGAAGAGTTTTGGGATGCTATTACCATGTTGGCCATGCCATGACTAATCAAATCAACCAAGGGGCCCAAGCCCCTCATGCTCCTACTTTGGCCTCTAGGGTGAGGGACTTTACTAGAATAAACCCACCGGAGTCCATGGGTCCAAGGTGGATGAGGATCCAAAAGATTTCATTGACGAGGTGTATAAAGTGTTGTCTATTATGGGGGTTAATTCGGAGGAAAAGGCGGAGTTGGCGGCCTACCAACTCAAAAGAGTGGCTCAAATTTGGTTCACCCAATGGAAGATGGAGAAGGGGAACAATAATGTCATTCCTTTGGGAAGAGTTCAAAGTGGCATTTCTCAACTGACTCTTTCCTATCGAGCTTAGTGTGATGGCCCGCCACTTGTTCTTAAAAACAAGGAAGAATCTAGAGTCAAGGAGAAGAAACTAGAGTCTTTGAGAGGTTTCTGGAGACTCTAAAACATTGTGGATAGCTCTTGAAGTTCCTTGGAAAACTCTAGAGAAGTGTGGAAGACTCTAGAGATGTGTGGAAGACTCTAGAGATGTGTGGAACTCTCTAGAGATATGTTGAAGATTCTAGACATGTGTGGAGCTTGAAAGAGGATCCTAGAAGATTCTAGAATTGTATAGAAATATCTTGTAGTCTTTAGTTCTCTCTAGAACAGTATGGAAGATTCTAGAGAGGGGACTAAAGTGTAAATAAGTGAGAAACTTGTAAGTAATTATTACTTATACTTTGGCCCCTAGGTAGTAGTATAAATAGGAGGGCCACTCATTTGTACAAACCATCCAAGAAAGTTGTAACGATCTTCCAAGTGTTCTAAAGAGTTTTCTTTCTAAAAGCTCTCTTATCTTCTTAATCTAGCTTCCCTTACCGATCTTAGTGAAAAGGCTTACTTGAGCTTATAAGATCGTGAAAGATTCGTGAGTAAGTTGTCAAGTGTCGCACGGAAGTCTTAGCGAAGGTCTAATCCCGTGACATTAGGGAGCCTAAAATGATGGAATTTATGAATCTAAAGTAAGGGTCTATGACTGTGATGGAGTATGCCCTCAAATTCAACCAACTCTCCAAGTTTGCTCCATAATTGGTTGCCGAACTAAGATCTAGGATGAACAAATTTGTGTCGGGTGTGTTCGACTTGGTGAATGAGGAGTGTCGTACCTACATGCTCATAGGTAATATGAATTTGTCCCGCCTCATGACATATGCTGAACAATTAGAGGGAAAAAAGTTTAGAAAGAGAAAAAGTGGTGAGGCTAAGAGGGCCCGTTTTGAAGGTAGATTCCAAAGTCCTGAGGGTGGTTGGTTTCTTCAAGGCCAAGGGTCTTTCAATGCTCCTAATAGAAGGTTTGCTAATGACAACCCAAGGGTCCAAGGTGGTGGTAACCTAATGTGCTCAAGATGTGGTAGAGGCCATAATGGCCCGTGTTTGAAGGGCACTAATGCATGCTATGGTTGTGGTGAAGTGGGTCATAAGGTGATGGATGTCCTCGTAATCAAAACGAGGATAGAGATGATCGTCAACAAGGCCAAGGTGCAACTGCTGTCCAAAAGGAAGAGGAGGCCAACAAGGGGGTGCTCCAAGGCAAAATAGGTTTTACGCTCTTCAAGGGAGGATAGATGCAGTTTTCGATGTCGTCACCAGTATGTTAAAGATTTTTGATTTGATGTGTATGCATTGATAGACCCGGGCGCCACTTTTTTTTTATTACTCCTTTTGTTACCAAAAAAACTTCATGTTAGTCCCGGATTGTTGTGCGAGCCTTATGAAGTGCCTACTCTTGTTGGTGCATTCATTGTTGCTAGAAGATTCTATAGAAATTGTCCCATGCTCATTTTGCATAAAATCTTGCCTTGTGATTTTGTTTAATTAGATATGGTGGACTTTGATATCATTCTTGGGATGGATTGGTTACATGCATATTATGCTTGTATTGATTGTAGAACCCATAGGATCAAGTTCCAATTCCCTACTGAGTCCGTCTTGAGTGGAAAAGTTGCGATGTGGTGGTCAAAGGTAGGTTTATTTCTTGCATTAAGGCCCAGAAGTTGATTTCTAAGGTTGTCTCTACCATTTTTGTGAGAGTTAGGGATGTTGAGTCCAAATTCCTTCCTATAGAGTCGATTTTGGTAGTTGATGAGTTCGTTGATATCTTTCCCAATGAGCTTCCCGGTGTTCCTCCCGAAGGGGGAATAGACTTTGGTATAGACCTTCTTCTCGATACTCAACCCATTTCTATTTTCCCTTACCATATGGCCCCAACGGAGTTGAAGGGGCAATTGAAGGATTTGTTGGAGAAGGATTTTTTAAGGCCTAGTAAATCACCTTGGGGTGTACTAGTGTTGTTTATGAAGAAGAAAGATGCCTCTCTTTGAATGTACAATGATTACCGGCAACTTAATAGGGTCACCATAAAGAATAAGTACTCTTTATCAAGGATTGATGACCTTTTTGATCAACTTCAAGGGGATGGTCATTTCTTTAAGATTGATCTTCGGTCCGGATATCACCAAGTGAAAATGAGGAAGTGCAACATTCCCAAGATGGCTCTCCGGACTATGTATGGGCACTTTAAGTTTGTGGTTATGTCCTTTGGGTTGACTAATGCATCGGCTATATTTATGGATCTTATGAATAGGGTCTTTAAACCCTACCTTTACTTATTTGTGGTGGTTTTTATTGATGATATCTTGATCTATTCACATAGTGAGGAGGAGCATATGGATCACTTGAGGGTGGTACTGCAAATCTTGAGGGAGGAGAAGTTGTATGTCAAATATGAAAAATGTGAGTTTTGGTTAAAAGAGGTAGTTTTTCTAGGGCATGTGGTGTCAACTGATGGCATTAAGGTGGACCCTAAGAAGACGGAGGTGATTAGAAAAAAGCCTAGGCCTTTGACTCCATCGGACATTAGGAGTTTCTTGGTTTTGGCGAGTTATTACCAGAGGTTTGTAAATGGGTTCTCCTCGATTGCTTCTCCCATGACTAAGTTGACCCAAAAGAAGGCGAAATTTGTGTGGATCAACGAGTGTGAAAAGAGTTTTCAAACTTTGAAAGATAAGCTTGTCTTCGCTCCTATCTTGTCTCTATCAGAAGGATTGGAAGCTTTGTTGTGTATTGTGATGCCTCAAGAATTGATTTGGATTATGTTTCGATGCAAAATGGTAAGGTGATAGCGTATGCCTCTAGGCAACTTAAAGTGCATGAGAAGAATTATCCTACCTATGATCTTGAATTGGCTGACATGGTATTTGCTTTGAAAATTTGGCGTCACTACTCGTATGGGATCATGTTGATGTGTTCACTGATCGTAAGAGTCTCCAATATGTGTTCACACAAAGGATCTTAACTTGAGACAAAGAAGGTGGTTAAAGCTCATTAAAGATTATGATATGAGTGTGCATTATCACCCCGACAAAGATAATGTTATGGCCGATGCTCTAAGTAGGGTGTCTATGGGTAGTCTAACTCATGTTGATGATAGTGGTAAGAGGTGGCTAGAAAGGTCCATCAGTTGGCTAGATTGAGGGTTAGGTTGGAGGAAGTTGACAATGGTGGTATAGTGGTTGTTGATGGTTCTAAATCTTTATTGATTGAGAAGGTAAAGGCAAAAGAAGATCTTGGCCCCGCCTTGCTAGAATTGAAGGCCTTGGTGAAAGATGGTAAAGTGGGAGTTTTCTCCCAAGGGAGAAATGGTGTCCTTAGGTACCAAGGTAGATTGTGTATGCCTAGTGTTGATGACTTGAGAAAGAAGATTTTAGATGAAGCTCATAATTCTTCCTATTCCATTCACCCCGGTTCTACAAAAATGTATAGAGATTTCAGAGAAGTGTATTGGTGGGGTGGTATGAAGAGAGACATTGCCAAGTTCATATTCGGGTGTCATAATTGCCAACAAGTAAAAGCGGAACATCAAAGGTCGTGTAGCCTAGCCCAAGATATAGAGATTCCTACTTAGAAGTGGGAGGAAATCAACATGGATTTTATGGTTAGGTTGCCTAAGACTAGGAAACATTTTGATTCTATTTGGGTTATGGTTGATAGAATGACAAAGTCGTCTCATTTCTTACCAGTCAAAACTACTTATGTTGCCGAAGATTATGTTAAGTTGTATATACATGAGTTGGTTAGATTGCATGGGGTGCCTTTGTCTATCATTTCGGATCATGGTGCTCAATTCACTTCTCACTTTTGGAGGTTTTTCCAAAGAGGTCTTGGTACAAAGGTAAAGCTTAGCATGGCCTTTCATCCTCAAATGGATGGCCAAGCCGAGAGAACTATCCAAACTCTTAAGGATATGCTTAGAGCTTGTGTTTTGGAGTTTAAGGGTAGTTGGGATGATCATTTTTCACTCATTGAATTTGCTTACAACAATAGTTACCACTCAAGCATTGGTATAGCTCCTTTTGAGGCTCTTTATAATAGGCGTTGTAGATCCCCGGTTGGGTGATTTGAAGTGAGGGAGATGTCTTTGCTAGGTCCGGATTTGGTCATGGAGGCTTTGGAGAAGGTGAGGTTGATAAGGGAGAGATTGAGAACAACCCAAAGTAGACAAAAGTCATATTTCAATGTAAGAAGGAGGGATCTTAAATTTAAGGTTGGTGATTGGGTTTATTTGAAGATCTCACACATGAAGGGTGTGGTTCGATTTGGGGTAAATTGAGCCTGAGGTTTGTGGGTCCTTGTAGATTAGTATTGAGGAGGTTTGGTAAGGTGGCCTATGAGTTGGAGTTGCCCATAGAAATGAATATGGTTCATCTTGTCTTCCATGTGTCTATATTGAGAAAGTATGTCGGTGACCCAAATGTTATTATACCTTTGGGTGTTGTGGGTGAGGTGGAAGGTAATTTGATTATGAAGAGGTTCCGATAGAAATCTTGGATAGACAAGTGAAGAGGTTGAGAAATAAAGTTGTATCTTCTGTCAAGGTTCATTAGAGAAACCAACAAGTTGAAAGTGCCACATGGGAAGCCGAGGCGGACATGAGAAAGCGATATCCATATCTCTTCCACTCTACTCAAGCCTAAGGTACTAATTTAAGTTCCTCTATATGATTCCAAGTCTTAAGTTTTAGCCCTTTATGTCATTTTCCATGGATCCATATTTATGTTCACAAGTTTATGGTGATTTTTGACACTTATGTTGAGATTTTTGAAAATGGTGTTTAAGTACATTGTTGCATTCTTGTTGGGCTAAAATCTTTTGGTTACTTCTCCTATGTACGTTTCTTTAATATTCGAGGATGAATGTTTCCAAGGGGGAGATATTGAAACGCACAAAAAAGGTGCCTCGAAAATGCCTATAGTTGTAACTTTTACATATCTCAAAATTCGTGCTTGAAAATCTGACTTCATATTCTTGATTGAGTGAGGGGTGGGGGGCAAAAATTGAGTAGGAAATAGGTATAACCCCAATTTTAGAGGACCCATAGCGAAATTTCATTTTCGCCAACTTTGCAATTTGTCCCAAGCTTAATTCCGAATCTCAAGATCTTCATTCAAGCTTCAAGTTCTCATTCAAATCTACATCAAGAAAATCCCCAAATTCAAGGTATGTAGGTTTCAACCATTAGGTCTTTTCGCCCATGGTGCTCAACCTTTTCTTTTATGAAAATTGCATGATTTCAAGTTGTATTACTTATGGGTATTACTTATTATGGATTATGTTTATAAATTATGTGGGGATTTTATGAAATATTGATTAGAAACACATGTCTACCTATTTCAAGCTTATACTATGAGATGGTTTGTCTATTGTGACTATGCTTGTTTTAGGCTATGAAACTATGATCTATTACGAGATTCGATGAAGGATTGCAAGGTATCTTACATGAGGGTTTTAAAATGTGTTGGTGGGTTGATTTATATTAAGTTTCTAACGTTATTTCATCTTGAATTATATGGTTTTGATCTAGCATTGAACACCCCCAAGTGTTTGATAAAATATCTTGACAAGGATTCTTGAGCTATTGATGGTCTATTGCATGGATTATGAACCAAGTGACTATATGATGATTACGGGATTGTATGTATGTATTGAATTTATGAAAAGTATCTATAATGTTATAAGTTGACCACACCTTGTTGAGGGAGTGATATGCCTTGACCACTTTGATGAGAGGCGTTATGTCCATCTACCATGTTGAGGGGTATATACCTTGACCATTATGATGGGGGGTGCTATGCTCATCTACCATGTTAAGGGATATATACCTTGGCCACTTTGATAGGGGGTGTTATTCCCATCTACCATGTTGAGGGGTATATACCTTGACCACCTTGATTGGAGGGGGGGCTGCTGTGCCTATCTACCATGTTGAGGGGTAGATACCTCAATCACCTTCCAAAGGGGTGGCATACCTTGGATTCTAAGTAATAGCTTGCTTGGTTTATGATGATGGTCTCTTCCTACGCATGTAATCTATATTATTAAGCTATATGTTTTGCAAGCATATTTTACTTCAAGCATTGATCATGCATGTCATATTGATATTATACTTATCTATTACCTATTACTATGCATTTTGACTATATTGGTTTATGTCTTATTGCATTGCATCCTACATGCTTAGTGCATTCAAACGGACTAACGCATACTCTATGCCTACATGATGTTACCATGTAGGAATCAGAACTCCTCACGATCATCCTCCACGTGGCTAGTATTGACATCTTGAAGATAAGCTTTTGGTGAGTGCAAAAGTTTGAGGACACTAGCTATGCTACTCTTGCTTTCGTTATCTCTTTATGTTGAACTTTGATACTATAAGGGCAAGCCCGAAAAGTATCTTGGCCCCCGCCCAATCTATGTTTAGAGGTGTTGTTGGAATAATTGGTAGATCTATGCTTTGAGCTTTGACTCTTTATGCTTTATAAATGTCAAGACTTCCCTTAGTCCCTTTTTCCCTTATTTATATTCTTGTTGTTGTTTACTTTGATTCCGCGACCAAGGATGTGTAATTGATATGCTAAGAGGCTTGTTTGGGTCCCTTTCGGTTCCCATTCGTTGTGTCAGGTCTAGGCCCTAGGCTTGAGTTGTGACACTTGTCTTGGGCAGTTCTAGTGTGAAACCAGCTCAGCAAGAACTTTCCAAAAGTCAGACGACGTCGTGGCTCCTGGTAGTGTGCACTTCCACCTTTGCTTTCTTTGGACGGGTGACTAGCTTTTGCTTCTTTCGTCTCCTCACCATTCTTTCTCTGGTCGGTTGCTTAGATGATTCTCTTCGTCAACTTGTCCTGTTACGTCGCCGCCTAGTCAAGAGAATCCATCTTTCATCATCATCTCTATCTGTTTGGATTTTGTCGAGCTCTATGGACTTCTTTTTTTCAGAGACATATATTTGGATCCGGTCAGTGAGCAAAAAGTGATAGAAATTTGGTTAGAACTAGTTTTTCCATCATTAAGGACAATCTTCTCTTCCCTAGCCAATTGCATGACTTTGTCCTCGAAGACGAAACACTTTTCAAGAGGATGACCCAAAAGTCTATGATATTTGTAATAGTTTGGATCATCAGTTTTTCCAGCTTCATCGGGTCGTTTCATCCCCAGTAACTCGATGAGCTTCAATTCAACCAATTCGTCAAATATTTGAGAAACATTAGAATCCAGAAATGGGTATTTTTTTTCTTGCATCTCCTTTAAAGTAAACTTTCGATTTGGACGCCCTTGAAAAGTTGTCTTCACACTCTGGTTCCTGCTTTCCTTTGTAGTGAACTTCACAAGCGATACGTTAACATTCATGGATTCCTTGTTATCATTCTTGAGCACAAATTTGCTCTTTTTCTGAGGTTCCTGCTTGTCCTTTCTTTGCGAGGATCATCGACAGGCATCATATCTTTTCCTGCAGAAGACATGCTTAACTTTATTTCATGAGCGCGAATAGCTAAATGTTTAAAGGATTTTGGCTTGATTCCTTGTAAGATCTAGAGAAGCCCCAGTGCATTTCTTGTATATACATTTCTATTGCAGAAGCTTTGCTGAGTCTATCTTTGCAATTTAAGCTCACATTTCTCTATCAATTTATGAAGTTGATGACTGGTTCATCTTTCCTTTGGCGAGTATTTGTGAGTTCTACCATGCTCACTATGCGCCTTGTGCTATAGAAGCGATTGAGAAACTCATGCTCTAGTTGCTCCCAACTATCAATGGAATGAGGTTCAAGGTCAGTGTACCAGTCAAAGGCATTCCCCTTTAAGGAGCGAACGAACTTCTTGACGAGATAGTCTCTATAGGTCCCAGCATTATTACATGTTTCCACAAAATGTGCCACATATTGCTTTGGATTTTCCTTGCCCTCGAACTATTGAAATTTGGGAGATTGATAACCAACAGGCATTTTAAGACTGTCAATCCTTGCAGTGTAAGGCTTGGCATCCATATGGGAAGACTTGGCAGAGACTTCATACTTGTCTTTAATGGTTCCTTCAATGAACTTCTTTAATTGATCAAGTGGGATCATTCCTTCGACAGAAACTGGCAGCTCCTTGAGAGTCGACGCCTGCTTCATAGGATTTTCAGTCTTTTGAATCTCAATACCCTTTCCAGTTGCATGGTTAGATTTCTCATCTAATAAGCCATCTACTATATCCATCAACGTATCAATGCGAGACTTTATTATTGCATATGCCTAGTCAATCCTTCGATCATCGTTGTCAGATTTGAAAGTCGTTCCTCTGTGGATGTAGCATTAGTTGTCATTGCTTGCATGACTATTGGAGGAATTGAAGAGTAGCATGGATTATTATGAAAGTTGATCTGCAGAGGGCTCACATTATGCGATGCATATGGAGAAGATTCATTAGATGAGTCCTGGTCTTTCTTCGCTGTAAAGTACTTGGAATCAGAGACCTCAAGTAGAGCCAAAGTCTGCTTGATCTTCTCAGCGACACTACTTCCTTCTTCTGAAGCATTTGTAGAGGACCTCGCTCTTAGGGGTTGAAGATCCAAAATCAGGATTTGGTGCGGACGACACTTGTAGTGTTTGTTGTTCGAGCTTAGTAGCTTTGCTTCTTATAACAGCTCCTATGCTTTCAAAAGTAACACCCAGGATCTCTTCCACTTCAGCGGGGAACTTGGAATCAGCAGCTTTAGAGGAAGTTGATTAGGAGATCTTCGTGGAAGCCATTTCAGTATTCTTTGTTACTTGAAAAGTTGAGATGAGAGATAGAGATTGTCCCAATGGGCATGCCAGAATTTGTATGACAATAAAATTCGCATCGACAAAATAATAATCAATGAGCAAAAAATATTGCAACAACCGTAGTATTTTATTTCAAGGAGTGAGTTCTACATCTCTATAAATTCTCTGATTCGCCTTTTCAAATATAAATTCAAGGACTTTTTAGCTTGATCTTAATTTTGAAAAATTTGATGAATTTGATCTTGACTTGTATTTGAATTCAAGGGCTTTCGGGCTTGATCTTGAATTCGGTAGTCCTGATCTTAATTAAATGATTCGTGAACTTGAACTTGATATGAACTCGTTCTTAAACTTGATCTTGACTTGTATTTGAATTCAAGGATTTTTGGCCTTGATCTTGAATTCGATGGTCTTGATCTTGACTAGATGATTGGATGATCTTGAACTCGAACTTGATATGAACTCGTTCTTGAACTTGATCTTAATTTGTATTTGAATCTAAGGGCTTTTGGGGTTGTTCTTGAATCCGGTGGTCTTGATCTTGATGCGTTCTTGAACTTGAATGCTTGATTTCTTGAATTTTTGTTGCTTGTAGAGAAATCTGCGGTGTTTGATCCATGAGCTCTCTCTGGCTTCTTGTTAGAATTCTTGATGTGTATTCTGAATTATAAGGACCATTATATATAGTTGTAGAATAGAGGAGTCATGATGGAATCAGGCTTTCTTCTAGTCAATCAGATTTAAGGTGACATGGCCCAGGAAAAGTGATTAGAATAGGTCTCTTTTCAAGTGACATGACGATATTTGATTGGTCGGAACACATCACTTGTACGTGTGGAACATTTTTATTGGTTTTTGATTGAGATACGAATGCCACGTCATTTTGACACATGACGTGATCCTATTGATTTCTTTATTTGGCTTGGCATGCCATGTCATCCATCGCGTGACATCAAGTGAGCCTCTAGGATGAGGGGACATTGGGCCCAATAAAGTGGGTCATCTTTTGTAGCCCAAATAAGTGAATTTGGACTTTTAATTAAATTCATATTTTATTATATTTTAATTAATTAACTCAATTATATTAATCCATAACATTATTTTTTTGGACTAATATATTTTGAATTTAATATAATTTGAATCGTTTTATAAAATTTATATTTTAATAAATTTTATAAGATTACAATGGCACATATCAAAAATGTAAAAAATACTCTTAAATAATTTTTTTTCTTATAATTTTTTTTTTAATTTTTAACTTATAAGCCACTTTAAAAAAATTAATTCAAACACCCCCTAAATATGTTCTACTGTATAGTTGTATTGTGCGACCGTGTAAGGCAATCTAAGTAAATTCCTACCTTAGACGTAATTCAGTTCTTTACTTTACTAAAATAAAGATCTTACTCCCGATATTTTTCGTTCTATCTCATCATTCTTCTTCCGAATTCACAATGAGAACATAGATGTATTTTAATGCTATTGAAGCAATCAATTTTTAACCGAATCATACTGATACCAAAGAAAAATCGATATAATTCGGGATGATTTTGAAAAATTTAATTTTTATTATAATAAATTATTTAAACGAATTGAGATGATATAATTTTAAAAAATAATCGATTGAACTGTCCCATTGAGTAAGATTTGAAATTGGTTATGTGAGTTACGGGTCATGTGGTTAAAGAATAATTAAGTGAAATGGAGTAATTTGAAAGAGATATTGAGGGAATTTGTTGATCTGAGCCTGAGGATATATTTGAATTCCTTTTCATGAGTAGAATAGTTTTAGCTATATAGGATAACAGAAGATAGATATAGACAATATACAGTATTAATAATAGGTGGTTAAATTTGTCCTATTTTCCTAAAAGAATTATCATTTAATCATTTGCTAATATTTGTAATTGGAAAGCATAATATATAAAATGTCTTTTAATTTGACTTGAATTGGTATTTATGTTCTTTAATTTTGGGCGTGCATAAGTAGACACTTAAATTTATATAAAATTGAACAAGTAGACAGACATATCTTACAGAATTAGCAACTACTCAAACTACCTAAGCGGTAATTGATTGTTTCACAAACCTATTTATAGAGATTGTAACAACATATGAATGATATGATAATTAAATAGCAAAATTTACATAGATATACTATATTAAAAAATATTTATCATTTATAGTAATAATATTTTTTTCGTTGAATACTTATAATATAATTTTAATGCATATTACACAATCCAACCTTTTTTCTTCCGTCTCAAGAATATGCTAACCTGATTATTTAGTGGCTCTCCGAAGTACTAAAGGTGGAAGTGGTTCTGATAGAGAACTACTTACAAAACATATATAATACAAGTTTTATTAATAAATAATATATTTATCACACACTTTAATACATATTATGTCAATTTCTTACTAAAAAGTATAAAGTATATTTAAATATTTATAATAAATTTATATTGCATGCATAATTCACTTTAAATACTAGTGCAAATTTAACATAGTATTGTTATATATTGTTATAAATGATAATAAATAAAAAGTATTCATAAAATCAATAATTATTTATAAAAAATACTCGCCCAAATAATATTTTAATTAAATATCATTAAATTAGGGGTTGTTTATTAGTTGATTAGGAGGAATATTATTTATACATTAGATCATACATAAGTAATACTATATTTGTTAGTTGATTAGATTTATGTATAAAATTGATATAGTGTGTCTTTTGAAATTTAGAAATCCTCATAACTAATACATGTATAAATATAATTAAGGAAATCTATGTACAAATTTATGTGTAATAAAAATGAAATAACTAATACGTACATAAATAATACATGAATAAATAAGAATTAAAGTTTTTACACATCAGTGTTCTAAACATTCTACACAATCAGATAAAGTTGACCTACTATTGCATGTTACCTTTTTTTTCTAAGATTTCTTTTTCTTTTTCCTATTTTAATTTTATTTTCTAAAATTTAAAATAACTTTCATAAACTCGTCTAATCTAGATTATCAGCAAAAACCTTTTCTTATGTTATCTTCGTTTGCCTGTCTTTTTAACCCCATATTCATCTCTCTTTAATGTGATAATTGAATTTTAAGATATTGATACAGATTTTTGTGTAATGTTTGCACTTTAAATGTTTCAAGTTAAAGAAAAAACTTAATATCATTTGCAAAGTGTTGAAGAAGGTCTTATGCCTAACTCACACCCCAAAAGTTAGCTCAAAGGGAGGAGGATTGCCTAAACTTTATAAGGAGATCACACATCCCATTAACCACCAATGTGGGACTTTGTGTCTTAACACCCCCCTTCACGCCCAGTGCTTAGCATCTGGTGCGTGGATAATATTTTGTGGGCTCAACATTGGGTGAGACGGGCCCTGCTCTGATACCATGTTGAATATTTTTCAAGGAAAGGGATTGACACGAGAAAGATAGATTAGATTGACCATAGCCAAGAATTGAAATAGTGTGACCATTACCAACAACAATATTATGATAGGATGATTGCTCAAATTAAAATAACATGAGAGATTACCGGTAGAGGAAGCCATATGAGACGTTGCATTGGTGTCCATGTACCAAGCCGGATCAGGTTGCTGCAGAGACATAGTATGCATTGCGGCTTCAATGTATGTGGGAGTGTATGAACCAGACTGCCCAAAAGGAGGAGGAGGAGCCTGCTGCACGAAAGTCTGCTGCTGTTGTGGCCTTAGGCCCAATAAATTAGCCTGCCTTGTGGGAGGGGGCCTAGCCCACCCTTGAGTGGGATAAGGGCAGGGAGGTACGGGCCAAGGCCACCTCCAAGGATACTGCTGCCATTGTGGGGGTTGTGCCGACTGTCCACCCGAGCCAGAGTATCCACCCATCTGACCACCTTTGCCACCACCGGAGTCTGAGTTACCGTGACCACCATCAGTAATTTTTCGACCACCACTGTTTTTTCGGTCACCAGAGTTTGAACCACCACTGTGTTTCTTTTTAGAACCACCTGATTTCTCAGAAATACCCGGACCATCGTCATACGTCGTGGCCATCAAGGCGGATTCCATGTCTGCCTCCTTGGCCATGCCGGCCTCCTCTAAGATTAACATCGACCGAGCCTTATAGAAAGGGGGTAGAGGATTACTTTGTCTAATTAAAATGCCTACACCATGGTAAAGCTTGGTGAGTCCACCGACCATTTGCAAAACCATACGGTTGTCAGAGATCGGAGCTCCAACATTTTTTAATTGATCCGCAAGGGATTTAAGACATTGGCAGTATGCAAAAGCATTTGGAAAGTCCTCCATAGCAGTAGAAGAGAACTCTTGTTCTAGAGCAACGGCACAGAAATGTTGATTGTCTTGGAATATATCACTCAATTTATCCCAAGCTTCCATGGACGTGACATCGGGCTCGATTATGATTTGCAATAGGTCCCTAGAAATTATAGAGTAAATCCACGATAGAACCGTGGTATCCAAGGTCGACTAAAGGTCTTTCGCTTCATCAGTAGAAGGGGGAGGAGGCTTAGTTTTAGAAGGGATGATATGATGAAGGACCCTGTATGATTTTGCGTAAATTTTAAAAAGCTCTGCCCACGTAGAATAAGAAACGTTCTCCATCTCAAGAATAATGGGAACACTGGTCTTGATGTTGGTGACGATGAATGCAGGGTGAAACGAGGATTTGTTATTCGACATTTTTTGAAGACTGAAATAAATAGAGGAAAGAATAAAGAAGAAAGAGAGGAGGAGCGGTGGACAGAGAGCTGTAGCGAAGGGCAAGCAGAAGCGAGAAGACAGACCCTAAGCAACTGATACCATGTTGAAGAAGGTTTTATGCCTAACTCACACCCCAAAAGCTAGCTCAAAGGGAGGAGGATTGACTAAACTTTATAAGGAGATCACCCATCCCATTAACCACCAATGTGGAACTTGTGTCTCAACACAAGGTTTTCACAAATTATGAATTTTGATGCAAATACTTTTCTCTCTAAGATTAACAAGTTGAAGCATGAAAAAAATACTTCTTGCAATTTTAATAATTATGAAAAGTTTATTTATTGAATTTAAATTTTGTGTACTATCAGTGAATAATAATTAAAAAAAAACTTCTCATATCTAATCCATATATTATTAAAATAATACTAGCATAGGTAGATGCATATTCAAAATTTTGAGATGAGATGATAGTTGCACTATTATGATAAAGTTGATCCAAAATATAAATTTGATCGATTTGATAGTGGGTTCTTATTAATGGAAAACATTAAAATTTGAAACATTATAGGTTCAATATTAATTTTAAGCAGCATAAAACAAGATAGATAATATAAGATTCAAATTTCTAACATTACTTAGAGAAGCACATTCAATCATCATTACATTATATGATACTTCTTTAAGTATTGGTTCACACATCTAAATGAAATATTTTTTAAAAAAAATATAACACTACTATATACTTTCTCCATTAATCTTTACTTGTTCCCTATTGACTTGGCATATGAATGAAGAAATAATAGGGATAATTTTATCAAATCACTCTTTGAATATAATAAATATAATATCTTTTGAAAATATAATAGAAAATGACTATAATTAATGATAAATGTAAATTAAAAACTAAGTGTAAAATTATCTCTTGATTTTATAAACTGGAGAAATATTATTAGACACTCTAAATAAAATTATCTCTTGATTTTATAAACTAAAAAAATATTATTAAACACTTTAAAATAATATAGTGAACAAGTAAAAATGAGCGAAGAAAGTATGACTTCAAAAGAGAAATATGAATTCACATGAATCCAATGCCTCGCCCTGTCTTCCCCCAATATACACCCTTATACATACGTACTCTACCTATCAAACGACTCATAAGATATTCATCATGGAAAGTTTGATTTATAATATTAAAATTTAAGCAGTTTAATTTTTATATTTTTATGTTGTCTATTATAAAGAACAATTAAAAATCATAAAGTAGTTTAGAATGCATTTTGTTCAACTATTATTTCGTGATGTATTCTATTATATTATATGCATCGTATTATTTTAATAAATATAATATTTGAATAAATTATATAATTTTTCATCTTCTTTAAATAATATTACACAATTAGTTTAAAAGATAAATTTCAAAAAAAGAAGAAGAAGAAGAAAGGTTACAGAATAAAATTATTATAAAAAAAACAATATAAATAAAAGAGAAAATAGAAAAAAGAGAAGATAGTGTGATCACCCTGAATCAGTTACTTACTTTGTTTAGAAGAATAACCTTTTTATCTTTTTTTAATATACTAAAAAGTAAATAATGACATTTTGAACGTATGTATCATGCTAATTAATAAAACTATAAATATTTAAAAATATGCAACTATTTATAAGCACTCTAGGCAATTGAAGAACATAAAGTCTATTGAGTGTAAGAATGCAAGCTTCCGCCGATTGATACTCTCTAAATATATAAGTTACTCCTTTAAATGATAAAAGAAGTGGACGACATTTCAAAGGGCTCTCATCCTTATTATATAAAAAATAAGTAAAAATAACTCCCACTTGAAAGCATGGTTCAATTGTTCTCAAACTTGAACTCTTATTACAATACGACTCTAGTGATGACTTCGCCACCAAATAAAGTTGATAAATGCGGATTTTCAATTTCTTCACTTTACTATATAACTTTAAATAGGGGATAATTGATTCTTTCCTAAATTAGGATATTAATTAAGTAATGATCTTTATGCGTTTTAAATAAGAAAATATTTAATAGTCCAAATATTTTAGTTAATTATAGAGTAGTAGATATTTGAACATCTTATCTTTTCAAAGGATTAAATATCATGATAACAATTAAATGATAATTCTTTAAAATGAATATTTTTCAAAAATATTTTAATTAGTTAATATTAGCATTTTAGGTATTCATATTTTATGATATAGATAAATTAATTTATCAAAACTTTATTTATAAAGAAACCCTCACATAAATCTAATGGACTATTAAATGATTGGAATATTTTCTAGTGTGGATTGAAAACACTCCTAATAGATTTTGTTTTTCGGTAGTCAAGAGATTATATATTGCATGTTAAATTAGTGCATGTCTTGACTAGGGGTGAACAAAATTGATTTGAAAATCAAATCAAGTCGCAAATCAAATTAACTTGAAAAAAAAAATTTAATTAGTGATTTGATTTGACTTGATTTGATAGTGACGAAAAAACTCAATTATATTTGGATTGGTTTGATTTTAATATATATATAATTTGATTTGATTAATTTCAAAGTAAAATAATGTTAAACATACTCATTTGTTTTTTTATCATCCAAATTTGGCTTGACAACTTCAAATTTAAATTAAATTAAAAATTTAAATTAATATATTCTAAATCAAATAAAGTTCAAATTTGATTATATGTTTAAATAAAGAGCTACACCTTTATAATTTAGTAAATATTTATAGTTTACTTTATATGCAAATATGATATCCATCATTTTATTTATAAGACTTCTAATTATATTTTTAAAATAATAAATTTTTATATTGAAGCAGTTATTTTAGTAAATAGCGTGAATAGAAAAAGATATTAAAAATTAAATTAAAATAATTGAAAAATGGAGTAATTGGTTTAGATATCATCTTAATTTATAGAAAGGAAAAGAAAGTGAATTAATAACAAAATGAACTAATAGTTAATTAAGAATTCTCATAATGAAGATGTAAATTAATAACAAAATGAATTAATAGTTAATTAAGAATTATCATAATGAAGATGTGCATTTAATAAAATGTGTCAAGTTTAATGGAGCTTTTAACTATTAACTCATAACAAAATAAAGCAATTGGATTCTTGAAGTTATTCTTTTTAAAAAATAACAATAAAAAATTTTCATAATCTTTTGAAGAAATAATTCAACCCCCACATCTTAAAGTACAATTAATTTTTTTTTTGTATTATATGTCTATTGTAATTTTATAGAATATGAATTAACTTTTATAGAAATCTCATACACTTTTGGCATAATATAAAAATTACTTTAAGCTTATTTTTTAGTAATAATTATACAAAATATCTTTCATCATCCTAATTATGACTGATCTGTATAATAAATATAATTTTAAAAAGAATAAAAATATTTCTAGAAAAGGTTAATATATGAAATTTGTTTTAGATGTTTAACTATATAGATTGAATTTAGAGAACAAGTGTAATGCAAATATAATATTTTAATAAATTAGGGTAGAATGATAGATATATCTTTTATTCCTCATACTTCATCTTTTTATTAAAAGATGGTTCTAGAATTATTTATTTTTTCTTGTAAATATGAAATTACTCTTAATCATAATTTATTTCATCTTTTTATAAAAGATATTTCTAGAACTATATAGCTTTCTTGATAACTTTTTTAGTAGATATTGTGTTAGTATGAAATGACAATTTTGCCCTTGGTCATTCTTGGATTCAATATATATATATATATATATATAATTTATCTTCTGAACATATTAATTTTAATTTGACTTGAAATTTTGAATGATCTAATAAAAGATATAGTTCATAGATACTAGTAGGGATAATTAACTTTTTAAGTTTATTTTATAAAATATTTACTATTTTTAAATATATTTTTTAATTTATTATTTAGGTATACCATATTTAGAAAATATTTATCAT